>JAJOZX010001577.1:227500-327500 GCA_023014485.1 Bathynomus jamesi | reverse complement strand
TTAACCCTTTAAAGACGACCGTTACAAATTGGTAGCGTTTCAAATACACGCATTCATGACTTAAACCTACAAAAAATTCCGGCCAACACAAAATGGAAAGTGGATAGGCTGCACATTTTGCAGTGGACTCCACAAAGACCCGACAGCAATATGATGGAATGACTATGGCCTTATTTGGAGAGAGAAAAAATAAAAACAACAAATGTCTTCAGCCGAACTTTGGAGTGTACAGGGTGTTTCATAAATTCCTTTACCCCTGAACTTTTTCCTACTAGAATAGGGTGACGGTAAAGAAGGGGATAAAGAGACTTCATGGGACCCTCTTTACTTCTTGATGTTTGGAATAATATTTCAGGAGACTGCGTAAACTTCAAGAAAGTCTTCCACGACGCATTCAGGTGGTTTGGAAAGAAACAGAAAGTTACATAAAATATATAATAATATATGGCCGTAAGTGGACAATTAAGTTTATTATTAAATGCGAAAAATGTATTTTACTTTTCTCTCTATTACAAATTCGGAAAACCTACACAGGAAAAAATGGAGATTCAGAAAGAAAAAAAATTTCTAATCTAAAAATATCCCAAGTATTGTTAATGCCAATAAAAGAATTTGTATACAGAAATATATATATATATATATATATATATATAATATATATATATATATATATATATATATGAATGGCCTTTACAGTGAACATATACTACAGGGTGTCCCATAAGTCTGGACCCATAGGGATTTATAATATATTTTTTTATTATGTTGCAGGTAAACCATGTCACTGACTAGAGAGGAGAGAGTTCAAGTTATTTTGCTGGTCGGGACCCGCAGTCACCGGGAAGTGGCCGAAGAATTCAACAATATGCATCCAGACCGCGCACCAATCACACACAGATGTGTTGGCAAGTTGATAGCCAAATTTAAGGAAACTGGATCCGTAGCTGACAAGCCTCGCAGAGGACCTTCAAGGACTGTTACGGAAGACGAAACCAGTACCAATGTGTTGGCTAGCTTCGCTGTCAGTCCCAAGAAGTCACTTCGACGCATGTCCAGCGAAACTGGGATCTCCAAGAGCAGCATCCACCGCATCTTGAAACTTCATCACTGGCATCCATACAAAGTGCAACTCCATCAGCGTTTAAGTGAAGATGATCCTGATAGGCGAGTTCAGTTTTGCGAATGGGCAGAAGAACAATGCGTGTGATGAGACGTTCCCATCAAAAATTCTGTTCTCTGATGAAGCGAACTTTTATGTTTCTGGGGAAGTCAACCGTCAGAACACTCGATACTGGTCACCAACAAATCCTCATTGGTTTGATCCTTCCAAGGAACAAGGTGCCCAACGCCTCATGGTTTGGTGTGGGATATGGAAAGACAGAATCGTTGGTCCCTTCTTCTTTGACGTGACGGTAACCGGTGACACGTACCTCAAGATGTTGCAGGAGGAAGCATTTCCAAGCATGTTGAACCCAGCAGGCGACTACCCGGAGTGGTTTCAGCAGGATGGCACCCCTCCGCATTACGCCACGACGGTTAGAAATTACCTTACCACACAGTTTCCAGAACACTGGATTGGACGACGAGGACATGTTGAGTTTCCACCAAGGAGCCCTGATCTTACTCCGCTGGATTTTTATTTGTGGGGCCACTTGAAAGCCAAAGTGTACGAGGTCAAAATTCAGAACATTTTCCACCTTAAAGCACGCATTGTGGAGGCGTGTCAAGAAATTTCTGCGACTGTGATTCAGAAAGTGCTGTCGCAGTGGAGATTGCGTCTTGAACTATGTGTGCGACACAACGGCGGACACTTTGAACAGATTATGTAATAAATTTTTGGACTATTTTGTAATTTTATTAATTTTACCCTATGGGTCCAGACTTACGGGACACCCTGTACATATTAAAAGTAAATACATTAAAGGATTTGTACATCGTAAATACCAAGAAAATAGAACATCGAAAAGCTGAAAATAACAAAATTCAGTTGAAGTATATCACAAAGGCTGATATAATTCATTCAAATGCGTTAAGAATTGAATATTTGAAAATACTGTATACCTATTTTTGAAAATTAATTGATAAAAAAACTGTGAAACTCCCCCCAAAAATAAAAAATATCGTATCGAATTTATAAATACAAAGCACAAATTCATAAATTAGTTACGTACAAGATTTAAAAGTAATTAAAATTCGTAACAATATATGAAAGTTTGAGTAATGATAAATTTTGTAAACATTCCAACTATTAGTTAATTAGTAACCATGACATACGCAATAAACACAACACACCATGCAGTTAGAACGAGAATACAGAGAGAGAGAGAGAGAGAGAGAGAGAGTTACAAGGAGTTACAAGGAAAAGAAGTACCTCAAAAGGCCTTGCGGCCCATACCGAGGAGGTACCAATGGCAACGGGTGCCACGGAAAATTTTCTACACACTCAAAGAGTGTGCAAAATTTGGTCTAACCTTTTCTTGAACTGATCCACAGAGGAACTGTTCACAACTTCCGAAGGTAACCTGTTCCATGTGTCACAGATCTTATACGTAACGTAATTCCCACACACACTAGTCCTAAACCGTTTCAAATCCAACTTCCAACCATTGTTGCGAGTTGGGTTATCATTTAAACTAAACATACTTCTAAAATCGACATCGTTGAACCCTCGTAAGAGCTTGAAAACCTCGATCAGTTGACCGCGCAGCCTCCGAGTTTCAAGCGAAAACAAGTTCAGGGCGCGTAACCGTCGATTGTAGCCCATATGCCTAACGGAAGGGATCAACTTTGTGGCCCTCGCCTGCACTCGCTCCAGCCTCTCAATATCTTTCCTGAGGGTGGGCGACCAGAACTGCACAGCATACTCCAGGTACGGCCGAACAAGGGAATTGTACAGTGAGAGCACAATCTCCTTGTTCCGAAACTGAAATTGCCTCCTGATATAACCCAATAGTTTCTGGGCTTTCTTTTCCATCTCTACACACTGTTTCGTAAACTTAAGGTCGCTGCTAATTAGCACACCCAAGTCCTTTTCTAAAGAGAGAGAGAGAGAGAGACAGACAGACAGACAGACAGACAGACAGAGAGAGAGAGACAGACAGACAGACAAAGAGAGAGAGAGAGACAGACAGACAGACAGACAGACAGAGAGAGAGAGAGAGAGAGAGAGAGAGAGAGAGAGAGAGAGCAGAATTTCCTGAAGTCGAGTTATTGGTCAGGTAAGCCTACAAGTCAAGCCAAGTTAGATTGATAAAGTTTAGGTCAGTTTGTTTGGGTTGGGTTAAGCTATACCATATTAGGTCATATTCTGAGAGGCTCCATCAACCCGTGTGCACCTAAATCCTGTAATGTGACACATAAACTGAAACTTATATTGTCATCTTCCAATTCTGTTTTAAATAAGACATTTTGGCTTTAAAACCTTTAAAATAAACTTTAATAATTAGTGACATTGTGCGCCCAGATGAGAGCGTCTTCTTGGATAAGGTAAAAAAATCCTTACCTTAACTGCACTATATCATTTTCAATTATAAATTAAGAATATTATATACAGGGTGATCCAAAAAATAATTATTACCAGTTATCTTGGAAACACTTGTTTTGGATAACCCTAAATAATAATAATAATAATAATAATAATAATAATAAAATAATAATAATAATGTTTGGAGTTGTTTAAGATTCTTGTAACAGCAAAGGTCATCAGAGAGAGGGGATCTAAAGCTTTATGTGCGATCCGAACCAAGGGTCACTTTGTTATTTGAACGGAGAGGACGGCCACCCATCCAGCTACTGAACAGACCAAACGTCGCTTAACTTCGTCGGTCTAACGGGAAGCAGTGTTGCGATGTGGCTCCATATTATACATACAGATAGATAAAAATAGATATAGATACATGTAGATAAAAGTTAAGCGACAGTTGGTCTGGAGAGTAGTTTAATGGGAGACCCGCCCTCCGCGTCTAGTTTATGTAGTGACCCATGGTTTGGATTACACGTAAAGCCGTAGGTCACGTCTGTCATATAAGGAGGTTGAGAAGGAGGTTAAACAGTCCACCATTACATCATAGACTGGACGTCACCTTATTTCATCAGATAAATGAAGGACTAGTGTCGCCACCTAACTGGTGTGGGTAACAACAGTGAAAAAAAAAATTGATTTCGTGGAAAAATCCTGTAAAAGCGGATATTTTTTAAAGATTTTCCTGAAAATTAAATTACTTTTATATTCCCACGTAAGTTTGAACAATTTAAATATGTTGTCTTCTCACAATGGGGTAAATGAGTTTCCAGGTTGTTGCTTCATTTTCTTCTATATTCGCCAACATATTTAGGTCGTAAATTGCCTGCATGACTTTGGAAAACCCAAATGTAGGATACTAAGGCTGTATGTAGCCCGTTTTTAGTGTCTGCTTTAATCGGATTCTGTCCAAACGTTAAAATAAAACAAACGACGTTCGCTGTTTCTTTTAATTAAAGTTAACTAAACTGTCTCGTAATAAAAGCCTAACAAGTGCGCTAATTTTCGCCAAATAAAATAGGAAAAATGATATAGAATTATGTAATATATTAAATAATTCAACTGATTTTTAAATTATAAATAAAATATCTATCTATCTATCTATCGATCTATCTATCTATCTATCTACCTATCTATCTATCTATCTATTTATCTATCTATCTACCTATCTATCTATCTATCTATTTATCTCTCTATCTATCTATCTACCTATCTATCTATCTATCTATTTATCTCTCTATCTATCTATCTATCTATTTATCTATCTATATTACACAGAAAATCGACGCCGAATTCCACACGTCATTAATTTTAAGCTTGAAAACAATAGAAATTATTTCGTTCAAGAAGTTTCTCATTTACGTCGTCATTGCAAGCCAATTGCTCAACGGCACTCGTACGTTGCTTTCAGTCCATCGGTTTATGCAGTGATTTAGATATTTTTTTTTTTTGCAAGTCACAATGATCGGTCGTGTTCATACGACACTCGACAATTATAAAGACCTATATTTATTCTGTGGAAACACCTGGACTAATTCTCTGAATTTTCGTGTGAAATTCATACATATTATATTAAAATTATTTGTCTCTACATATTACTCATACATCTTATATTCAAATCAATTGTCTGTAATTTTCCACTAAAATTTTAACTAACCCAAATTATGATGAAAACCAATGTATTTTCTTTTTCTACAATTCAAGGAATAAATATAACAGTATCCATTAACGGATTTAACATTTACCCTGTAGATGTTTCCCCCAAACCAAGCATTTCGCTCATACTACATTGTACAGGGTGTCCATAAAGTCACGCATCATAGGAACATTATAATTATTAAAAGTATCTGAATTATAATTATTAAAGGTATCTGAATTAGTATAATTAATAAAAGTATCTGAATTATAATTAATAAAAGTATCTGAATTATAATTATTAAAAGTATCCGAACGTAGTTACTTAGTGAGCCAACAATGATTATGTAAAAACATTACCAAAAAAGAAAATTTTAATATATCAATGTTAATATATTAACACTGATATATTCAAATTTGCTACTCATTAATGCTATGAATATACAGTATGAACAAAAATAATTAAAAACTTTCCAAATTCGACCAGGAATGTGTCCTCGTACTGTACAGGGTGTCCCAAAAATAAGGAGCCATATCAATTAAATTATTTTATTAAATATGGTTTATAATAAGTGTTCGAACTGAGTAGTTACCTTGTGAACACATTTCAGTACATTTCACGCAACTGTGTTGAATTTTTTGGAATGGTTGAAACATAAAAACAAGAAAAAATGTTAGCCCAATACCCCATTACCTATAGATCCTCACTTTTACTAAAGTGTCGCCATAGGTAATGAAGAATTGTGTGAAACGTATTGTGTAGAACGTACTGAAATGTGTTTACAAGTTAACAGTGTTCAATTCAAATATTTATCATAACTCCTATTAAAATAATATAACTGATATGGCTTTCATGACTTCTGCCACACCCTGTACATAATCTGTGAGTCCGTCTACTGCAGAGCTTATGAAAAAAGGAACATTTTGGCGTTTGCCTGCAGGACTCAAATCAGTGTCGTTCCATCAGCGATCCTACATATTCTACCGTTGTGATACAAGAACAACTTATTAACGTTTAAACGATGTTCTACAGTATGTAATTTCTATGTTTATTGTCAAGGTTCATAAGGAATTTCATGTTTTTCTATTACGTTTTGATTACTGAAACTGATAATGGAAGATACTCCAGTGTACTCCAGAGAAGAGGGGCGACAAGCTTGACCTTCGTGAAGTGAGGATTCATCGTACGGAACATTTGAAAGGTGTGTATATATATATTATAAATAAAATTCCATATAATGTTTCATTTATAAAACACCCTAGCTACCTCTCGTAGCTCAGTGAATGAAGACACTGGGGTCAGGGGTTCGAATCCCGATGGTATTGGTAATAATATTTCAGGAATTAGCGTAATATAGGCCGCATTAATTGGCCTGAGTGCCGTACCACCTTCAAGTCCTCCCGAGTGCTGACTCATTATTATGGAACACCCTGTAGTAGTTTACACTTTGCATTTGCATATAGTTCTTTCGCTTATAGAATCACCGAATTTAGGAAGTCAGATAATTTAAGCTAAATTATAACCCAAATCATACTTGATAATACAACATTAATAACATACAAGTAAGTTTCTGCTTTTAAAATGTAAGTCGTTAAAAATGCCGGATCACCCGAAGATCAGGGCCCCCAGCCTCAATTACCAATTGATATCTTCGTTAAAACTAACCAAAATATCACGACTTAACCTAACCAATCGTCAAGGACGTAGAGTTGATCTAACCGGGCATTCAATTTAATTTATTATTATATTTGGTACTGTAAAGCAAAAAACAAGAATACATGGGGTGGGGGGGGGGACTCTGATCTTCACGTGATCCGAAATGCCTTGCTGTGAGGTATGCAAGTTAATTTTTTTTCTTTGTAACTGTAATGATTAATTATTCATACAAAGTGAAGAACGTTTTACATAACATATTTGTGGAGTATAATATATCTATGAGCTTTGTTTTGAGAGCTTCATTCCTGAGATATTTATCTAAATATATCCGCCCACTCGTAGCTTAATAGATTATTTTCTAAACTTTTCATGCTTTAAGTTGTTTAAGTCGTAATATTTTCTGTCAATTCTCTAAACATGTTCCGTCTTTTGGACGAACAAATTGAGGGAATTATATATATATATATGTTGTGTGTGTGTTTCTGTGTGTGTTACAACTCAGAATGGTCCCCTAAGAAACTTTTATGCTACACACAGACTGTGCATGGAATATGAACGGTCTGTGTGTAATATTATAATATATATATATATATATATGTGGGATGATTTTCACAATTAACACGTGAAATGAGTGAATGATGCAAACCCACAGGGAAAAAGAAAAATGATTCCAAGGCCTTTCATGTATTCAAGTACACCCTGTCAGGGAATGAATACATGAAAGGCTTTGGAATCATTTTTCCTTTTTCCCTGTGGGTTTGCAGCATATATATATATATATATGTGTGTGTGTGTGTGTGTGTGTGTAGTTTATACACATTACAATCCTTAATTATTTTGTGCCAAAAGTATTTCAAATTACTGGTCACGTTCCGCAGAATATTGTTTAGTATTGCAGAACTGCAGAAAGCTTCCTGCTATACAAATCTTTAACAACTACCCAGAAGCTTCCCTTGCTCACTGAAATTACATTTTCTGTTGCAGGTAAGGACTCCAGTTAGAAACCTCTTATATATAAAACACTTCTAACATTCTAATCTTGCCTTTAAAGCAGAGATTCCCAACCTTTTTTATGTCGACGTACCACAATTACCACATATTGACACCATGTTTTTCTAAGTACCACAATTAAGGAAGGAAGGTGGCACCACCTAATCAAAACCGAAGCTTTATCTAAAAAGTTCTATTATTTTCAAATGATATTCATCGCCATTTGCACTGAATCAAAACCTTGATTTTGGCCTTGTACCTTTATCGTTAAATAATTTGAAATTCACCAAGATGGCAAATTGGATAACATGCAAACTCGCAGCCCAAAAGTTACCAGTTATTCATTTACAACTAATATTATTTTTGTAAACAATATCATGAAAGTAATTAACAATTAGCAATCTACGTTTTTATAACTCTCTTGCGTACCACCTTTTAAAAGGACTCCTCGTACTATCGGTCGTACAACGCGTACCACATGCTGGAAATCGCCGCTTTAAAGGATTAATTCAAGGACAGAAAAATAATTCTAGAAAGAGTATTAAATTAGATAATGAAAACAATTACAATTCTTTGTTTACTGAAAAAGATATAAAAGGAGACAGGAAATATAATCGTGCGTGCTTAGCGTTATTTATATTTATTTTTGATATGAACTAGAGAATATTAACCCTTTCACTCACTGGGTACACAGTTGTGTAGCTGAAAAATAAACCATATTGATTTTTATATAACCACACATAAAGGCAAATTTCTTTTTTACCCTATGTCATAATTCGTGAGCGAAAGGGTTAAACAAAAAATTTCCTACAAGGTATCCTTGTGGATACGAAAGAGGAATGAAAATTTGAAGGAATCACGAGCTCGGGTCACGACTTTTTTCTTTATGATTTTAGATTTAAGCAATTAAGGTGTTATTTTTTTTAGTCACGTGTCGTGATTCCGACCCAGCGTTAAATTTCAATTCTTTCTGTGGTATAGCCAATTAAGGTGGTGAAATGCATAATAAAACGCTGATCTTGGCTGGTGTCAAAGTTGTTTTCCTTTTGTGTTATTTTCAATATTAAATTTAGTTACAGATGTTGGAGATGTTGGAGATGTTGAAGAAGAAGAAGAACAAGAAGTTTAATCATGGTTTTCCTAAATATTTATTTATAAAAAAACAAATCCTTTCAATGAAATGAAATCTTGAATTACGTAAATCCTTTTATCACTTGTAGGTTATAAAAAGAATGTGACCAGAGTTCAACCTTCACTGCTCAGAGAGTGAAGGTCCTGAAGGAGAATACTCAGGCAAAGAGCAAAGAGACAAAATTTAAGAATAATATCTTAGTAATTTTAAGAAACAATCTTTGAAAATAAATCTACCTGATTTGTATCAACCTTTCAGGTGTTCTGTGCGATGATTTCTCATTTCACAGAAGCCAGGCTTGTTGCCCTTCCTCTTGAGTTGGGCTGGTGAAGCAGAGAGTTGGTTTCTTCTGCTCTCCACTTCACATAGTCAGGTACTCCAGCTTATCTGGAGTTTGTTCTGAAATTACTATCTATTTATCCATCTATATATATATATATATATATATATATATATATATATAGCGCTTGTTAAAATACAAATATAATTGAAAGGAATATTCTAGAATGTGCATTTATCCATTTTAAAAATAATTTCAATAACAGTGTGGGAATGTATCATATAAAATTGACAATATCCTGCTAAAATACCTTTTGCCTCTAATTAACTCTTGTTAATCATGTGCTAATCTTTTTATTTTTCTGTTCCGCTGTACATAGGTATATATTTTTGTCATCTCGCTTTCCCTTCATTTCCTGACGAGGTGTACTTCTGAATACACGAAAGGCCTTGGAATTATTTTTCTTTTTCCTTGTAGGTTTGCATCAGATATATATATATATACAGTATATATATATGTATATATGCAAATAACTGCAATGACCGCGCAGTATATAAATGAATAGAAACGACATAAGTATTAAGGAACGTTTCTGCACACGAGGAGGAGAGATAACGAAATAATGAAAAATGAGGCGAACCGCCTGGGAATCGAACCCAGGGCCTTCCAATTGCCGGTCGGACGCTCTACCATTATGCTACGGACCTCACTCAATCACAAATCGAAATTCTCCCAAATAGGGCAGAAACCAATGCCCTCAGAGAGCACCCTCGCAAATCGTGAATATGCGCAAATAACTGCAATGACCGCGCAGTATATAAATGAATAGAAACGACATAAGTATTAAGGAACGTTTCTGCACACGAGGAGGAGAGATAACGAAATAATGAAAAATGAGGCGAACCGCCTGGGAATCGAACCCAGGGCCTTCCAATTGCCGAGCGTCCGACCGGCAATTGGAAGGCCCTGGGTTCGATTCCCAGGCGGTTCGCCTCATTTTTCATTATTTCGTTATCTCTCCTCCTCGTGTGCAGAAACGTTCCTTAATACTTATGTCGTTTCTATTCATTTATATACTGCGCGGTCATTGCAGTTATTTGCGCATATTCACGATTTGCGAGGGTGCTCTCTGAGGGCATTGGTTTCTGCCCTATTTGGGAGAATTTCGATTTGTGATTGAGTGAGGTCCGTAGCATAATGGTAGAGCGTCCGACCGGCAATTGGAAGGCCCTGGGTTCGATTCCCAGGCGGTTCGCCTCATTTTTCATTATTTCGTTATCTCTCCTCCTCGTGTGCAGAAACGTTCCTTAATACTTATGTCGTTTCTATTCATGTATATATATATATATATATATAAACCTTTAAGGGTGCAGCACTTTTAAACGAACATTTTCCTACACGATTTATGCAAAAGATACCTTGATTCTTTATAGGTAGACGTTGCACCATTTGAAAACCTTCCCCGTCAATTTGGAGTTTATAGCACCTCCTTGCAGTCTCTTCCTTCCTTTATTATAGCAGCATCGTCAGCGACGAAATCGGCACTCGTCGCGCCAGGCCAGCCGTTCCTTCACGTGGCCCACTATATATATATATATATTGAAACACTCAGAGAAGCCAGATCTTTATTGTTATTTTCAGGTTAGGTTAACTTTTGTTCATTCAGCTTTCAAGGTTTGCTTTCAACCGATTGGAATGAAATGTTCAAGGATTAAACGTGTGTTTGTGAACTCCAATCTTTACATTTTCAAACAGTTCCTCTTTGCTTTGAATTTGCTTCGATTACCCTTTAGAGTTAAAAAAAGGGCACCATCCTTTGCTTCTCATATATAGCTAAGCTTGGTTTGTCTCTGGAATTTATTGTTTTGTGTTTTTTACATTTATTCCAGTTTGAAGGGGCTCGAGCAGAGAAAGGTCGCTTGCAAAAAACATTCCTAGAGAACCGGTAATAGGGTTCGTTTCAAGGCACTCTAACGAACGTAAATGATGGATACTAAAAATATTGTGTAATAAATGAGTAGACTCTGTGTGTGTGTGTGTGTGTGTGTGTGTATAGGCAACGGGGCATAAGTGTGGTGGAGTGTGTAATAACTGACAGATGTAGTCGGGCAACTTTTTTTTTATGAGCTAACTCGTTTCATCCTTCGGAACATTAAAACATTTGTATAAAATAATGTACAGGGTGGCCAATAAGTCCCAATCGGTTATAATTAATGCGAAAATCTATCTAGCGGATTTAAAAAAAAATTAAATTAATTTTTTTTTAAATAATCAATAAATATTTCTAAAATCTAAACTTATTACAAACTTTTTACTTTGGTTGATTTTCTGTATTTTCGCTTTAATTATAACCGATTGGGACTTATGGGCCACCCTGTAAACATATTTTTACTGCCGGATAAAGTTATGTTGGTACTGATTAGGTTATATTACGCTAGGTTAAGTTAGTTATGGTTTGATTAGGTTAGATTAATCTAGATTAATGACTACCTCACTATCTAATGACTTACCAGAAACTACTCTTTGAGCACTCAATGACTTTGTTATCATCATTATTTGAAAGGGTTCGCAGACATTTTTTATGAACGACTTCCAAAGGATGTTATTTGAGCTAACCCATGTTGTAATGCAATATAATAAATGTGGATGGATGAAAAAATAATGCAGGGTAATGAGTGCCTTTTTCAGGAAATATTTTTAGTTTAAATAATATGAACAGAAATCTTGATATTCTTTACTGGATATGTTGGACATGACTTTTTAAATTTATTTTTTCGTCTAAATTAATGCCAAGTACTTTAACCTAAGCCTCAGCTACTATCGTTGGGTCAATTCTGACCATGAGTACATTTGTTTACTTTATCATGGGAAATAATGATAGTAGTTAAGGGTTAATTCACCTTTGCAAGACAAGTATTCCCAATTTTGTTTATAGTTTGTATTTATATGTTTGGTGATAATCATATGAGATGATTTTGTCAGGTTCAGTAAAAGTTTATTAGCTTATATCTATTTATAAACATGTTCCAATTGCCTGTTCGCTTAATTTAACCCTTTAACGCCGAATTGTTTGTAAGGTTAAGTTATGAATGCGTGTTTTGAAAGGTTATCAATATGTATCGGTCGTCCCTTTTAGGGTAAAATATAAAGGCTCAAATTATGATGGAACGAAATAAGAGTGGTATAATCTGTATATTGTACACAACTTAATGAGGTTGAGAGATGGACAATCGTTGATGTGAATTATAAGTAGTTATGGCCCAAGAATAGATCCTTGTGGGACCCCATTACTTAGCATTGCCTTGTCGGATAAATCATATTTTCATCTGATGTATTGATGACGATTTGGTACATACGATTTGAAATAACTGATGATATTTCCTCTTATTCCGTATATGTGAAATTTATTCAATAAGATTTCAAGCGAAAGTTTATCAAATGTTTTTGAAAAGTCGAGGAAGCCAAGGGCAGTATGTTTTTTGTTGTTTAGGTTCTGATACACAGTTTTGTTTGCATGTTTATGGCATCTTCTATTGTATGACCAGCTCTAAACCCAAGCTGTTCTAGTTAAAATACCGTATTCGATTTAGAATTTAGTAAGTTTATTGCGTATGATATTTTCAAATACTCGCTTAAAGTTGGCAATACGAAAATGAGGCAATAATTACTTGGGTTACCTGACTTAAGTACAGGATACTGTACATTAAGACTTGTACTACACACTGTAAGACTTAAGTACACTCTGGCTTCCTTTAGAATGTCAGGGAATATACGAGTGTTACTGATTATTCATTAACATATTGAGTGAGCTTGCAATTTCATCCGATATTAATTTGTATATTTTTTACTGGAATCGCTTTGATGTCAGAATCTTTATTTTTGTCGAATATTTTACCGCTAAAGAAATATCGTTACGTTGGATTAGATCAAAGAAAAATGAGTTTGGAGTGGAGTGTGGCATGTATTGTCGGTAATGAGCGTCAGTATTTGGAATAGAGACTACAGTGAATTATGTTTATAAATGCTATCTTTTATCATGAAAAATGGGATATAATTAAAGTTAGGCTAGGTTAGATGAGTTTAAAGTAGGTTTGGTTAAGTTATTACGTTTTTAAAATTAGGTGAGTGTCGCGATACAGAATTGAATATATTAAAATGTCGCGGCTCAAAAGAAAAATCAAACGTGTGTGTGTGTGTGTGTGTGCATGTGTGTGTGTGTGTGTGTGTGTGTGTGAGATAGAGAGAGTGATCGGAACGGACATTTGGATGGAATGCAGACACGAATGATGAAAAGTAACTGTCGCTTCCCTCTTGGCCGCGAACAGGAATGAACGACAGAACCATGCTTTCGACTTAACCCTTTCTTACAGAAACGCCTCTCTTAAGAATGAATAAAATCGTCTGACCTTAGCCAGAACAAAATCACTGAAACGAACGTTATGCATCAAATTAATGTATAAAAACACAAATAACGTTTTTAATATTTCTAAAACACTGTCATACAAAATAAAAATTAATACACATAATTTTTCATATATATATATATATATATATATATATATGAGAAGATTGTAGACATTAATTGACCAGAGAAGAACTTTGGGGTCGATGTTAGGCAGGAGACAGAGAGTGTTGGAACTCCCGTTTCTCCTGTTACTGTCCTCCTCAGTTGATCTTTTCCGTGTCTCACCTACCGTGTGAGCAGTCCAGCATGCTCTCAAACACACACTTCTCTCTCTATTCCTCACTACACATACATGCATCTTACACACTGCACAACCTTTTCACAATTCATATTTTAAAAAAATGGTATCATTGCGCCTTGGAAACCTTGTTTTTGGTTCTCGCCGTCTTCTGTGGAGGGGTCACTTTTGTGGGCCCTCGTCCTTAGCCACCTCCTTCCTACAATAAAAAAATGTGTGTATATATATATATATATATATATATATATATATATATATATATTATTGAGCTCGAAACAATCTTGTTTATGCCAAGTTCAGTTTTAGAATCGTTCGTTCTACAAAAGTGAGTATACTTTTAGTGCATAAAAAAGAAAAAAATTACAGTCTGTATGCATTTAAGCATTAATGGCGACCAAAATAAGAAGATATTTTCTACATCTATTCGAAAGCAAAATTCTATCGGTATCGTTTTCATTCTTAACGAGACTTAAATGTAATGAAATAACTAATTTCATTCTGTTATCAAGATATTACATACCCATCCACCCACCCACCCACCCACACACACACACACACACACACACACACGTGTATATATATATATATATATATATATATATATATATATATATATATTATATATATATATATATTGAAATGGCGTAATTACTTAATTTTAATTAATAATTTACACTTGATAAAATGTGGAACATCATCTCTGAAGTCAGAGAACTCGAAATTCAGCTGAAATGGAAGGATCATGAGTTTATATACGTACATTTAATCTTTAAAAACCTCTTGAAAATCCTATAAAAATCTTATAGACTGAACCAATAATAACCTTTCAACCTTTCAAAGGTTCCGCGCGATGATTCCTCATATCACGAAGGTCAAGCTTGTCGCCCCTCCTCTCGAGTTGGCCTGGTGTAGTAATAATAATAATAATAATAATAATAATAATAATAATAGCGACTATAGATTTTTTCCATAGAATTAATTCTTCGTAGGCAAAGTAAGAAGTAGCTCTCGGGTTTTTTTTTTTTTTTTTTTTTTACTAATCCTGAAAGCGGGATTTTTAAGTTCGTTTTACGAGCTAGCTTTCTTCTTCTTTTAAGGTAATGCTTTTTAACCTTCAGTATTTTAGCTTATTCCATTTTTTCCATTTCATTTATCTTTTACGTCGTTTTTATCTTCAGGGTTTTATTCCGATTTTCAGTTTTTATATTTATGTTATGTATTTTTTGGTTTTAATTAATTTTCGAGTGTTTGATATCAGTGATGATGATGATGATGTTGCTGCGATGTCAGAGCCCCAATTGCTTACTTTCCGTTTATTTTTATGTAGAATGGAGAGCCGGGGCAAGGTCCCTCCCCCCCCCAACTATATAAGAAGGAGAGAGCCGAAATCAAGGTCCCCGAGGCTCACGATGCCATTTTTTTTTTAAATTTTGAAAAGATTGTATAGTGCGTAACATGTATGTATGGGTAGCGAAGAATAGAGCGTGCTAGACTGCTCGCAGGGTAGATGACACACGGAAAAAGATCAGTTGGAGAGGACAGTGACAGAAGAAATAGGAGTTTCGGTACTCCCAGTCTCCTACCTAACATTCCCTCCCACCCCCTCCCACCGGAATACTTCCCTGCTCGATTCGTGTTTACAATCTCCTCCGTAATTGCTTTCCATTTGGAATCGAAAGCCGTGCAAGAATTTCGCGATTACTTTCCCCTTTTGGTGTTTTTCCTATTGCCAAAGCTGGGAGGAGGAATTCCATATTTGATAAAGGATAAAGAGAGGTCTGCGATGCAGCTGCAGGGGTAAGGGGTATTTCTCCCAAAAATCAAACTTAAATGGGAATCTTACGGTGGGAATAGGAATCGATCGACTTAAGGATTGCTTCCTTTGAGATTCTCATTTTCAAATTTCTCATTCTTAGGCGAAGAATCAAATGGGAATGATTTCGAATGAGAAGAACCTTCCACGAACTGTACTCAGACTTTTTATTTGTGTATAACGCAAAGAGCATCTTCTCTATGCAACGGGAATCATCTCATTTAATGTCAGTTCCATTTCATTCTTCGCTTAATCGAAACTCTCAATGGAGGCAATTCTCAAGTCGATCCGTTTTCCATTTCGTGTTATTTTCGTTCTATTTCATTTCTTCAAATAAGATTGTCGTTATTTTTCGTCGATTCTGTCAATATTCGGTGTTTGGAAAAAGCTATTTTCAGTCTTAGATGGAAAATAGCAACAGACCAAATATTTATTTGAATTAAGCTTTATTACATTAAAAAAGCTTTACAGTTGCTGGATAAATTCACTCAATTAGCCTGATTATAAGTTATAGGTCAGGTCGAGTAATCTATATAGTTTAGACCAAGTTAAGAAACTGAGAAATGTTTAAGTTAGGTTAGGTTACTTTTTGTCGAATTAGGGTGGTTTAGACAAAGATCAAGTCTGGCTGGAGAGTCGTTTGGTTAGCCAAGAGGTGCGTTTGTATCTTAGTTACTTTTTCTTCCTTTCAGTTTTACTTTATCCTTTTCAAAACAATTAATTTTTGACATAATTTACTCAACCTAAAATAGCAGATGCAAATTTCCATTTCCAACACATTTATTAAGTAAATTTTTTCTATTAATTCTTTGAAAGTTTTTGGCTTTTTACGCATGAATGAAAGCCGACAAAAAATAAGAAATTTTCGTAAAAGCATCAAATGAATGGTTTCCAATCGAGTTTTGGCTAATTAACTACGCTTTTACTTTATACATTTTTGAACGAGTTTTCCTATAACAGTTAACCAACCACAGGGAAAAAATAGTAAAGGACGTTAAATTTCGGGGAAGTTTATTAACACTGTTAATAAAGCGGAATTAGAGGATTTTCGTGAAATAAAAAGAAACAGTGAGCTGCAACGTCAAGCATCATTTCCATTACTGAAACGTAAACAGAGCCTGAAATAGGGATGAAAATTTTTGTACCAGTCTATGCCTGGCATCCTTAATGACTCTGAAGTAATTGTGGCAGCCAGTGAAGTCAAACAACTTGTATTTAAAGAACACATTTCGAGAGAAGATTCGCAGTTGAGTCGAACGTGTCACACAAAAAACATGGATCTCAAAATTGTAAGTTTTATCTTGTAATAAAGTATGCGAAACCGCCAGCTTCACTTCCATTCAGGAAAAGTGACGTTTATTTACAAAAAAAAGTTATACTTTATTTCGATTAATATACTTTTACAAATTTAGACTTTAATTGTCTGCATAAAAAATAAAAATTGTGGTGAGGTCGAATTTTTAATTCAAATTTTTGTTACAAAATATATCAAATTTTTATATTAATTCTTAAGAAAGAGAAATTGTAGGTATAACTTTTAAAGTTTTTTAAAATATATATTACGTGGCCACCATTGTTATCTAGTTAAAATTCAAGAGAATTGAAATTATTCAGCGTGTAATTTCATGAAAAGCAAAACTTTCCGAATGGAAACCTGAAATGAGGTTATATTCTGAAATCAATCGATTCTCATTCCGGTTCATTATAGGATTTTCAACTTGGATTAAATCGTTTCTTACATTAGGTCATTCTAAATAGTAATATTCATTTAGTGTATTTGGTACACATATATGGTGGTCAATGAAGGAGGTTTATGGAAGAAAAGTTTGATGAATACTCGCTATTTCTTCATACTTTCTTCGACCAAATTTACTGAGCGCGAACACTACAATATCTACGAACAATATTAACTTGCATTTATGCATTTCACTGATCAATAAGGGAAATGTTCTTCCACATAACGATTTAAACAGATTAAATTTGCTACCCATTGTAGATGTGTTTACAAACCATTCTAACTTAAGTATTTCCATTTTTATTATGAATAACTTACAAATTCTTGATGCGAACATTTCATTAAATGGGTTTTCTTTCCTTAGCGGTGGATTTTGTTAGCAGTATGCCTTTCACTCCTGGTTTCGTTTATCCTCGCTGAGCCAGAACCATTCGGACATGGTGGCCATGGACACGGAGGACATGGTCATGGATGGCATGGTAAAGGTCATGGAGGACACGGCGGCCACGGCCATGGAGGGCATGGTAAAGGTCATGGAGGACACGGCGGCCACGGCCATGGAGGGCATGGTAAAGGTCATGGAGGACACGGAGGCCATGGCCATGGAGGTCACGGTCATGGGGGGCATGGTAAAGGTCATGGAGGACACGGCGGTCATGGTCACGGTCATGGTGGACATGGCCATGGAGGGCATGGGAAAGGTCATGGAGGTCACGGTCACGGTGGACATGGAGGGCATGGTCATGGAGGACATGGTCATGGTGGACATGGTCATGGTGGACATGGGTGGTGAGCATATGTGGAAGCATTCCCTTTGCATACCCTTTGCAGGAATGTCCATAGAGGTTAGTATTGTAGATTATCTTCAAAGAAATTATTTTAAAAGTTGTTTAAAAGAAAATTTAATGTGATACTGGAACACATTTTGTGAAGAAAACTCAAATTTAAAGTCATTCGTAGAAGTCATGATCCTCTTTGAAGTGAAAAAATAAACCTTAATATATTTAAGAGCTGTAAATGTGCTAAAATTGGAAATTATTTGGAAGATTTGCGGAAAACAAATGAGGGTAAACGAAACAATTTGCATCATGTCAGAAACAAATTTTACGTCAATCTTAATGACGTTTTCATATTAGTGAGATGTCATGTTTTTATTTATCAGAGGAGGACTTTCGTTGCAAATATCTTTTGTTTTATGTTTAATGTTAAATATTTCTTAATGTTAAAGAGAGACTTTGAAGTGATACGAATGAATGGGATTTTCTGTACTTTATTTTAAAAAATTAAGGTTCTTAATTCTTTTATCAAAGTTAGTTTGTCTTTTTTTAAAGGATTTTTATAGGCTTATCTAAAATCTTAATTTAACTTTTAATCATAATACAAAATTTTACTCAATACAAAATGATATACATTATATAACACTGCAACCGGATTATGTTCCATGAAAGAAGATTAACAAAAAAGGCATTGTTTTGCCCTTATTTTTTCGAGTTAATAATGAAATATTTTATCAGGTTTTTAGATTTAAGAAAATATTTTAAAAACCAGTATTTTGGTACTTATTTTTAGTTACGATATTTTAGTTATGAGCCAGAAGAATTTTTTAAATTTATTTTAACTGAAACCAAAATTCTAAAAGTCGTTTCAAATTTACTGATATCTTATATTTTTTATCATTATTTCAGAAAAGTTCCTCTGCTTAACCTTCCTCCAGCTTAATTATGATGTTACTTTCATATAAACATCAAAATAAAAAGAAACCTTTATTTTGCACTTTTTTATCCCACTTTCGAAATTGATGATAATTTTATTTACTTTAATATCACAACTACTATTACTCATGCTTTAAAGTGTGTGTATATGTGTGTGTATATATATATATTATATATATATATGAAAATTATTTCACGAAAGTAACACGTGAATAATATTTATGATGAAAATAACCACGAAGGAAAAAGGAAACACAGAATGGTGTTCAATCAAGCGCTTTCGTGTAATGACATCCTCAGGAACACTGAAATAAATAACAAGGTCGAGACTATACAGTATATAGGTGACACAAAAAAATAAAATAGAAAAATAAATATTGTAGGAGGAGCATACAAATTTATAAGGAAAAACTACCAGAGTTTTAGCACTTTGCCCTTCTTGTCTAAATCCGTTCTGAACGAATTCAAAACAACAGGATCAAGCGGAAAAAGGCCCTGGCTAATGTTAAACTTATTTGTAGGTTGAATAATGGCAGACTCAAGAATATTTCTATTAACAATGTTTGCTTGAGTGAAACAAAACTGAAGCATTATTCTAATCAATACAGTGGGATAACTCTGACAAATGGATGAAAAGGGCACTGGAC
Source organism: Bathynomus jamesi (assembly GCA_023014485.1). Lineage (NCBI taxonomy): Eukaryota > Metazoa > Arthropoda > Malacostraca > Isopoda > Cirolanidae > Bathynomus > Bathynomus jamesi. The sequence goes on along the minus strand of JAJOZX010001577.1, from coordinate 307,676 downwards.
GCTGTCCCGTTCTAACGGAATACTGATGCTGTTTTACGCGTGTGCAAATCCTTTCCCGTCTGTCCAATGTAAAAGGAATCACATTGTTTCCAACCAATTTTATAGAAATGCCTGAATTATTGGTAGGGCTACCAATAATTCAGGCATTATCTATAAAATTGGTTGGAAACAATGTGATTCCTTTTACACTGGACAGACGGGAAAGATTCGCACACGCGTGTAAAACAGTATTACATTCCGTTAGAACGGGACAGTTGTCCAGTGCCCTTTTCGTCCATTTGTATATTGAGTGGAATTGCAATTTCATCCGATATTAATTTGTATATTTTTACTGGAATCGCCTTGATATCAGAATCTTTATTTTTTTCAAATGTTTTATTGCTAAAGAAATATCATTAGGTTGGATTGGATAAAAAAAAAAATGGGTTTGGAGTGGATTGTGGCACGTACAGTATTGTCGGTAATGAGCGTCAGTATTTGAAATAGAGACTACGATGAATTATGTTATTACGTTTTTAAAATTACGCGAGTGTCGCTATACAGAGTTGAATATATCAAAATGTTGCGGCTCTATAGAAAAGTAAAACATATGTGTGTGTGTTGTGTGTGTGTGTGAGAAAGAGAGAGAGAGAGAGAGCGAGATCCGAAAGGACATCTGGATGGAATACAGACACGAGCGCTGGAAAGTACCTGTCACTTTCCTCTTGGCCGCGAACAGGAATGAACGACAGAACCATGCTTTCGACTTAACCCTTTCTTACAGAAACGCCTCTCTTAAGAATGAAGAAAATCGTCTGACCTAAGCCAGAACAAAATCACTGAAACGAACGTTATGCATCAAATTAAGGTATAAAAACACAAAATAAACGTTTCTAATATTTCTAAAACACTATCATACAAAATAAAAATTAATACACGTAATTTTACATATATACCGGGTGTCCCATTCGAAATGAAATAATTTTGAAACTCTGTCATTTTTAAAGTATTAATGGGAGAATGTTGAAATCTTGCCAGTTACTACGCCATATGCATAAGTTTTTGTCATAATGTTTTTTGTTTGTTTCAGATTGAATTATGTTTACCCCACAAGAAAAAGCGAAATGTGTGTTATGGATGGCTGAGTTGAAGTCCCCTACTCTGGTGTAACGGCGATTCCGTACAACCTTTCACAAGGAACCACCCACCCACCATTATGCATGGACCAAGAAATTTGAGGAGACTGGCAGTGTTCTAAAGGAACAACACTATGGAGGGCGAACAAGATCGGAAGATGATGTTGAACGAATACGCGGCGCTTTTGGTAGTAGCCCGAGAAAGTCCATCCGTCTTGCCAGTGCGACACTGCAGATTCCTCGTTCAACTGCGCATAGAGTCGTGCGCAAGCGGCTGCAGCTCCATCCATATAAGCTTCAAATTGTTCAACATATAGCATATGAAGATCTTAACAAAAGGAAATATTATGCTATGCACAATGTATCTAATGTATCTAAATGTTATAATTCACATATAAGACTTATCATATGAAACTTTATGACATTGACTATTGACTGTGTGAATATTACATTGTTTGCATCGTTCAATAAAAAATTATAAGGTTTCAAAGTTGTTTCATTTCGAATGAGACACCCGGTAGGTATATATACAGTATATATATATATATATATATACTGTATATATATATATATATATATATATAAACTTAGTTTTGCTTCCGCCCGAATTGTTCATTCTGACGAAGGTCAAGCTTGTCACTCCACTTTAGACCTACAGTTTAACGTGGAATCTGAACCACGCTCCACCAGCAGCCCAGCGTCTTAACCACTAGGAAACCCAGGGTACCCACTTATCTACCAACCAATTTCTTTATTGTGTGGAAGGATGAACAGTTGGGTTTTGCTGCGCGCCGCCTGCCGTCACCGTGTCTCGATCCCTGGGCCGATGGATTCGTAGTCAGCGACGCTAACCACTACACCACCGAGGCGCATGGACGGTCTGGCAATGTGCCCCCTCAAGGTGTATGGAGCGGTCTGGGTAAACGGTGGAGTAGTCTGCGGGCTGGGCTACGGAATTGTTGCCCTGAGACAGGTGCATTGCCGTCACCGTGTCTCGATCCCTGGGCCGATGGATTCGTAGTCAGCGACGCTAACCACTACACCACCGAGGCGCATGGACGGTCTGGCAATGTGCCCCCTCAAGGTGTATGGAGCGGTCTGGGTAAACGGTGGAGTAGTCTGCGGGCTGGGGTACGGAATTGTTGCCCTGAGACAGGTGCATTAGTGCTATGTCAGCTGATGAAATGAATGTAAGCGATTGAGGCGCTTCCTGACTGTTCCTGACGCGACCTCACTGCGGTGGGAGAGGCGTTTCGGTATATAAATATATACATGATGCAAAACCACGAGAGAAAAGAAAAAATATTCCAAGGCCTTTCGTGTATTCAGCAGTACACCTCGTGGAGAATGAGGTGTACTGCTGAATACACGAAGGGCATTGGAATATTTTTTTCTTTTTCCTTGTGGGTTTGCATCATTCATTCATTTCACGTATTAAATTGTAAAATTCATTCCATATATATATATATATATATATATATATATATATATATATATATATATATATATTATATAATTGAAATGACGTAATTACCTAATTTTAATTAATAATTTACATTTGATAAAACGTGGAACATCGTCTCTAAAGTCACAAAAATCAAAATTCAACTGAAATGGAAGGATCATGAGTGAATACTGAGTAGTCCAGCATGCTCTCAAAAACACACTTCTCTCCCTATTCCCGACTACATATACATTAGGGTGTTTCAAAAATGACTCGCTCTCATATCAGAATTTGCACTGTCCACATTCCCATTAGCACTAGTATCAGTAAACACCAAAAGCAAATTGAGCTCTTAATATAAAGGGGAAGGGGTGGTTCATAGTGGGGGTGGGGGGGTGTATTATGATTACTAATCAGTGTCAGCTCCCAAGTCCATGTTATGCTTACTCATTAATGAAGAATCACAGTCTGAGAAACGCAAAATAAATAGGCTAATTAATAATCAATCAAATGAATAATATCAAAATATACTAAATTAGCCTTTGAATACCCCCCCCCCCCCCACCACCATGAACCATCCTTTCCCCTTCATATTAAGAGCTCATTTTTTCGTGTGTTTACTGACACTAGTGATAATGGGAATATGAACAGTGCAAGTTCTGATATAAGAGCGAGTTATTTTTGAAACACCCTAATATACTGTATATATGTATATACATTTTTTTTTTATCATCGATGCATTCATACTTTAAGTGGAAGTATGAAGAGTTAAACATCTTTTTACATACATATATAGAGCACCATTCCGCCCATACACCCATTTCAGAGTACGAGCAGCTCGCAAAGCATTGTCAAGCAATTAAGGGGATCAAAGTACTAACAAGGCTTTCGTACGTGGTTTATCATCACTGAAAGCAACAATGCTCTGTGTTAGTCTAGTCCAAAGAACATCCATATCCATATTCAGTTGATTGCAATTTTCGTTAGTTTGTATTGCAGACATCCCCAGTCATTATCAGTCATGGGTATGGTTCTTCAAGAGCAAGATGCACCACAAGTTTGTATTTCCTCCCCAAGGTAGCACAAATTTACCTGCATCAATCACAGTCGCACTCGTACTACCTTACGCTTGCTCTACACAAACTGGACCAAAAACCACAGGTGTCCGCAGTCGCAAACCGCCTGTACTTTGTTTAGAATAATATTTTTTATATATATTTGTAGCCTCATTTATATATATCTGCAGACTCAACACGAAAAAAATTGTATTTATAAACTCAAACTGAGGAGAATTTAAAGACTACGTCGTCCGGTAGAATAAACTAAAAAAAAACAACAATAAAATTTGGAAAAACTTTTAATATCTTTCAAACAGATCGTGTCAATAAACTGATTTTTAGATAAATACTAAAAGCTTCCTTGATTTTTACAAATCACCGCCCACTCGTCATACTGTACACCCATTCAGGATACCAACTTGTCGCAACATCAATGCCAAGCAGTGGCATAGCCAAAGAGGGGGCTGGGGCCACCGTAGCCCCTCTTTTGTGGAAATAATCAGGTTTTGTCGGTACATTGCAACACTGTTACCTTTGTCAATGATACAGTTAAATTTTGACAGCAAAATAGAGACATAACGTGACATAACTTATAATGGAACAATGCCCGTAGCTGAGTGGGTAACCGTTTCTCTATAAGAGAAATAAGGACACGGAAGTCAGGGGGTCGACTCCCGAAGGTTCTGTTTAATAATTGTTTGTTTGATGAAGTTGTTTAACCTCCTTCTCAACATCTAAGGTCATATGACTCAGTAGGGAACCTTTAACTTTACGTGGGATCCGAACCACGGATCGCTACATAATCTGGAAGCAGTCGATGGTTTCCCATCCAACTACTCACCAGATCCAATGTCGCTTAACTTCGCTAACCGACGGGAAGCGATGTTACATATTGGCTACGCCGTAACCTAGTTAATATTGTGGGCGTTAAGGAAATATGCGGCATTAGTTAACTTGAAGGCTGTGCCACTTTCTGGCCTTTCTTGCTGATTATAATCACTGAGAAGATCCAGAAATTCATTAGTTCACAATGAATATAACTGTGTTGTGACACAGAGAGGGGTGTACAATTGTGATTATTAGAGATTTGTTGTTGAACGATTTTTTTTTAATTTTAAATTTGAAATTGGGGAAAATCTGTCCACATTTCCATTTTAATAACATGCACATATCGTGACAAAACAAAATTGAGAAGAAATCCCCTAAAATGATCCAATCACGAGAGAGAGAGACCAGAATTTCAGGGGAAGGGAAACTCAAACGCTAAAAATAATACCAGTTTAAATTGGTACGATACTCAGGCCAACTAGTAATGCAGCCCATTGCGCTAACTCCCGGATGATTATTATTACCTGCACCATCGCGATTCGAACCCCCGACCTAAGTGTTTTCACTTCACAAAGGGAAATGGTGCTACGGAGCTATGGTCTCCGACATGTAGGATAATTTCAATTTTTAAATTGACCATTGCAGTATTGTGATGCTCTTGGCGTTTCAGCGGTTGACTCGGAGAGACGATTGAAGAACTGCTCTTATCCGCATAATCACTGTATTTCGGTTATGTCAGAACGATATAATTTGTATATACTAAACTCAGCTTAGCTGCAGTATTATCATACATTTGTACTCGAACTTAAATTCAAACATTGCATGAAATGTGTACAAATTTACACTCGTTTCAACTTTACGTAATAAATTTAATATTGACACGACATTTCGGAAATTATGGTTAGTGGACTGTGGTAAATAATATCTTTTATAATCCTAGAATTTGGAGGTAGTGCCATCGGCAACTATTCATTATTTACAGTGGCTCGTTGGTGGTCTAGGTAATCGCTGTTCTGGACAGCTATTATTTAAAAAATATATGGACCACTTGTATACTTTTTGTACTAGTTGAGTTTGAAATAAAGAGCGTGTTTGTTTGTTTGTAATGTTCAACGTTTATTGCAAATTTAGTGTGCTTTATTGTATGTTATATTATTACAATATACAGGGTGTGCATAAATATCTTTACAAGTTCAATTGAATTTCAACTGAATTTATAAAGCTAATTTTACGGACATCCTGTATATTGATTCTGTTTATTATAAAGTCACTTTCTTCCTTTATTCTTTAATGTATTTATAAATGTATTTATTATATATTATTATTATTATTATTATTATTATTATTATTATTATAATTCTCTGGATCCCGATAAGGGTTTGCCGTTTTACTTGGCATAGCAAAATCCATTCAAAATAATTTCTGAAATTCTGACTATGCCACTCAGAATGTCTTCATGTCATATGCATGTTCTTTAATACACTTTTCTGTTCATAATCCACCATTCGTAGGTACAAACATACATAAACAAGGAAGGACGGAAGGGGAAAATGATATATAGAATATGAAAGTTAGCCTTCAAACTTTACATATTTTGATTTTCTTTAAAATAAGCCATTTTCTTAATATCTTGTAGATGGGTATCTACATTATTAGTTATTATTAGCACGGTAATATTTCATATTGAACCATAAGTCCATAACACCAACCAAAAATCAAGTAACTGATCTACCCACTGACTTACTCGCTCCCAAAAGGTATATATACATATACACAGATTTTAAAGCATGATTAATAGCAGTTGTGATTATTAAAGTTAATAAAATTATCATCAATTTAAAAAGTGGGGTAAAAAAATTTAAAATAAAGGTTTCTTTTTATTTTGATGTTTATATGAGAGTAACATCATAATTAAGCTGGAGGAAGGTTAAGCATAGGCACTATTCTGAAATAATGATAAAAAATATAAGGTATCAGTAAATTTGAAACGACTTTTAGAATTTTGGTTTCAGTTAAAATAAATTAAAAAAAATTTCTCTCTCGTATAACTAAAATATCGCAACTAAGAATAAGTACCAAAATACTGGTTTTTAAAATATTTTCTTAAATCTAAAAACCTGATAAAATATTTCATTTTAACTCGAAAAAATAAGGGTAAAACAATGCCTTTTTTGTTAATCTTCTTTCATGGAAGATAATCCGATTGCAGTGGTATATATATATATATTATATATATATATATATATATATATATATATATATATACATATATATATATATATCATTTTGTATAGAGTAAATTTTGTATTATGATTAAAAGTTAAATTAAGATTTAGATAAGTCTATAAAAATCCTTCAAAAAAAGACAAACTAACTTTGATAAAGAATTAAGGACCGTAATTTTTTAAAATAAAGTGTAGAAAATCCCATTCATTCGTATAACTTCAAAGTCTCTCTTCAACATTCAAAACTATTTAACATTAAACATATCAAAAAATATGTGCAACGAAAATCCTCCTCTGATAAATAACATGACATCTCACTAACATGAAAACGTCATTAAGATCGATGTAAAATTTGTTTCTGACATCATGCAAATTGTTTCGTTTACCCTCATTTGTTTTCATCAAGTCTTTCAAATAATTTCCCATTTTGACACATTTACAACTCTTAAATATATTAAGGTTTATTTTTTCACTTCAAAGAGGATCATAACTTCTACGAATGACTTTAAATTTGAGTTTTATTCACAAAATGTGTTACAGTATCATATTTAAATTTTCTTTTAAACAACTTTTAAAATAATTTCTTTGAAGATAATCTACAATACTAACCTCTATGGACACTCCTGCAAAGGGTATGCAAAGGGAATGCTTCCATATATGCTCACCACCCATGTCCACCATGACCATGTCCTCCATGTCCACCGTGACCGTGACCTCCATGACCTTTCCCATGCCCTCCATGACCATGACCATGTCCACCATGACCGTGACCATGACCTCCATGACCATGACCGCCGTGTCCTCCATGACCTTTACCATGCCCCCCATGACCATGACCTCCATGGCCATGGCCTCCGTGTCCTCCATGACTTTTACCATGCCCTCCATGGCCGTGGCCGCCGTGTCCTCCATGACCATGTCCTCCGTGTCCATGGCCGCCATGTCCGAATGGTTCTGGCTCAGCGACGATAAACGAAACGAGGAGTGAAAGGCATACTGCTAACAAAATCCACCGCTAAGGAAAGAAAACACACTTAATGAAATGTTTGCATCAAGAATTTGTACGTTATAAATAACACAAATGGAAATACTTAACTTAGAATGGCTTGTAAACACATCTACAATGGGTAGCAAATTTAATCTGTTTAAATCGTTACGTGGAAGAACATTTTTCTTATTGATCAGTGAAATGCAGAAATGAAAGTTAATTTTGTTCGTAGATATTGTGGTGTTCACTCTCAGGAAATTTGGTCGAAGAAAGTATGAAGAAATAGCGAGTATTCATCAAACTTTTCTTCCATAAACCTCCTTCATTGACCACCATATATGTGTACTAAATACACTAAATGAATATTACTATTTAGAATGACCTAATGTAAGAAACGATTTAATCCAAGTGGAAAATCCTATAATGAACCGGAATGAGAATCGATTGATTTCAGAATATAATCTCATTTCAAGTTCCCATTCGGAAAGTTTTGCCTTTCATGAAATTACACGCTGAATAATTTTTATTCTCTACAATTTTAACCAGATAACAATGGTAGCCACGTAATATATATTTAAAAAAATTTAAAAGCTATACCTACAATTTCTCTTTCTTAAGAATTAATATAAAAATTTGATATATTTTCTAACAAAAATTTGAATTACAAATTCGACCTCACCACAGTTTTTATTTTTTATGCAGACAATTAAAGTCTAAATTTGTAAAAGTATATTAATCGAAATAAAGTATTAACTTTTTTTGTAAATAAACGTCACTTTTCCTGAATGGAAGTGAAGCTGGCGTTTTCGCATACATTGTTACAAGATAAAACTTACAATTTTGAGATCCATGTTTTTCGTGTGACACGTTCGACTCAACTGCGAATCTTCTCTCGAAATGTGTTCTTTAAATACAAGTTGTTTGGCTTCATTGGCTGCCGCAATTACTTCAGAGTCATTAAGGATGTCAGGCATAGACTGGTACAAAAATTTCGATCCATATTTCAGGCTCTGTTTACGTTTCAGTAATGGAAATGATGCTTTTCGCTGCAGCTCACTGCTTCTTTTTGTTTCACGAAAATCCTCTAATTCCGCTTTATTAACAGTGTTAATAAATTTCCCCGAAATTTAACGTCCGTTACTATTTTTTCCCTGTGGTTGGTTAACTGTTATAGGAAAACTCGTTCAAAAATGTATAAAGTAAAAGCGTAGTTAATTAGCCAAAACTCGATTGGAAACCATTCATTTGATGCTTTTCCGAAAATTTCTTATTTTTTGTCCGCTTTCATTCATGCGTAAAAAGTCAAAACTTTCAAAGAATTAATAGAAAAAATTTACCTCATAAATGTGTTGGAAATGGAAATTTGCATCTGCTATTTTAGGTTGAGTAAATTATGTCAAAAATTAATTGTTTTGAAAAGGATAACGTAAAACTGAAAGGAAGAAAAAGTAACTAAGATACAAACGCACTTCTTGGCTAACCAAACGACTCTCCAGCCAGACTTGATCTTTGTCTAAACAATTCTAACTCGACGAAAACTAACCTAACCTAACTTAAACATTTCTCAGTTTCTTAACTTGGTCTAAACTCTATAGATTAATTCGACCTGACCTAATCTATAACTAATAACTAACTATAGGCTAATTGAATGAATTTATCCAGCAACTGTAAAGCTTTTTTAATGTAATAAAGCTTAATTCAAATAAATATTTGGTCTGTTGCTATTTTCCATCTAAGACTGAAAATAGCTTTTTCCAAACACCGAATATTGACAGAATCGACGAAAAATAACGACAATCTTATTTGAAGAAATGAAATAGATTAAAAATGACACGAAATGGAAAACGGATCGACTTGAGAATTGCTTCCATTGAGAGTTTCGATTAAGCGAAGAATGAAATGGAACTGACATTAAATGAGATGATTCCGGTTGTATAGAGAAGATGCCCTTTGCGTTATACATAAATAAAAAGTATGAGTACAGTTTGTGGAAGGTTCTTCTCATTCGAAATCATTCCCATTTGATTCTTCGCTTAAGAATGAGAAATTTGAAAGTGAGAATCTCAAGGGAAGCAATCCATAAGTCCAGTGGCGTACCCAGAAATTTGAAAAGGGGTGGGTGAGGTCAAATTCTTATTTTTTATCTTCACATATATGTAATAAAAATGTAAAGATTAGCTTTATTTATATATAAATGAGTTTGTACTTCCTTATCTCCCTTTCATTGGCCAGATGCGAGTTATAGCCAGAATACATGAAAGTGCAAAAATTTGATATCTTCAAATTAAGAATTGCTGGGTAAAAATAGGATTTCCTATAAAAAATAACATTAAATGTGGATAAGCCAGTTTATTAAAAAAAGACAATTGCTGACTCAATTACCGAGTAATAAGTAAATATATATATATATATATATATATATGGGAATGAACTCAGAATGGTCCCCTGAGCTTTTTTATGATACGCACAGACCGTGCATGGAACAAGGAGCTCTTCTGGGATAATTAAATCCACTATAGTCCGAATAAGTAATGGTAAATGACAAATAACATAGTTTTTCTTTTTCATGATGCTAGCCCGACGTGGGCAACGGGTCACTCGCAAAGAGGTCCCATAAATATAGTCATTTTTGAAACACCCAAATGTATATGTAGCGGGGAATGAGGAGAGAAGTGTGTGTTTGAGAGCATGCTGAACTATTCACTCATGATCCTTCCATTTCAGTTGAATTTCGATTTTTGTGACTTTAGAGACGATGTTCCATGTTTTATCAAATGTAAATTATTAATTAAAATTAAGTAATTACGTCATTTTAATTATATATATATATATATATATATAATATATATATATATGTCAACGTAAAGAACGACGCTTGTATAGGAGAATATACCCGCGCAAGATGAGGAGGGACAACGAAACAAATGAAAAATGAGGTAACCACCCCGGAATCGAACCCGGGATCTTCGATTGCCGGTCAGATATGATAACCATTACACCATGGACCTCACTCGATCAAATGCGCTTTGGTGGTGTTATGGTTAGCGTCGCTGACTATGAATCAATCGGCCCAGGGATCGAGACACAGTAACGGTAGGCGGCACGCAGCAAAACCCAACTGGTCATCCTTCCAAACAGTAAAGAAATTGGTTGGTAGGTAAGTGGGTGCCCTGAGTAGGCTAGTGGTTAAGACGCTGGGCTGCTGGTGGGGTGTGGTTCGGATTCCACGTTAAACTGTATGTCTAAGGTGGGATGACAAGCTTGACCTTCGTCAGAGTGAACAATTTGGGCGGAAGCAAAACTAAGTGTATATATATATATATATATATATATATATATATATATGTATATATATATATATATCGTAAAGAACGACGCTTGTATAGAACATTACCTTATTTTTTCATTTCTTCGTTCTCTCTCCTCATCTTGCGCGGAATGTTCTCCTATAAACCGTCGTTCTTTACGTTAATTATACTGCGTGTTCTTTTCAGTTGAAATGTGTATATATATATATATATATATATATATATATATATATATATATAATATGTGTGTAAAATTACGTGTATTAATTTTTATTTTGTATGATAGTGTTTTAGAAATAGTAAAAACGTTTATTTTGTGTTTTTATACCTTAATTTGATGCATAACGTTCGTTTCAGAGATTTTATTTTGGCTTAGGTCAGACGATTTTATTCATTCTTAAGAGAGGCGTTTCTGTAAGAAAGGGTTAAGTCGAAAGCATGGTTCTGTCGTTCATTCCTGTTCGCGGCCAAGAGGAAAGCGACAGTTATTTTTCATCACTCGTGTCTGCATTCCATCCAAATGTCCTTTCGGATCTCTCTCTCTCTCTCTCTCTCTCTCTCTCTCTCTCTCTCTCTCTCTCTCTCTCTCTCTCTCTTTCTCTCTCTCTCACCTAAACACTCACACCCACCCACAAACCCCCCACACACACAAACACATATGTTCTACTTTTCTATGGAGCCGCAACATTTTGATATATTCAATTCTGTATCGCGACACTCGCGTAATTTTAAAAACATAATAACATAATTCACCGTAGTCTCTATTTCAAATACTGACGCTCATTACCGACAATATTGTACGTACCACAATACACTCCAAACCCATTTTTCTTTGGTCCAATCCACCGTAACGATATTTCTTTAGCAATAAAACATTTGAAAAAATAAAGATTCTGACATCAAAGCGAGTCCAATAAAAATATACAAATTAGTATCGGATGAAATTTCAATTCTACTCAATATACGAATGAATGAATAAGTAACACTCGACATATTCCCTGACACTCCAAAGGAAGCCAGAGTGTCTTATATATATATATATATATATATATATATATATATATATATATATATATATATATGAAAATAACCACGAAGGAAAAAGGAAACACAGAATGGTGCTCAAGCGCTTTCGTGTAATGACATCCTCAGGAACACTGAAATAAATAACAAGTTCGAGAATATATATAGGTCACAACAAAAATAAAATAGAAAAATAAAAATTGTAGGAGGAGCATACAAATTTCTTAGTAAAAACTACTAGAGTTTTAGCACTTTGCCCCTCTTGCCTAAATCCGTTCTGAACGAATTCAAAACAACAGAATCAAGCGGAAAAAGGCCCTGACTAATGTGAAAATTATTTGTAAGTTGAATAATGGCAGACTCAAGAATATTTCTATTAACAATGTTGCCTGAGTGAAACAAAATTGAAGCATTATTCTAATCAATACAGTGGTATAACTCTGACAAATGGACGAAAAGGGCACTGGACAACTGTCCCGTTCTAACGGAATATTGATGCTGTTTTACACGCGTGTGGAAATCCTTTCCCGTCGGTCCAGATTAAAAGGAATCACATTGTTTACAACCAATTTTATAGATAATGCCTGAATTATTGGTATGGCCCTAATATATACGTAATACAGGGTGTTTCTAAAGTAACCATCTATTTTGGTGAAATAGGGGGATTTTAAACAATTGTTATATTGGCATAATGGTATGTGCATTGTTATACAAAATTCATGTATTTATAATATTTCAATTGCTTTACACGATTTTTTGTTAATTATTTATTTTATTTTCAGACCCATATCATTGATGATGAATTTGCAAGAACGGGTTTATGTAGTAACATGCAGGATAAAAGGCATGAAGTGCAATGAAATTAGAGAAAAGTTTGAGAGAAGGTTTCGTAAAACAGGCCCTAGAGACCAGGCTATTCGCGAATTAGTAAACAAATTTATGATGACTGGATCTGTGCATGACGAGCGTAGATCTGGACGGCCAAGAAGATCTCACGAAAGAATCGAATCTGTTCAAGAAGCATTCGAAGAGGATCCACAATTATCGATTCGGAGGGCATCCCACAGATTAGAAATTCCACAAACAACGGTTTACAGAATTCTACGTTATGATTTAAAGAAAAAGCCATACCACATTCAAGTGTTCCACAACTTACAAGAAGAAGATTATCCACGAAGAGCAACAATGTGTGCCGAGCTTACAAATATATATATATTGTCATGTTTTAAAGGTGTTTTTTTATAATTCATATTATTTCGCAAAATAGATGGTTACTTTAGAAACACCCTGTATATACGGACACCAATTCTGGGTGAATTATAAAAAAGGTTCTGGCAGAACCCTAAATTTACTGTACAACAGTTCTTTTAGACTCTTACATAAATTATCCCCGAGATGCTCAGCTTCGCAAATGTTTGCTACCCGCAATGTCCCGAGCTTCCAGGAGGTAACAAGACGTGCTCAATACAGTTTAATGCAAAGAATTAAAAACTCAACCAACCCGATTATCCAAGCTATCCATGAATCCTGCCATTTATCCTCTAAGCTATGGAAATCTTGGTACAAAAACGTCTGTCTGTAGCTCCACTTAACTTAATTTCGACATTACAGTATTATTTCAAATCAATTGTATATAATTCTATCCTTAGCATATGAACTGTCATTGTATTAATAATATTTGTCATATGGACTATAGTGTGCCAATAAACCTTTTAATTTCATTTCATTTCATTTTACGAGGGTGAGATTGCGCATTACATCGATAGGCTAAAAGTTAACAAGGCTCCAGGCCATGACGCTTTTTATCCCAGACATTTGAAAGATTTGAAAGACGTTATCGTAGGCCCCTTAACGAGGATTTTTAATCAGTCACTCGAAACGGGGATGATTCCTGAAGACTTCAAATTAGCCAACGTCACGCCCATTTTTAAAAAAGGCTACCGCACAGTAGCTAGCAATTATAGGCCCATTAGCTTAACGTCAATTGTCGGTAAACTTCTGGAATCCGTAGTTAGGGATCGTATCATCGGTCACTTAGAAAGTAGATATTTCATTAATAGTAGTCAGCTTGGGTTTCTACGCCATAGATCTTGTTTAACTAATTTGTTAGAATTTTATAACGAAATTGTGCGCGAATACGATAGGCATAGAGCGGATGACGTTATTTATTTAGATTTTAAAAAGGCGTTCGATACAGTTCCGCATAGAAGATTAATTGCGAAGGTTAAAGCGCACGTATACGCGGTCAGGTAGCTAACTGGTTAGAGGAATGGCTTCGTGCTAGGAGACAGAGGGTCGTTGTTAATGGTAGTGAATCGGGGTGGTTGGATTTAGGTACCGGTGTCCCACAGGGTTCAGTGTTAGGCCCATTGCTATTCGTAATTTACATTAACGACATAGATGTAGGATTGACTAGTAACGTGTCAAAATTCGCGGACGATACTAAAATAGGCGGTAAGGTTGTTAACGAGGACGATAGAAATAGGCTCCAAGACGATGTAAATAGGATTATGGAGTGGACGGATAAGTGGCAGATGCAATTTAAAGTAGACAAATGTAAAGTTTTGCATATAGGTTCTCGTAACAATAATTACACGTACACGATGGATGATAGAGAGTTAGCGAGCGTTGACGAGGAAGTAGATTTAGGCGTAGGCGTATCTAAGGATTTAAAAGTTAGGAACCAGTGCCTGGAGTCTTGCGCAAAAGCTAATAGGATGTTAGGCTTCATCGCGCGTAATTTCGAATTTAAATCGAAGGATATTATATTGTCCCTTTACAAGTCCCTACTCAGGCCTCATTTAGAATATGCCGTCCAGTTTTGGTGCCCGTATTTGCGTGAGGATATCGATAGGTTAGAAAGGGTTCAGCGTCGACCCACGAAACTAATTCCGTCATTGCGCAACAAGCCTTATGAAGATAGGATAAAAGAGTTAGACTTGCATTCACTCGAAACTAGGAAATTAAGAGGGAGCTTATTGAAGTTTTCAAAATCATTAATAACATCGATAACGTAAATTTTGACAAACTGTTCACTTTCGATAATAGCAATACTCGTAATAACGGATTTAAGTTGCGTGGCAGACGTTTCATTACTAATATCGCTAAAAACTTCTTTACGTTTAAAGTAATTGATAAATGGAATAATCTTCCCGCGTCAGTCGTTAACTCTACCAGCGTTAATATGTTTAAGAACCGTTTAGATAGGCATTTTAAAATATTAACGTTGTTTAAAATAAAAAAAAAACAATTGGCAACAAGAGCTCTGGTGGTGGACGAGGATGAGTCTGTTGATGATAATGCCAGCTTGTGACATGCCAGCGTGTGATGCTAGCAATGAAATTATTTAAAAAAAAGAAATTAGACTAACACGAACGTAGATGTAGCTCGTAGCGTAAACTAACTCACTTTTTGTTTAACTTTACCTACTTTTTTTTTCTTATCCTCTGTTTACTTGCATGTCTGTAACTCTTTAGTTGCAAATCTGTAGTTTGCATGGTACGACAGTGAGTTAAGACTGTTTTGCATGATTTGTAAGCGTTCTTATTTTACTTCTTTTCATCTTTCACCCCTTTCCTATTCTCTTCGACTATTTTTCCAACTTGTAGGTAGTGGCCGGCGGATGATGATGGTGAATCTTTTTTCTTTTTTTCTGAATGAATGTTAAGCCACGAGTGATACGGTAGGTGTTGCTACTTACTAAGCGCCTTATTCTCTTCTCTTAACCCCCTACTCTTTCCTTTCTCTCGGGCTAACCTTATAGTGGATCTTAGAGTCTTTGTTTACCTTAGCTTCTGTAGATCTGTAGATTTCATTTTCATTTAATTTCATTTTCATTTTCATGTATATACTGTATATATACATACACACTTTAAAGCATGAGTAATAGTAGTTGTGATAATTAAAGTAAATAAAATTATCATCAATTTCGAAAGTGGGGTAAAAAAGTGCAAAATAAAGGTTTCTTTTTATTTTGATGTTTATATGAAAGTAACATCATAAATAAGCTGGAGGAAGGTTAAGCAGTGGCACTATTCTGATAATGAAATAAGAAAAAATATAAATATCAGTAAATTTGAAACGACGTTTAGAATTTTGGTTTCAGTTAAAATAAACTAAAAAAATTCCTCTGACGCATAACTAAAATATCGTAACTAAATATAAGTACCAAAATACTGGTTTTTAAAATATTTTCTTAAATCTAAAAACCTGATAAAATATTTCATCATTAACTCGAAAAAATAAGGGTAAAACAATGCCTTTTTTGTTAATCTTCTTTCATAGAAGATAATCGGGTTGCAGTGTTTTATATACTGTTACTCTATATCATTTTGCATTGAGTAAAACTTGTATTATGATTAAAAGTTAAATTAAGATTTTAGATAAGCCTATAAAAATCCTTTATAAAAAGACAAAATAACTTTGATAAAAGAATTAAGGACCTCAATTTTTTAAAATAAAGTATAGAAAATCCCATTCATTCGTATCACTTCACAGTCTCTCTTTAACATATTAAGAAATATTTAACATTAAACATCAAACAAAAGATATTTGCAACGAAAGTCCTCCTCTGATAAATGAAAACATGACATCTCACTAACATGAAAACGTCATTAAGATCGATGTAAAAATTGTTTCTGACATCATGCAAATTGTTTCGTTTACCGACATTTGTTTTCATCAAGTCTTACAAATAATTTCCCATTTTTACACATTTACAGCTCTTAAATATATTAAGGTTTATTTTTCCACTTCGAAGAGGATCATAACTTCTACGAATGACTTTAAATTTGAGTTTTCTTCACAAAATGTGTTCCAGTATCATATTTAAATTTTCTTTTAAACAACTTTTAAAATAATTCTTTTGAAGATAATCTACAATACTAACCTCTATGGGCATTCCTGCAAAGGGTATGCAAAGGGAATGCTTCCACATATGCTCACCACCCATGTCCACCATGACCATGTCCTCCATGACCATGTCCTCCATGTCCACCGTGACCGTGACCTCCATGACCTTTCCCATGCCCTCCATGGCCATGACCATGTCCACCATGACCGTGACCATGACCGCCGTGTCCTCCATGACCTTTACCATGGCCCCCATGACCGTGACCTCCATGGCCATGGCCTCCGTGTCCTCCATGACCTTTACCATGTCCTCCATGGCCATGGCCGCCGTGTCCCCCATGGCCGTGGCCGCCGTGTCCTCCATGACCTTTACCATGCCATCCATGACCATGTCCTCCGTGTCCATGGCCGCCATGTCCGAATGGTTCTGGCTCAGCGAGGATAAACGAAACCAGGAGTGAAAGGCATACTGCTAACAAAATCCACCGCTAAGGAAACAAAACACATTTAATGAAATGTTCGCATCACGAATTTGTAAGTTATTCATAACACAAATGGAAATACTTAAGTTAGAATGGCTTGTAAACACATCTACAATGGGTAGCAAATTTAATATGTTTAAATCGTTACGTGGAAGAACATTTTTCTTATTGATCAGTGAAATGCAGAAATGAAAGTTAATTTGGTTCGTAGATATTGTGGTGTTCGCGCTCAGGAAATTTGGTCGAAGAAAGTATGAAGAAATACCGAGTATTCATCAAACTTTTCTTCCATAAACCTCCTTCATTGACCACCATATATGTGTACTAAATATACTAAATGAATATTACTATTTAGAATGAGCTAATGTAAGAAACGATTTAATCCAAGTGGAAAATCCTATAATGAACCGTAATGAGAATCGGTTGATTTCAGAATATAACCTCATTTCAGGTTTCCATTCGGAAAGTTTTGCCTTTCATGAAATTACACGGTGAATAATTTTTATTCTCTACAATTTTAACCAGATAACAATGGTAGCCACGTAATATATATTTAAAAAACTTTAAAAGCTATACCTACAATTTCTCTTTCTTAAGAATTAATATAAAAATTTTATATATTTTAAAATAAAAATTTGAATTAAAAATTCGACCTCACCACATTTTTTAATTTTTATGCCGACAATTAAAGTCTAAATTTGTAAAAATATATTAATCGAAATAAAGTATTAACTTTTTTTTGTAAATAAACGTCACTTTTCCTGAATAGAAGTGAAGCTGGCGGTTTCGTATACATTGTTACAAGATAAAACTTACAATTTTGAGATCCATGTTTTTCGTGTGACACGTTCGACTCAACTGCGAATCTTCTCTCGAAATGTGTTCTTTAAATACAATTTGTTTGGCTTCACTGGCTGCCACAATTACTTCAGTCATTAAGGATGCCAGGCATAGACTGGTACAAAAATTTTCATTCCTATTTCAGGTTCTGTTTTCGTTTCAGTAATGGAAATGATGCTTGTCGCTGCAGTTCACTGCTTCTTTTTATTTTACGAAAATCCTCTAATTCCGCTTTATTAACAGTGTTAATAAATTTCGCCAAAATTTAACGTCCGTTACTATTTTTTCCCTGTGGTTGGTTAACTGTTATTGGAAAACTCGTTCAAAAATGTATAAAGTAAAAGCGTAGTTAATATTTAATTAGCCAAAACTCGATTTGAAACCATTCATTTGATGCTTTTACGAAAATTTCTTATTTTTTGTCCGCTTTCATTCATGCGTAAAAAGCCAAAAACTTTCAAAGAATTAATAGAAAAAATGTACCTCATAAATGTGTTGGAAATGGAAATCGCATCTGCTATTTTAGGTTGAGTAAATAATGTCAAAAATTAGTTGTTTTGTAAAGGATAAAGTAAAACTGAAAGGAAAAAAAAGTAACTAAGATACAAACGCACCTTTTGGCTAACCAAACGACTCTCCAGCCAGACTTGATCTTTGTCTAATCCACTCTAATTCGACGAAAACTAACCTAACCTAACTTAAACATTTCTCAGTTTCTTAACTTGGTCTAAACTATATAGACTAACTCGACCTACTTGATCTAATGTATAACTTATAATTAGGCTAACTTAATGAATTTATCCAGTAACCTGTAACATGCCGCAACTGTAAAGCTTTTTTAATGTAGTAAAGCTTAAATCAAATAAATATTTGGTCTGTTGCTGCTTTCCATCTAAGACTGAAAATAGCTTTTTCCAAACACCGAATATTGACAGAATCGACGAAAAATAACGAAAATCGTATTTGAAGAAATGAAATAGAACGAAAATAAAACGAAATGGAAAACGGATCTACTTGAGAATTGCCTCCAGTGAGAGTTTCAATTAAGCGAAGAATGAAATGGAACTGACATTAAATGAGATGATTCCGGTTGTATAGAGATGTTCTTTGCGTGATACATAAATGAAAAGTATGAGTACAGTTTGTGGAAGGTTCTTCTCATTCGAAATCATTCCCATTTGATTCTTCGCTTAAGAATGAGAAATTTGAAAGTGAGAATCTCAAGGGAAGCAATCCATAAGTCCAGTGGCGTACCCAGAAATTTGAAAAGGGGTGGGGAGGTCAAATTCTTATTTTTTATCTTCACATATATGTAATAAAAATGTAAAGATTAGCTTTATTTATATATAAGTGAGTTTGTACTTCCTTATCTCCCTTTCATTGGCCAGATGCGAGTTATAGCCAGAATACATGAAAGTGCAAAAATTTGATATCCTCAAATTAAGAATTGCTGGGTAAAAAGAAGATTTACTACAAAAATAACATTAAATGTGGATCAGCGAGTTTATTAAAAAAAGACAATTGCTGACTCAATTACTGAGTAATAACTATATATATATATATATTATATATATATATGTATATATATATGTATATATATATATATATATATATATATATATGTTAAACACAAACCGTGCATGGAACAAGGAACTCTTCTGGGAAAATTAAATCCACTATAGTCCGAATAAGTAATGGTAAATGACAAATACCATAGTTTTTTCTTTTTCATGATTTTAGCCCGACGTGGGCAACGGGTCTCTCGCAAAGAGATCCCATAAATATAGCTTCCCTCACCAGCTATCTGCAAAGCAGACAGGATCCAGCTTTGGGACATGGATCTAGGGTTTAAAGCAAGCCTAGATCCCTACATTCAGAACCTCTATATAAGTAAAAGACTCGTTGCATTCACGTCGTGTTGAATAAATCAAAGAAAAAGGGGGTAACTATTGTATTTTTAGCCAAAAAAAACCAAAACTTAAACCTCAACCGGGACATTGAGCGTCCACTTTTCACGACGTGAATGCAACGAGTCTTTTACTTATATAGAGGTTCTGAATGTAGGGATCTAGGCTTGCTTTAAACCCTAGATCCATGTCCCAAAGCTGGATCCTGTCTGCTTTGCAGATAGCTGGTGAGGGAAGCTATATTTATGGGATCTCTTTGCGAGAGACCCGTTGCCCACGTCGGGCTAAAATCATGAAAAAGAAAAAACTATGGTATTTGTCATTTACCATTACTTATTCGGACTATAGTGGATTTAATTTTCCCAGAAGAGTTCCTTGTTCCATGCACGGTTTGTGTTTAACATATAATGTTCTCAGGGAACCATTCTGAGTTTGTGTATACTAAACGGACGTGTTTCGTGCCTTGAAAAGTGGACGCTCAATGTCCCGGTTGAGGTTTAAGTTTTGGTTTTTTTTGGCTAAAAATACAATAGTTACCCCCTTTTTCTTTGATTTATTCAACACGACGTGAATGCAACGAGTCTTTTACTTATATAGAGGTTTGAATGTAGGGATCTAGGCTTGCTTTAAACCCTAGATCCATGTCCCAAAGCTGGATCCTGTCTGCTTTGCAGATAGCTGGTGAGGGAAGCTATATTTATGGGATCTCTTTGCGAGAGACCCGTTGCCCACGTCGGGCTAAAATCATGAAAAAGAAAAAACTATGGTATTTGTCATTTACCATTACTTATTCGGACTATAGTGGATTTAATTTTCCCAGAAGAGTTCCTTGTTCCATGCACGGTTTGTGTTTAACATATAATGTTCTCAGGGAACCATTCTGAGTTTGTGTATATATATATATATACAGGGTGGGCCAAAAGTCTGGATCCATAGGAAAATATTTATTTTAATACATAAATTACAACAAATGGTAAATACTTAAAATGAATATCAACTTTAACTCGTAAATGCGTATCTGTGATACTGTACAGTAGTTCGTACTCCAGTATAAATACTCAAATACTTTTTTTATTTCAGCCCAGAAATGGCTTCGAATCTAACAACAGAAGACCGGGTAGAACTTGTACTCATGTACGCAAGACAGGGCGCTACACACAGAGAAGTTGCTACCGAATTCAATAGAAATCATCCTGATGAGCATCCAGTAACACATGCGACTGTTGGCAAGTTGTTTAAACGTTTCAAAGAAACAGGAAGTGTACATGATCGACGGCGTTCTGGTCGTCCAAAAACTGCAACTGATGAAATACCTCTGCAATGGTATGTGAAACTTTAACGAATAGTCCAGTAAAGTCAACAAGAAGATTATCAAATGAAACACGCATCTCGAGAACGTCAATTCGAAGAATTATTAAAAATCATAGGGAAATGGATATATAATTTCCTTAGTGAGCGGAGGCAAGTCGTTACAGTACAAGGAGTATCTTCATCAGAATCAGAGGTCCTCAGCTCAGTACCACAAGGAACAGTATTAGCTCCACTACTCTTCATAATCATGTTAACTGACATAGATGAGGACGTTACCAGAGACAGCACAGTAACATCCTTTGCGGATGACACAAAGATCAGTTAACATAGGATCTTTACAAACCGACATAAACAAAATCTACAAGTGGACTGAAGACAACAATATGAAGTTTAACACCGAGAAATTTCAGCTATTACGGTACGGAAAAAGAGAAGACCTAAAGTGCATGGAATATTATACCCCAAATGGACAGGAAATTCAGAGAAATTCCAGAGCAAAAGATTTAGGGGTTGTAATGACAGATGATGCGAAATTTGAAACACAAAATAAGATTGCAGTAAACAGAGCAAAGAGAATAACGGGTCAGATATTGAGAACCTTTAAACGAAGGGATAGGAATGTAATGATTCCTCTACTGAAAACCCTGATCATACCCAAATTAGAATACTGCTCAATCCTAACTTCCCCATATAAAAAAGAAGACATTAGACAGCTGGATGGGATCCAAAGAAGCTTCACAGCCAAGATCAATGGGTGCAAAGAACTAAATTACTGGGAAAGGTTACGAGAACTAGACCTATATTCACTGGAAAGGAGAAGAGAGAGATACACCATTATTTACACTTCGAAAATAATGGAGAAACTAGTCCCTAATCTTACTCTGAATCCCATAACTCCCCAAACAACGGTGGAAGGTAGAAGCGGTAGACTGTGTCGTATTCCCAAATTGAAGGCGAGACAGGAACATCCTTAACCCTGAAAGAAAATAGTTTTGTAGTGAGAGGACCAAAACTGTTTAATCAGTTGCCCAAAGACCTAAGAAACACGAAGGGAGTTGCAGTGGAAATCTTCAAAAGAAGACTAGACGCCTGGCTCAGAACAATCCCGATGAGCCGGGCGTACCTGGCTATGTGAGGTGGAGAGCGCAAGAATCCAACTCACTACTTCACCAGGCCAACTCGAGAGGAGGGGCGACAAGCTTGACCTTCGCGAAATGAGAAATCATCGCGCGGAACCTTTGTAAGGTTGTAAGGTAAGGTAATGTGTATATATATATACACACATGGGATGAATTTTACAATTTAGTACGTGAAATGAATGAATGAATGGTGCAAATCCACAAGGAAAAAGAAAAAATTATTCCAAGGCCTTTCGTGTATTCAGCGGTACAGCTCATTCCTTCGCGAGATATACTGCTGAATACACGAAAGGCCTTGGAATATATTTTTCTTTTTTTTTGTGGTGTTGCATTATGTATATGTTTTTATACCGAAACGCCTCTCCCACCACAGTAAGGTCGCGTCAGGAACAGTCAGGAAGCGCCTCAATCGCTCACATTCACTTCATCAGCTGACATGACAATAATGCACCTGTCTCACGGCAACAATTCCGCAGCCCAGCTAGCAGACTACTCCACGGTTTACCCAGACCGCTTCATACACCTTGAGGGGGCACATTGCCAGACCGTCCATGCGCTTTGGTGGTGTTATGATTAGCGTCGCTGACTACGAATCCATCGGCCCAGGGATCGAGAGAGTGACGGCAGACGGCACGCAGCAAAACCCAACTGGTCATCCTTCCACACAGTAAAGAAATTGGTTGGTAGATAAGTGGGTGCCCTGAGTAGCCTAGTGGTTAAGACGCTAGGCTGCTGATGGGGTGTGGTTCGGATTCCACGTTAAACTGTAGGTCTAAGGAGGGATGACAAGCTTGACCTTCGTCAGAGTGAACAATTTGGGCGGAAGCAAAACTAAGTGTGTGTGTGTGTGTGTGTGTGTGTGTGTGTGTATATATATATATATATGTGTGTGTGTGTGTGTGTAAAATTACGTGTATTAATTTTTATTTTGTATGATAGTGTTTTAGAAATATTAAAAACGTTTATTTTGTGTTTTTATACCTTAATTTGATGCATAACGTTCGTTTCAGTGATTTCATTTTGGCTTAGGTCAGACGATTTTATTCATTCTTAAGAGAGGCGTTTCTGTAAGAAAGGGTTAAGTCGAAAGCATGGTTCTGTCGTTCATTCCTGTTCACGGCCAAGATGAAAGCGACAGTTATTTTTCATCACTCGTGTCTGCATTCCATCCAAATGTCCTTTTCGGATCTCTCTCTCTCTCTCTCCTCTTCTCTCTCTCTCTCTCTCTCTTTCACCCACCCACCCACCCACCCACACACCTACCCACACATACACACACACACACACACACACACACAAAAACACATATGTTTACTTTTCTATGGAGCCGCAACATTTTGATATATTCAATTCTGTATCGCGACACTTGCGTAATTTTAAAAACATAATAACATAATTCACCGTAGTCTCTATTTCAAATACTGACGCTCATTACCGACAATAAGTACTGTACATGCCACAATCCACTCCAAACCCATTTTTCTTTGATCCAATCCAACCTAACGATATTTCTTTAGCAATAAAACATTTGAAAAAATAAAGATTCTGACATCAAAGCGATTCCAATAAAAATATACAAATTAGTATCGGATGAAATTTCAATTCCACTCAATATACAAATAAATGAATAAGTAACACTCGACATATTCCCTGACACTCCAAAGGAAGCCAGAGTGTCTTATATATATATAATATATATATATGAAAATAACCACGAAGGAAAAAGGAAACACAGAATGGTGCTCAAGCGCTTTCGCGTAATGATATCCTCAGGAACACTGAAATAAATAACAAGTTCGAGACTATATATAGGTCACAACAAAAATAAAATAGAAAATAAAAATTGTAGGAGGAGCATACAAATTTATAAGGAAAAACTACCAGAGTTTTAGCACTTTGCCCCTCTTGCCTAAATCCGTTCTGAACAAATTCAAAACAACAGAATCAAGCGGAAAAAGGCCCTGGCTAATGTGAAAATTATTTGTAAGTTGAATAATGGCAGACTCACGAATATTTCTATTAACAATGTTGCTTGAGTGAAACAAAATTAAAGCATTATTCTAATCAATACAGTGGGATAACTCTGACAAATGGAAAAAAAGGGCACTGGACAATTGTCCCGTTCTAACAGAAAATTGATGCTGTTTTACACGCGTATCGAAATCCTTTCCGTCTGTCCAGTGTAAAAAAATCACATTGTTTACAACCAATTTTATAGATAATCCCTGAATTATTGGTAGGGCCCTAATATATACGTAATATATACGGACACCAATTCTGGGTGAATTGGCAGAACCCTAAATTTACTGTACAACAGGTCTTTTAGACTCTTACATAAATTATCCCCGAGATGCTCAGCTTCGCAAATGTTTGCTACCCGCAATCAATACAGTGGGATAACTCTGACAAATGGAAAAAAAGGGCACTGGACAATTGTCCCGTTCTAACAGAAAATTGATGCTGTTTTACACGCGTGTCGAAATCCTTTCCCGTCTGTCCAGTGTAAAAAAATCACATTGTTTACAACCAATTTTATAGATAATCCCTGAATTATTGGTAGGGCCCTAATATATACGTAATATATAAGGACACCAATTCTGGGTGAATTATAAAAAAGGTTCTGGCAGAACCCTAAATTTACTGTACAACAGGTCTTTTAGACTCTTACATAAATTATCCCCGAGATGCTCAGCTTCGCAAATGTTTGCTACCCGCAATGTCCCGAGCTTCCAGGAGGTAACAAGACGTGCTCAATACAGTCTAATACAAAGAATTAAAAAATCAACCAACCCGATTATCCAAGCTATCCATGAATCCTGCCATTTATCCTCTAAGCTATGGAATTTTGGTACGAAAACGTCTGTCTTAGCTCCACTTAACTTCGACATTAAAGTATTATTTCAAATCAATTGTATATAATTCTATCCTTAGCATATGAACTGTCATTGTATTAATAATATTTGTCATATGGACTATAGTCTGCCAATAAACCTTTTCATTTCATTTCATTTTACGAGGGTGAGATTGCGCATTATATCGATAGGCTAAAAGTTAGCAAGGCTCCAGGCCCTGACGCTTTTTATCCCAGACATTTGAAAGATTTGAAAGACGTTATCGTAGGCCCCTTAACGAGGATTTTTAATCAGTCACTCGAAACGGGGATGATTCCTGAAGACTTCAAATTAGCCAACGTCACGCCCATTTTTAAAAAAGGCGACCGCGCAGTAGCTAGCAATTATAGGCCCATTAGCTTACGTCAATGTCGGTAAACTTTTGGAATCCGTAGTTAGGGATCGTATCATCGATCACTTAGAAAGTAGAGATTTGATTAATAGTAGTCAGCATGGGTTTCGACGCCATAGATCTTGTTTAACTAATTTGTTAGAATTTTATAACGAAATAGTGCGCGAATACGATAGGCATAGAGCGGCTGACGTTATTTATTTAGATTTTAAAAAGACATTCGATACAGTTCCGCATAGAAGATTAATTGCGAAGGTTAAAGCGCACGGTATACGCGGTCAGGTAGCTAACTGGTTAGAGGAATGGCTTCGTGCTAGGAGACAGAGGGTCGTTGTTAATGGTAGTGAATCGGGGTGGTTGGATGTAGGTAGCGGTGTCCCACAGGGTTCAGTGTTAGGCCCATTGCTATTCGTAATTTACATTAACGACATAGATGTTGGATTGACTAGTAACGTGTCAAAATTCGCGTACGGTACTAAAATAGGCGGTAAGGTTGTTAACGAGGACGATAGAAATGGACTCCAAGACGATGTAAATAGGATTATGGAGTGGACGGATAAGTGGCAGGTGCAATTTAAAGTAGACAAATTTAAAGTTTTGCATATAGGTTCTCGTAACAATAATTACACGTACACGATGGATGATAGAGAGTTAGCGAGCGTTGACGAGGAAGTAGATTTAGGCGTACGCGTATCTAAGGATTTAAAAGATAGGAACCAGTGCCTAGAGTCTTTCTCAAAAGCTAATAGGATGTTAGGCTTCATAGCGCGTAATTTCGAATTTAAATCGAAGCATATTATATTGCCCCTTTACAAGTCCCTACTCAGGCCTCATTTAGAATATGCAGTCCAGTTTTGGTGCCCGTATTTGCGTGAGGATATTGATAGGTTAGAAAGGGTTCAGTGTCGAGCCACGAAACTAATTCCGTCATCGCGCAACAAGCCTTATAAAGATAGGAAAAGAGTTAGACTTGCATTCACTCGAAACTAGGAGATTAAGGGGGGAGCTTATTGAAGTTTTCAAAATCATTAATAACATCGATAACGTAAATTTTGACAAACTGTTCACTTTCGATAATAGCAATACTCGTAATAACGGATTTAAGTTGCGTGGCAGACGTTTCATTACTAATATCGCTAAAAACTTCTTTACGTTTAAAGTAATTGATAAATGGAATAATCTTCCCGCGTCAGTCGTTAACTCTACCAGCGTTAATATGTTTAAGAACCGTTTAGATAGGCATTTTAAAAATATTAACGTTGTTTAAAATAAAAAAAACAATTGGCAACAAGAGCTCTGGTGGTGGACGAGGAGGAGTCTGTTGACGATAATGCCAGCTTGTGACATGCCAGCGTCTGATGCCAGCAATAAAATTATTTAAAAAAAAAAAATTAGACAAACACGAACCTAGATGTAGCTCGTAGTGTAAACTAACTCACTTTTTGTTTAACTTTACCTACTTTTTTTTCTTATCCTCTCTTTACATGCATGTCTGTAACTCTCTTTAGTTGCATGTCTGTAGTTTGCATGGTATGACAGTGAGTTAATACTGTTTTGCATGATTTATAAGCGTTCTTATTTTACTTCTTTTCATCTTTCACCCTTTTCCTATTCTCTTCGACTATTTTCCCGACTTGTAGGCAGTGGCCGGCGGATGATGATGGTGAGTCTTTTTTCTCTTTTCTGAATGAATGTTAAGCCACGATAGGTGTTGCTACTTACTAAACCCTTATTCTCTTCTCTTAACCCCCTACTCTTTCCTTTCTCTCAGGCTAACCTTAGAGTGGATCTTAGAGTCTTGGTTAACCTTAGCTTCTGTAGATCTGTAGATTTCATTTTCATTTCATTTCATTCATATATATATAATTATATATATATATATATATATATATATATATATATATATATACACACTTTAAAGCATGAGTAATGGTAGTTGTGATTATTAAAGTAAATAAAATTATCATAATTTCGAAAGTGGGGTAATAAAGTGTAAAATAAAGGTTTCTTTTTATTTTGATGTTTATATGAAAGTAACATCATAAATAAGCTGGAGGAAGGTTAAGCAGAGGCACTATTCTGAAATAATGATAAAAAATATAAGTATCAGTAAATTTGAAGACTTAGAATTTTGGTTTCAGTTAAAATAAATTTTAAAAATTCCTCTGCGCACATAACTAAAATATCGTAACTAAAAATAAGTACAAAATACTGTTTTTAAAATATTTTCTTAAATCTAAAACCTGATAAAATATTTCATCATTAACTCGAAAAACATAAGGGTAAAACAATGCCTTTTTTGTTATCTTCTTTCATGGAAGATAATCCGGTTGCAGTGTTATATAATGTATATCATTTTGTATTGAGTAAAATTTTGTATTATGAAAAGTTAAATTAAGATTTTAGATAAGCCTATAAAAATCCTTTAAAAAAAGACAAACTAACTTTGATAAAAGAATTAAGAACCTTAATTTTTTTAAAATAAAGTATAGAAAATCCATTCATTCGTATCACTTCAAATCTCTCTTTAACTTAAGAAATATTTAACATTAAACATTAAACAAAAGATATTTGCAACGAAAGTCCTCCTCTGTTAAATAAAAACATGACATCTCAATCATATGAAAACGTGATTAAGATTCACATAAAATTTGTTTCTGACATCATGCAAATTGTTTCGTTTACCCTCATTTGTTTTCATCAAGTCTTTGAAATAATTTCCCATTTTTACACATTTACAGCTCTTAAATATATTAAGGTTTTTTTTCACTTCAAAGAGGATCATAACTTCTACGAATGACTTTAATTTGAGTTTTCTTCACAAAATGTGTTCCAGTATCATATTTAAATTTTCTTTTAAACAACTTTTAAAATAATTTCTTTGAAGATAATCTACAATACTAACCTCTATGGACATTCCTGCAAAGGGTATGCAAAGGGAATGCTTCCACATATGCTCACCACCCATGTCCACCATGACCATGTCCTCCATGACCATGTCCTCCATGTCCACCGTGACCGTGACCTCCATGACCTTTCCCAAGCCCTCCATGGCCATGACCATGTCCACCATGACCGTGACCATGACCTCCATGACCATGACCGCCGTGTCCTCCATGACCTTTACCATGCCCCCCATGACCGTGACCTCCATGGCCATGGCCTCCGTGTCCTCCATGACCTTTACCATGCCCTCCATGGCCGTGGCCGCCGTGTCCCCCATGGCCGTGGCCGCCGTGTCCTCCATGACCTTTACCATGCCATCCATGGCCGCCATGTCCGAATGGTTCCGGCTCAGCGAGGATAAACGAAACCAGGAGTGAAAGGCATACTGCTAACAAAATCCACCGCTAAGGAAACAAAACACATTTAATGAAATGTTCGCATCAAGAATTTGTAAGTTATTCATAACACAAATGGAAATACTTAACTTAGAATGGCTTGTAAACACATTTACAATGGGTAGCAAATTTAATATGTTTAAATCGTTATGTGGAAGAACATTTCCCTTATTGATCAGTGAAATGCAAAAATGCAAGTTAATATTGTTCGTAGATATTGTGGTGTTCGCGCTCAGGAAATTTGGTCGAAGAAAGTATGAAGAAATAGCGAGTATTCATCAAACTTTTCTTCCATAAACCTCCTTCATTGACCACCATATATGTGTACTAAATACACTAAATGAATATTACTATTTAGAATGAGCTAATGTAAGAAAAGATTTAATTCAAGTGGAAAATCCTATAATGAATCGGAATGAGAATCGATTGATTTCAGAATATAATCTCATTTCAAGTTCCCATTCGGAAAGTTTTGCCTTTCATGAAATTACACGCTGAATAAATAATTTTTATTCTCTACAATTTTAACCAGATAACAATGGTAGCCACGTAATATATTTTTAAAAACTTTAAAAGTTATACCTACAATTTCTCTTTCTTAAGAATTAATATCAAAATTTTATATATTTTGTAACAAAAATTTGAATTAAAAATTCGACCTCACCACAATTTTTATTTTTTATGCAGACAATTAAAGTCTAAATTTGTAAAAGTATATTAATCGAAATAAAGTATTAACTTTTTTGTAAATAAACATCACTTTTCCTGAATGGAAGTGAAGCTGGCGGTTTCGATACATTGTTACAAGATAAAACTTACAATTTTGAGATCCATGTTTTTCGTGTGACACGTTCGACTCAACTGCGAATCTTCTCTCGAAATGTGTTCTTTAAATACAATTTGTTTGGCTTCACTGGCTGCCACAATTACTTCAGAGTCATTAAGGATGTCAGGCACAGACTGGTACAAAAATTTTCATCCCTATTTCAGGTTCTGTTTTCGTTTCGGTAATGGAAATGATGCTTGTCGCTGCAGCTCACTGCTTCTTTTTATTTCACGAAAATCCTCTAATTCCGCTTTATTAACAGTGTTAATAAATTTCCCCGAAATTTAACGTCCGTTACTATTTTTTCCCTGTGGTTGGTTAACTGTTATAGGAAAACGCGTTCAAAAATGTATAAAGTAAAAGCGTAGTTAATTTTTAATTAGCCAAAACTCGATTGGAACCCATTCATTTGATGCTTTTACGAAAATCTTATTATATGTCCGCTTTCATTCATGCGTAAAAAAAAAAAACTTTCAAAGAATTAATAGAAAAAATTTACCTCATAAATGTGTTGGAAATGGAAATTTGCATCTGCTATTTTAGGTTGAGTAAATTATGTCAAAAATTAATTGTTTTGAAAAGGATAAATAAAACTGAAAGGAAGAAAAAGTAACTAAGATACAAACGCACCTCTTGGCTAACCAAACGACTCTCCAGCCAGACTTGATCTTTGTCTAAACCACCCTAACTCGACGAAAATAACCTAACCCAACTTAAACATTTCTCAGTTTCTTAACTTGGTCTAAACTATATAGACTAACTCGACTTACCTGATCTAATGTATAACTTATAATTAGGCTATTTGAATGAATTTCTCCAGTAACCTGTAACATGCCGCAGCTGTAAAGCTTTTTTAATGTAGTAAAGCTTAAATGAAATAAATATTTGGTCTGTTGCTATTTTCCATCTAAGACTGAAAATTGCTTTCTCCAAACACCGAATATTGAGAGAATCGACGAAAAATAATGAAAATCTTATTTGAAGAAATGAAAAAGATTGAAAATGACACGAAATGGAAAACGGATCGACTTGAGAATTGCTTCCATTGAGAGTTTCGATAAAGCGAAGAATGAAATGGAACTGACATTAAATGAGATGATTCCTGTTGTATAGAGAAGATGCTCTTTGCGTTATACATAAATAAAAACTATGAGTACAGTTTGTGGAAGGTTCTTCTCATTCGAAATCATTCCCATTTGATTCTTCGCTTAAGAATGAGAAATTTGAAAGTGAGAATCTCAAGGGAAGCAATCCATAAGTCCAGTGGCGTACCCAGAAATTTGAAAGGGGTGGGGAGGTCAAATTCTCATTTTTTATCGTCACATATATGTACTAAAAATGTAAAGATTAGCTTTATTTAGATATAAGTGAGTTTGTACTTCGTTATCTCCCTTTCATTGGCCAGATGCGAGTTATAGCCAGAATACATGAAAGTGCAAAAATTAAGAATTGTTGGGTAAAAACAGGATTTCATCCTCCCGAGGGCAAGACCAACCGCCTTACCGAAGCACCTTTCGAGGCCCAGGTCTATAAACGTCCTATTAAGCTACAAGCCACAAACCATTTAGCTCTTCGCTCATCCTTCACCACAACTCAATCGGCGCCCGTGCAACAAGTATTCTAACAGGCCCTCTACACTCTACAGTCTCCAAGTTCACCTTCAGCCCAACGCAATACGGTCAACCTTCAAGTAGGTCTTCAATCTCCAGAGTATTTCATCCTTTCGGTAAGCCTACCTTCGACTTCGTGTTAAGCAATTCTCGCGAAGCCTACACAGTGTACTCGCAGCGTCGCGTTCAGGCTATATCCAAGTATACGCTAGCTACCGGGAAAAAACTCTCTCGTTAAGACCGCACTAAGCCTATTTCAAGTGTCGTACCAATATCGTAGGTTTGTATCACCCTGTTATTGTGATTTCTCGTATAATTTACTTATCGTGCATCTTATTGTTTATGTGTTCTTTTATGCATTTCATTCTTGACAACCTAATCTATTTACTGTACCTACCGTACGTACATTAATTCAGTTGTCAATAGGCTTCCATTATTTATTCTGTGTTCCCTTTTGCATATATCATTAGCCTATCTAAATTAGTGTATTACTTAACAATTAGTCTGCATAGCCATTCCTTATTTGCAAATACTCAGTCATCTTTAACATAATATATATGCCGTCATATAATTATTAATCATTATAAATACCTTTATTGAACTGTTGATCGCTGTGAACAAATAACTGATTTATTTTCCTAATTAAACACAAAACAACAAAGTAATTTCTCTCTCCTGATTAAATATTCTTTGTTTGCCTGTAGGCCAAGCTGGTGAGTCCAGTGCTGGGCAAGGTCCGCACACCTTCCGCACCTCCGCACATTCGCACTGTGCGGAAGTGCGAATTGGTGGGCGGAGGTGCGGTGTGTGCGGTCACCTCGGTAAAAAGGTGCGGAGGTGCGGGTGCGGGTGCGGAAGGTGTGCGGATTGGTCCGCACACATAGCTAAATACACTTTTTTACTTTTGTATTGTATTGTATCTTTTGTATTTGAGTAGCTGTGAATAAAGTAATATAGTATTAGTATAAAATAAAATTAAATGATATTGTATTCTAGTAATTTTCTGACCTGTCATAACAAAAAAATGACTTTATTGTATTAAAACTTTATTTTCACAATTAAATATTAAATAAAAGTTTATAAAAGTATTAATATATTAATGGAAACATATTTCCTTGCGATAAAACCTTATATATGTAAATACGGTGCGGGTGCGGTTGTGCGGAAGTGCGAAAACTTAGAGGTGTGCGGAAGTGCGGGTGCGAACCTCCCATTTGGTGTGCGGTTGCCCAGCATTGCTGGTGACCCCTAATTATTCATTTCAATATAATTTTATTCAGTAATTATAGTAAGCCTACTTTCTTAACCACATCAAATCGGTGATTCGTAGACCACTAGACCAATATATATATATATATATATATATATATATATATATATATATATATATATATATATAGATAGATAGATAGATAGATAGATAGATAGATAGATAGATGAAAATTATTTCAGGAAAGTAACACATGAATACTTTCGAATACTGAATACTATATATATTATATATATATATATATATATATATATATAATATATATATATATAGTGTGTATGTGTTTCTGGTGACATAATTGGGTGAGTTGTTCCGGTAAGTGACAGGTAGAAGCTTTTCTCCACCTCTGTACATGCGCCGAGTGGTGGTGTAATGCGACGGCGACGCCTGAGCAGTGCAACGAGGCTGAGGCGGGTTTTGAACGTGTTCAATGCATCGCATCGCTACCAAACACATATCAAGTGATTGAGTCACATTCAAAATTTTCATCTCGTAATTATTCTCGTTAAAATGACTGTTGCACAATTTTAACTGATTCAATTTCAAAACTTCAACAGAAACGTCTTTTCCCAACAATTCGCGAATATACAGCAACACCGGCTGCTGACTGGTTAGTCAGTTTGTATGACTGTATGATTGTATGATACAGTAAAGGCAAAGGGGGGGTGGGCATGGCCGCATGCCCCCCCCCTCGTTCCGCCACTGTCCAGAATATTAACAAGGTTACGGCCAAAGGTGGGCAGGACCGAGTTCGAAAAGGACCGAACTCCAGGAACTCGGTCCTTTTTAAGGACCGAAAGTCGGTCCTTTTCTCAGTGAGGACCGAAGTGAGGAGCGACGGTCCATTTTTAAGCAATTCCGGACGGTCTTTTTTAGTGATTTTAGTGTGTTTAGTGATTATTTGAAGTTCTGAAGAAGATGGATCGTTTCCTCCAGAAGACTCAGAAAGAGACTGAGACTGAACTGAAACTTGTTTCAACAGCTGGAGGAGACGAAGAATCTACTGATGTTAGTGCTTCAACTTCAAGTCAAGCAACTGGAGCTCCTAGCGGAAGAACTGAACCCGGCAATCCCGGCAATTTTTCATTTTAATCAAATTTTTCACTTATATTATATATAAGGACCCGAGGACCGAGTCGCTCCTAGGTCCTATCTTCAGAAAGGACCGGGACCGTCGGTCCTTTTTGAGGCCCGGGTGCCCACCTTTGTGTCATATGGACTATAGTCTGCCAATAAACCTTTTCATTTCATTTTACGAGGGTGAGATTGCGCATTATATCGATAGGCTAAAAGTTAGCAAGGCTCCAGGCCCTGACGCTTTTTATCCCAGACATTTGAAAGATTTGAAAGACGTTATCGT
The DNA here is from genome assembly GCA_023014485.1 of Bathynomus jamesi. Lineage (NCBI taxonomy): Eukaryota > Metazoa > Arthropoda > Malacostraca > Isopoda > Cirolanidae > Bathynomus > Bathynomus jamesi. The sequence continues at coordinate 273,507 of JAJOZX010001577.1, read as the reverse complement.
AGGCCCCTTAACGACGATTTTTAATCAGTCACTCGAAACGGGGATGATTCCTGAAGACTTCAAATTAGCCAACGTCACGCCCATTTTCAAAAAAAGCGACCGCACAGTAGCTAGCAATTATAGGCCCATTAGCTTAACATCAATTGTCGGTAAACTTTTGGAATCCGTAGTTAGGGATCGTATCATCGATCACTTAGAAAGTAGAGATTTGATTAATGGTAGTCAGCATGGGTTTCGACGACATAGATCTTCTTTAACTAATTTGTTAGAATTTTATAACGAAATAGTGCGCGAATACGATAGGCATAGAGCGGCTAACGTTATTTATTTAGATTTTAAAAAGGCGTTCGATACAGTTCCGCATAGAAGATTAATTGCGAAAGTTAAAGCGCACGGTATACGTGGTCAGGTAGCTAACTGGTTAGAGGAATGGCTTCGTGCTAGGAGACAGAGGGTCGTTGTTAATGGTAGTGAATCGGGGTGGTTGGATGTAGGTAGCGGTGTTCCACAGGGTTCAGTTAGGCCCATTGCTATTCGTAATTTACATTAACGACATAGATGTAGGATTGACTAGTAACGTGTCAAAATTCGCGGACGATACTAAAATAGGCGGTAAGGTTGTTAACGAGGAAGATAGAAATGGGCTCCAACACGATGTAAATAGGATTATGGAGTGGACGGATAAGTGGGAGATGCAATTTAACGTAGCCAAATGTAAAGTTTTGCATATAGGTTCTCGTAACAATAATTACACGTACACGATGGATGATAGAGAGTTAGCGAGCGTTGACGAGGAAGTAGATTTAGGCGTACGCGTATCTAAGGATTTAAAAGTTTAGAACCAGTGCCTGAAGTCTTTCTCAAAAGCTAATAGGATGTTAGGCTTCATAGCGCGTAATTTCGAATTTAAATCGAAGGATATTATATTGCCCCTTTACAAGTCCCTACTCAGGCCTCATTTAGAATATGCAGTCCAGTTTTGGTGCCCGTATTTGCGTGAGGATATTGATAGGTTAGAAAGGGTTCAGTGTCGAGCCACGAAACTAATTCCGTCATTGCGCAACAAGCCTTATAAAGATAGGGTAAAAGAGTTAGACTTACATTCACTCGAAACTAGGAGATTAAGGGGGGAGCTTATTGAAGTTTTCAAAATCATTAATAACATCGATAACGTAAATTTTGACAAACTGTTCACTTTCGATAATAGCAATACTCGTAATAACGGATTTAAGTTGCGTGGCAGACGTTTCATTACTAATATCGCCAAAAACTTCTTTACGTTTAAAGTAATTGATAAATGGAATAATCTTCCCGCGTCAGTCGTTAACTCTACCAGCGTTAATATGTTTAAGAACCGTTTAGATAGGCATTTTAAAAATATTAACGTTGTTTAAAATAAAAAAAAACAATTGGCAACAAGAGCTCTGGTGGTGGACGAGGAGGAGTCTGTTGACGATAATGCCAGCTTGTGACATGCCAGCGTCTGATGCCAGCAATAAAATTATTTAAAAAAAAAGAATTAGACAAACACGAACCTAGATGTAGCTCGTAGTGTAAACTAACTCACTTTTTGTTTAACTTTACCTACTTTTTTTTTCTTATCCTCTCTTTACATGCATGTCTGTAACTCTCTTTAGTTGCATGTCTGTAGTTTGCATGGTATGACAGTGAGTTAAGACTGTTTTGCATGATTTGTAAGCGTTCTTATTTTACTTCTTTTCATATTTCACCCTTTTCCTATTCTCTTCGACTATTTTCCCGACTTGTAGGCAGTGGCCGGCGGATGATGATGGTGAGTCTTTTTTCTCTTTTTCTGAATGAATGTTAAGCCACGAGTGATAGGTGTTGCTTCTTACTAAACCCCTTATTCTCTTCTCTTAACCCCCTACTCTTTCCTTTCTCTCGGGCTAACCTTAGAGTGGATGTTAGAGTCTTGGTTAACCTTAGCTTCTGTAGATCTGTAGATTTCATTTTCATTTCATTTCATTCATATATATATATATATATATATATATATATATATAGATAATATATAATATATATATATATATATATATATATACACTTTAAAGCATGAGTAATGGTAGTGTGATTATTAAAGTAAATAAAATTATCATTAATTTCGAAACTGGGGTAATAAAGTGTAAAATAAAGGTTTCTTTTTATTTTGATGTTTATATGAAAGTAACATCATAAATAAGCTGGAGGAAGGTTAAGCAGAGGCACTATTCTGAAATAATGATAAAAAATATAAGGTATCAGTAAATTTGAAGACTTAGGAATTTTGGTTTCAGTTAAAATAAATTTTAAAAATTCCTATGGCGCATAACTAAAATATCGTAACTAAAAAAAGTACTAAAATACTAGTTTTTAAAATATTTTCTTAAATCTAAAAACCTGATAAAATATTTCATCATTAACTCGAAAACATAGGGTAAACAATGTCTTTTTTGTTAATCTTCTTTCATGGAAGATAATCCGGTTGCAGTGTTATATAATGTATATCATTTTGTATTGAGTAAAATTTTGTATTATGATTAAAAGTTAAATTAAGATTTTAGATAAGCCTATAAAAATCCTTTAAAAAAAGACAAACTAACTTTGATAAAAGAATTAAGAACCTTAATTTTTTTAAATAAAGTGTAGAAAATCCAATTCATTCGTATAACTTCAAAGTCTCCTCTTTAACCTTAAGAAATATTTAACATTAAACATTAAACAAAGATATTTGCAACGAAAGTCCTCCTCTGTTAAATAAAAACATGACATCTCAATCATATGAAAACGTGATAAGATTCACATAAAATTTGTTTCTGACATCATGCAAATTGTTTCGTTTACCATCATTTGTTTTCATCAAGTCTTTGAATAATTTCCCATTTTTACACATTTACAGCTCTTAAATATATTAAGGTTTATTTTTTCACTTCAAAGAGGATCATAACTTCTACGAATGACTTTAATTTTGAGTTTTCTTCACAAAATGTGTTCCAGTATCATATTTAAATTTTCTTTTAAACAACTTTTAAAATAATTTCTTTGAAGATAATCTACAATACTAACCTCTATGGACATTCCTGCAAAGGGTATGCAAAGGGAATGCTTCCACATATGCTCACCACCCATGTCCACCATGACCATGTCCTCCATGACCATGTCCTCCATGTCCACCGTGACCGTGACCTCCATGACCTTTCCCAAGCCCTCCATGGCCATGACCATGTCCACCATGACCGTGACCATGACCTCCATGACCATGACCGCCGTGTCCTCCATGACCTTTACCATGCCCCCCATGACCGTGACCTCCATGGCCATGGCCTCCGTGTCCTCCATGACCTTTACCATGCCCTCCATGGCCGTGGCCGCCGTGTCCCCCATGGCCGTGGCCGCCGTGTCCTCCATGACCTTTACCATGCCATCCATGGCCGCCATGTCCGAATGGTTCTGGCTCAGCGAGGATAAACGAAACCAGGAGTGAAAGGCATACTGCTAACAAAATCCACCGCTAAGGAAACAAAACACATTTAATGAAATGTTCGCATCAAGAATTTGTAAGTTATTCATAACACAAATGGAAATACTTAACTTAGAATGGCTTGTAAACACATTTACAATGGGTAGCAAATTTAATATGTTTAAATCGTTATGTGGAAGAACATTTCCCTTATTGATCAGTGAAATGCAAAATGCAAGTTAATATTGTTCGTAGATATTGTGGTGTTCGCGCTCAGGAATTTGGTCGAAGAAAGTATGAAGAAATAGCGAGTATTCATCAACTTTTCTTCCATAAACCTCCTTCATTGACCACCATATATGTGTACTAAATACACTAAATGAATATTACTATTTAGAATGAGCTAATGTAAGAAAAGATTTAATTCAAGTGGAAAATCCTATAATGAATCGGAATGAGAATCGATTGATTTCAGAATATAATCTCATTTCAAGTTCCCATTCGGAAAGTTTTGCCTTTCATGAAATTACACGCTGAATAAATAATTTTTATTCTCTACAATTTTAACCAGATAACAATGGTAGCCACGTAATATATATTTTAAAAACTTTAAAAGTTATACCTACAATTTCTCTTTCTTAAGAATTAATATCAAAATTTTATATATTTTGTAACAAAAATTTGAATTAAAAATTCGACCTCACCACAATTTTTATTTTTTATGCAGACAATTAAAGTCTAAATTTGTAAAAGTATATTAATCGAAATAAAGTATTGACTTTTTTTGTAAATAAACATCACTTTTCCTGAATGGAAGTGAAGCTGGCGGTTTCGCATACATTGTTACAAGATAAAACTTACAATTTTGAGATCCATGTTTTTCGTGTGACACGTTCGACTCAACTGCGAATCTTCTCTCGAAATGTGTTCTTTAAATACAATTTGTTGGCTTCACTGGCTGCCACAATTACTTCAGAGTCATTAAGGATGTCAGGCACAGACTGGTACAAAAATTTTCATCCCTATTTCAGGTTCTGTTTTCGTTTCGGTAATGGAAATGATGCTTGTCGCTGCAGCTCACTGCTTCTTTTTATTTCACGAAAATCCTCTAATTCCGCTTTATTAACAGTGTTAATAAATTTCCCGAAATTTAACGTCCGTTACTATTTTTTCCCTGTGGTTGGTTAACTGTTATAGGAAAACGCGTTCAAAAATGTATAAAGTAAAAGCGTAGTTAATTTTTAATTAGCCAAAACTCGATTGGAACCCATTCATTTGATGCTTTTACGAAAATCTTATTATATGTCCGCTTCATTCATGCGTAAAAAACCAAAACTTTCAAGAATTAATAGAAAAAATTTACCTCATAAATGTGTTGGAAATGGAAATTTGCATCTGCTATTTAGGTTGAGTAAATTATGTCAAAAATTAATTGTTTTGAAAAGGATAAAGTAAAACTGAAAGGAAGAAAAAGTAACTAAGATACAAACGCACCTCTTGGCTAACCAAACGACTCTCCAGCCAGACTTGATCTTTGTCTAAACCACCCTAACTCGACGAAAATAACCTAACCCAACTTAAACATTTCTCAGTTTCTTAACTTGTCTAAACTATATAGACTAACTCGACTTACCTGATCTAATGTATAACTTATAATTAGGCTATTTGAATGAATTTCTCCAGTAACCTGTAACATGCCGCAGCTGTAAAGCTTTTTTAATGTAGTAAAGCTTAAATGAAATAAATATTTGGTCTGTTGCTATTTTCCATCTAAGACTGAAAATTGCTTTCTCCAAACACCGAATATTGAGAGAATCGACGAAAAATAATGAAAATCTTATTTGAAGAAATGAAAAAAGATTGAAAATGACACGAAATGGAAAACGGATCGACTTGAGAATTGCTTCCATTGAGAGTTTCGATAAAGCGAAGAATGAAATGGAACTGACATTAAATGAGATGATTCCTATGAGAGTAAAAACCCACTCTAATAGACAGAGTTTATTTCCACGACAGTTTCGACGCCCACTGGCATCCTCCTCGGGTGGATACAGAAACACAAATGAAACAAAACAAGAGGGAAAAACAGTTCAGGGATCGACCGTTAAGAAATTCGCACCTAGGTTGGATTCCATTCTCTCGAGACAGGAGGGGCATTTTCATTAAGTACATTCGCACAAATTTTAAAACTATCTTCCTGTTCTAAACATACAGATTCTATTATTTTTACATAATTATTACATTTATAATTAAATTTATTACATTTAATATTGCATAATTATTAATTACAGAAATTATAAATTTATTATTACATTGGTTATTACATTGTTCAAATATTCGTCTACCGTGAAAAGTAAATTGGTTAGGAATAACGTTGCAAAAGAGGAACAAGCCTGTGTCTACAGCATTCCCTGTAAAAGTTGTGATTTAGTATACGTGGGAGAAACTGGAAGAAATATTGAAACCCGTATCAAAGAACACAAATATGCCTTCAGAAGTTGTAATACTAATAATGCCATTTTTTATCACGCTAGCCAAAATAATCATGCTATAGATTGGGAATCAAGTAAGGTACTTTATAAATGTAATAATTATGTCAAAAGAAAAATATAGAATCTGTGTGTATAGAAAAGTAGATAATTTTAATTTGTGCGAAGGTACTTATAAGTTAGACCCTTTAATGAGATTCTTGGTCAATAAATCCCTTACGGAGTCGTGGGAACGTGTTCGAACCTAAGTGTGAATTTCTTAAATGTCTCTGGATTGGAATGTTTCCTTACTCGCTTTTAGTAAATGTAATAATGGAAGTAATTAATGTGGAAATAAATATATGCAGTAATTATGTCAAAACATTAGGATCTGTATGTATAGAACAAGAAGATATTTTTAATTTGTGGAAATGTAGTTATAAGCTGACCCTGTAATAAAATGCCCTTCTGGTTTCTGGAGAACGATATCTAACCTAGGTGCGAATTTCTCAATGGTCTCTGGATTATTTCCTAATCGCCTTTTTTCATTCGTTTTTCGGTTTATAATTTCTGTATAATAAACAACAATGTAATAACCAATGTAATAATAAATTTATAATTTCTGTAATTAATAATTATGCAATATTAAATGTAATAAATTTAATTATAAATGTAATAATTATGTAAAAATAATAGAATCTGTATGTTTAGAACAGGAAGATAGTTTTAAAATTTGTGCGAATGTACTTAATGAAAATGCCCCTCCTGTCTCGAGAGAATGGAATCCAACCTAGGTGCGAATTTCTTAACGGTCGATCCCTGAACTGTTTTTCCCTCTTGTTTTGTTTCATTTGTGTTTCTGTATCCACCCGAGGAGGATGCCAGTGGGCGTCGAAACTGTCGTGGAAATAACTCTGTCTATTAGAGTGGGTTTTTACTCTCATATTTTGACCTTCACGAAAAAAAAGTGAAGTTTTTTGCATTTGAGATGATTCCTGTTGTATAGAGAAGATGCTCTTTGCGTTATACATAAATAAAAACTATGAGTACAGTTTGTGGAAGGTTCTTCTCATTCGAAATCATTCCCATTTGATTCTTCGCTTAAGAATGAGAAATTTGAAAGTGAGAATCTCAAGGGAAGCAATCCATAAGTCCAGTGGCGTACCCAGAAATTTGAAAAGGGGTGGGGAGGTCAAATTCTCATTTTTTATCGTCACATATATGTACTAAAAATGTAAAGATTAGCTTTATTTAGATATAAGTGAGTTTGTACTTCGTTATCTCCCTTTCATTGGCCAGATGCGAGTTATAGCCAGAATACATGAAAGTGCAAAAATTAAGAATTGTTGGGTAAAAACAGGATTTCATCCTCCCGAGGGCAAGACCAACCGCCTTACCGAAGCACCTTTCGAGGCCCAGGTCTATAAACGTCCTATTAAGCTACAAGCCACAAACCATTTAGCTCTTCGCTCATCCTTCACCACAACTCAATCGGCGCCCGTGCAACAAGTATTCTAACAGGCCCTCTACACTCTACAGTCTCCAAGTTCACCTTCAGCCCAACGCAATACGGTCAACCTTCAAGTAGGTCTTCAATCTCCAGAGTATTTCATCCTTTCGGTAAGCCTACCTTCGACTTCGTGTTAAGCAATTCTCGCGAAGCCTACACAGTGTACTCGCAGCGTCGCGTTCAGGCTATATCCAAGTATACGCTAGCTACCGGGAAAAATAACTCTCTCGTTAAGACCGCACTAAGCCTATTTCAAGTGTCGTACCAATATCGTAGGTTTGTATCACCCTGTTATTGTGATTTCTCGTATAATTTACTTATCGTGCATCTTATTGTTTATGTGTTCTTTTATGCATTTCATTCTTGACAACCTAATCTATTTACTGTACCTACCGTACGTACATTAATTCAGTTGTCAATAGGCTTCCATTATTTATTCTGTGTTCCCTTTTGCATATATCATTAGCCTATCTAAATTAGTGTATTACTTAACAATTAGTCTGCATAGCCATTCCTTATTTGCAAATACTCAGTCATCTTTAACATAATATATATGCCGTCATATAATTATTAATCATTATAAATACCTTTATTGAACTGTTGATCGCTGTGAACAAATAACTGATTTATTTTCCTAATTAAACACAAAACAACAAAGTAATTTCTCTCTCCTGATTAAATATTCTTTGTTTGCCTGTAGGCCAAGCTGGTGAGTCCAGTGCTGGGCAAGGTCCGCACACCTTCCGCACCTCCGCACATTCGCACTGTGCGGAAGTGCGAATTGGTGGGCGGAGGTGCGGTGTGCGGTCACCTCGGTAAAAAGGTGCGGAGGTGCGGGTGCGGGTGCGGAAGGTGTGCGGATTGGTCCGCACACATAGCTAAATACACTTTTTTACTTTTGTATTGTATTGTATCTTTTGTATTTGAGTAGCTGTGAATAAAGTAATATAGTATTAGTATAAAATAAAATTAAATGATATTGTATTCTAGTAATTTTCTGACCTGTCATAACAAAAAAATGACTTTATTGTATTAAAACTTTATTTTCACAATTAAATATTAAATAAAAGTTTATAAAAGTATTAATATATTAATGGAAACATATTTCCTTGCGATAAAACCTTATATATGTAAATACGGTGCGGGTGCGGTTGTGCGGAAGTGCGAAAACTTAGAGGTGTGCGGAAGTGCGGGTGCGAACCTCCCATTTGGTGTGCGGTTGCCCAGCATTGCTGGTGACCCCTAATTATTCATTTCAATATAATTTTATTCAGTAATTATAGTAAGCCTACTTTCTTAACCACATCAAATCGGTGATTCGTAGACCACTAGACCAATATATATATATATATATATATATATATATACAGGGTGTCCCGTAAGTCTGGACCCATAGGGAAAAATAATAAAATTACAAAATAGTCCAAAAATTTATTTATAATATATTTTTTTATTATTTTTTATTATTATTTTTATTATTTTTTTATTATGATCTTACTCCGCTGGAGTTTTATTTGTGGGGCCACTTGAAAGCCAAAGTGTACGAGGTCAAACTTCAGAACATTTTCCACCTTAAAGCACGCATTGTGGAGGCGTGTCAAGAAATTTCTGCGACTGTGATTCAGAAAGTGCTGTCGCAGTGGAGATTGCGTCTTCAACTATGTGTGCGACACAACAGCGGACACTTTGAACAGATTATGTAATAAATTTTTGGACTATTTTGTAATTTTATTATTTTTCCCTATGGGTCCAGACTTACGGGACACCCTGTATATATATAGATAGATAGATAGATAGATAGATAGATAGATAGATAGATAGATAGATGAAAATTATTTCAGGAAAGTAACACATGAATACTTTCGAATACTGAATACTATATATATATATATATATATATATATATATAATATATATATATATATATATATATATATATATATAGTGTGTATGTGTTTCTGGTGACATAATTGGGTGAGTTGTTCCGGTAAGTGACAGGTAGAAGCTTTTCTCCACCTCTGTACATGCGCCGAGTGGTGGTGTAATGCGACGGCGACGCCTGAGCAGTGCAACGAGGCTGAGGCGGGTTTTGAACGTGTTCAATGCATCGCATCGCTACCAAACACATATCAAGTGATTGAGTCACATTCAAAATTTTCATCTCGTAATTATTCTCGTTAAAATGACTGTTGCACAATTTTAACTGATTCAATTTCAAAACTTCAACAGAAACGTCTTTTCCCAACAATTCGCGAATATACAGCAACACCGGCTGCTGACTGGTTAGTCAGTTTGTATGACTGTATGATTGTATGATACAGTAAAGGCAAAGGGGGGGTGGGCATGGCCGCATGCCCCCCCCCTCGTTCCGCCACTGTCCAGAATATTAACAAAGTTACGGCCAAAGGTGGGCAGGACCGAGTTCGAAAAGGACCGAACTCCAGGAACTCGGTCCTTTTTAAGGACCGAAAGTCGGTCCTTTTGTCAGTGAGGACCGAAGTGAGGAGCGACGGTCCATTTTTAAGCAATTCCGGACGGTCTTTTTTAGTGATTTTAGTGTGTTTAGTGATTATTTGAAGTTCTGAAGAAGATGGATCGTTTCCTCCAGAAGACTCAGAAAGAGACTGATACTGAACTGAAACTTGTTTCAACAGCTGGAGGAGACGAAGAATCTACTGATGTTAGTGCTTCAACTTCAAGTCAAGCAACTGGAGCTCCTAGCGGAAGAACTGAACCCGGCAATCCCGGCAATTTTTCATTTTAATCAAATTTTTCACTTATATTATATATAAGGACCCGAGGACCGAGTCGCTCCTAGGTCCTATCTTCAGAAAGGACCGGGACCGTCGGTCCTTTTTGAGGCCCGGGTGCCCACCTTTGTGTCATATGACTATAGTCTGCCAATAAACCTTTTCATTTCATTTTACGAGGGTGAGATTGCGCATTATATCGATAGGCTAAAAGTTAGCAAGGCTCCAGGCCCTGACGCTTTTTATCCCAGACATTTGAAAGATTTGAAAGACGTTATCGTAGGCCCCTTAACGATTTTTAATCAGTCACTCGAAACGGGGATGATTCCTGAAGACTTCAAATTAGCCAACGTCACGCCCATTTTCAAAAAAGCGACCGCACAGTAGCTAGCAATTATAGGCCCATTAGCTTAACGTCAATTGTCGGTAAACTTTTGGAATCCGTAGTTAGGGATCGTATCATCGATCACTTAGAAAGTAGAGATTTGATTAATAGTAGTCAGCATGGGTTTCGACGACATAGATCTTCTTTAACTAATTTGTTAGAATTTTATAACGAAATAGTGCGCGAATACGATAGGCATAGAGCGGCTAACGTTATTTATTTAGATTTTAAAAAGGCGTTCGATACAGTTCCGCATAGAAGATTAATTGCGAAGTTAAAGCGCACGGTATACGTGGTCAGGTAGCTAACTGGTTAGAGGAATGGCTTCGTGCTAGGAGACAGAGGGTCGTTGTTAATGGTAGTGAATCGGGGTGGTTGGATGTAGGTAGCGGTGTCCACAGGGTTCAGTTAGGCCCATTGCTATTCGTAATTTACATTAACGACATAGATGTAGGATTGACTAGTAACGTGTCAAAATTCGCGGACGGTACTAAAATAGGCGGTAAGGTTGTTAACGAGGAGATAGAAATGGACTCCAACACGATGTAAATAGGATTATGGAGTGGACGGATAAGTGGGTGCAATTTAACGTAGCAAATTAAAGTTTTGCATATAGGTTCTCGTAACAATAATTACACGTACACGATGGATGATAGAGAGTTAGCGAGCGTTGACGAGGAAGTAGATTTAGGCGTACGCGTATCTAAGGATTTAAAAGATAGGAACCAGTGCCTAGAGTCTTTCTCAAAAGCTAATAGGATGTTAGGCTTCATAGCGCGTAATTTCGAATTTAAATCGAAGGATATTATATTGCCCCTTTACAAGTCCCTACTCAGGCCTCATTTAGAATATGCAGTCCAGTTTTGGTGCCCGTATTTGCGTGAGGATATTGATAGGTTAGAAAGGGTTCAGTGTCGAGCCACGAAACTAATTCCGTCATTGCGCAACAAGCCTTATAAAGATAGGGTAAAAGAGTTAGACTTGCATTCACTCGAAACTAGGAGATTAAGGGGGGAGCTTATTGAAGTTTTCAAAATCATTAATAACATCGATAACGTAAATTTTGACAAACTGTTCACTTTCGATAATAGCAATACTCGTAATAACGGATTTAAGTTGCGTGGCAGACGTTTCATTACTAATATCGCCAAAAACTTCTTTACGTTTAAAGTAATTGATAAATGGAATAATCTTCCCGCGTCAGTCGTTAACTCTACCAGCGTTAATATGTTTAAGAACCGTTTAGATAGGCATTTTAAAAATATTAACGTTGTTTAAAATAAAAAAAAACAATTGGCAACAAGAGCTCTGGTGGTGGACGAGGAGGAGTCTGTTGACGATAATGCCAGCTTGTGACATGCCAGCGTCTGATGCCAGCAATAAAATTATTTAAAAAAAAAAGAATTAGACAAACACGAACCTAGATGTAGCTCGTAGTGTAAACTAACTCACTTTTTGTTTAACTTTACCTACTTTTTTTTTCTTATCCTCTCTTTACATGCATGTCTGTAACTCTCTTTAGTTGCATGTCTGTAGTTTGCATGGTATGACAGTGAGTTAAGACTGTTTTGCATGATTTGTAAGCGTTCTTATTTTACTTCTTTTCATATTTCACCCTTTTCCTATTCTCTTCGACTATTTTCCCGACTTGTAGGCAGTGGCCGGCGGATGATGATGGTGAGTCTTTTTTCTATTTTTCTGAATGAATGTTAAGCCACGAGTGATAGGTGTTGCTTCTTACTAAACCCTTATTCTCTTCTCTTAACCCCCTACTCTTTCCTTTCTCTCGGGCTAACCTTAGAGTGGATGTTAGAGTCTTGGTTAACCTTAGCTTCTGTAGATCTGTAGATTTCATTTTCATTTCATTTCATTCATATATATATATATATATATATATATATATATAGATAGATATATATATATATATATATATATATATATATATATATATATACACTTTAAAGCATGAGTAATGGTAGTGTGATTATTAAAGTAAATAAAATTATCATTAATTTCGAAACTGGGGTAATAAAGTGTAAAATAAAGGTTTCTTTTTATTTTGATGTTTATATGAAAGTAACATCATAAATAAGCTGGAGGAAGGTTAAGCAGAGGCACTATTCTGAAATAATGATAAAAAATATAAGGTATCAGTAAATTTGAAGACTTAGAATTTTGGTTTCAGTTAAAATAAATTTTAAAAATTCCTATGGCGCATAACTAAAATATCGTAACTAAAAATAAGTACTAAAATACTAGTTTTTAAAATATTTTCTTAAATCTAAAAACCTGATAAAATATTTCATCATTAACTCGAAAAACATAGGGGTAAAACAATGTCTTTTTTGTTAATCTTCTTTCATGGAAGATAATCCGGTTGCAGTGTTATATAATGTATATCATTTTGTATTGAGTAAAATTTTGTATTATGATTAAAAGTTAAATTAAGATTTTAGATAAGCCTATAAAAATCCTTTAAAAAAAGACAAACTAACTTTGATAAAAGAATTAAGAACCTTAATTTTTTTAAATAAAGTGTAGAAAATCCAATTCATTCGTATAACTTCAAAGTCTCTCTTTAACCTTAAGAAATATTTAACATTAAACATTAAACAAAAGATATTTGCAACGAAAGTCCTCCTCTGTTAAATAAAAACATGACATCTCAATCATATGAAAACGTGATTAAGATTCACATAAAATTTGTTTCTGACATCATGCAAATTGTTTCGTTTACCATCATTTGTTTTCATCAAGTCTTTGAAATAATTTCCCATTTTTACACATTTACAGCTCTTAAATATATTAAGGTTTATTTTTTCACTTCAAAGAGGATCATAACTTCTACGAATGACTTTAATTTTGAGTTTTCTTCACAAAATGTGTTCCAGTATCATATTTAAATTTTCTTTTAAACAACTTTTAAAATAATTTCTTTGAAGATAATCTACAATACTAACCTCTATGGACATTCCTGCAAAGGGTATGCAAAGGGAATGCTTCCACATATGCTCACCACCCATGTCCACCATGACCATGTCCTCCATGACCATGTCCTCCATGTCCACCGTGACCGTGACCTCCATGACCTTTCCCAAGCCCTCCATGGCCATGACCATGTCCACCATGACCGTGACCATGACCTCCATGACCATGACCGCCGTGTCCTCCATGACCTTTACCATGCCCCCCATGACCGTGACCTCCATGGCCATGGCCTCCGTGTCCTCCATGACCTTTACCATGCCCTCCATGGCCGTGGCCGCCGTGTCCCCCATGGCCGTGGCCGCCGTGTCCTCCATGACCTTTACCATGCCATCCATGGCCGCCATGTCCGAATGGTTCTGGCTCAGCGAGGATAAACGAAACCAGGAGTGAAAGGCATACTGCTAACAAAATCCACCGCTAAGGAAACAAAACACATTTAATGAAATGTTCGCATCAAGAATTTGTAAGTTATTCATAACACAAATGGAAATACTTAACTTAGAATGGCTTGTAAACACATTTACAATGGGTAGCAAATTTAATATGTTTAAATCGTTATGTGGAAGAACATTTCCCTTATTGATCAGTGAAATGCAAAAATGCAAGTTAATATTGTTCGTAGATATTGTGGTGTTCGCGCTCAGGAAATTTGGTCGAAGAAAGTATGAAGAAATAGCGAGTATTCATCAAACTTTTCTTCCATAAACCTCCTTCATTGACCACCATATATGTGTACTAAATACACTAAATGAATATTACTATTTAGAATGAGCTAATGTAAGAAAAGATTTAATTCAAGTGGAAAATCCTATAATGAATCGGAATGAGAATCGATTGATTTCAGAATATAATCTCATTTCAAGTTCCCATTCGGAAAGTTTTGCCTTTCATGAAATTACACGCTGAATAAATAATTTTTATTCTCTACAATTTTAACCAGATAACAATGGTAGCCACGTAATATATATTTTAAAAACTTTAAAAGTTATACCTACAATTTCTCTTTCTTAAGAATTAATATCAAAATTTTATATATTTTGTAACAAAAATTTGAATTAAAAATTCGACCTCACCACAATTTTTATTTTTTATGCAGACAATTAAAGTCTAAATTTGTAAAAGTATATTAATCGAAATAAAGTATTGACTTTTTTTTGTAAATAAACATCACTTTTCCTGAATGGAAGTGAAGCTGGCGGTTTCGCATACATTGTTACAAGATAAAACTTACAATTTTGAGATCCATGTTTTTCGTGTGACACGTTCGACTCAACTGCGAATCTTCTCTCGAAATGTGTTCTTTAAATACAATTTGTTTGGCTTCACTGGCTGCCACAATTACTTCAGAGTCATTAAGGATGTCAGGCACAGACTGGTACAAAAATTTTCATCCCTATTTCAGGTTCTGTTTTCGTTTCGGTAATGGAAATGATGCTTGTCGCTGCAGCTCACTGCTTCTTTTTATTTCACGAAAATCCTCTAATTCCGCTTTATTAACAGTGTTAATAAATTTCCCCGAAATTTAACGTCCGTTACTATTTTTTCCCTGTGGTTGGTTAACTGTTATAGGAAAACGCGTTCAAAAATGTATAAAGTAAAAGCGTAGTTAATTTTTAATTAGCCAAAACTCGATTGGAACCCATTCATTTGATGCTTTTACGAAAATCTTATTATATGTCCGCTTCATTCATGCGTAAAAAACCAAAAACTTTCAAAGAATTAATAGAAAAAATTTACCTCATAAATGTGTTGGAAATGGAAATTTGCATCTGCTATTTTAGGTTGAGTAAATTATGTCAAAAATTAATTGTTTTGAAAAGGATAAAGTAAAACTGAAAGGAAGAAAAAGTAACTAAGATACAAACGCACCTCTTGGCTAACCAAACGACTCTCCAGCCAGACTTGATCTTTGTCTAAACCACCCTAACTCGACGAAAATAACCTAACCCAACTTAAACATTTCTCAGTTTCTTAACTTGGTCTAAACTATATAGACTAACTCGACTTACCTGATCTAATGTATAACTTATAATTAGGCTATTTGAATGAATTTCTCCAGTAACCTGTAACATGCCGCAGCTGTAAAGCTTTTTTAATGTAGTAAAGCTTAAATGAAATAAATATTTGGTCTGTTGCTATTTTCCATCTAAGACTGAAAATTGCTTTCTCCAAACACCGAATATTGAGAGAATCGACGAAAAATAATGAAAATCTTATTTGAAGAAATGAAAAAGATTGAAAATGACACGAAATGGAAAACGGATCGACTTGAGAATTGCTTCCATTGAGAGTTTCGATAAAGCGAAGAATGAAATGGAACTGACATTAAATGAGATGATTCCTATGAGAGTAAAAACCCACTCTAATAGACAGAGTTTATTTCCACGACAGTTTCGACGCCCACTGGCATCCTCCTCGGGTGGATACAGAAACACAAATGAAACAAAACAAGAGGGAAAAACAGTTCAGGGATCGACCGTTAAGAAATTCGCACCTAGGTTGGATTCCATTCTCTCGAGACAGGAGGGGCATTTTCATTAAGTACATTCGCACAAATTTTAAAACTATCTTCCTGTTCTAAACATACAGATTCTATTATTTTTACATAATTATTACATTTATAATTAAATTTATTACATTTAATATTGCATAATTATTAATTACAGAAATTATAAATTTATTATTACATTGGTTATTACATTGTTCAAATATTCGTCTACCGTGAAAAGTAAATTGGTTAGGAATAACGTTGCAAAAGAGGAACAAGCCTGTGTCTACAGCATTCCCTGTAAAAGTTGTGATTTAGTATACGTGGGAGAAACTGGAAGAAATATTGAAACCCGTATCAAAGAACACAAATATGCCTTCAGAAGTTGTAATACTAATAATGCCATTTTTTATCACGCTAGCCAAAATAATCATGCTATAGATTGGGAATCAAGTAAGGTACTTTATAAATGTAATAATTATGTCAAAAGAAAAATAATAGAATCTGTGTGTATAGAAAAAGTAGATAATTTTAATTTGTGCGAAGGTACTTATAAGTTAGACCCTTTAATGAGATTCTTGGTCAATAAATCCCTTACGGAGTCGTGGGAACGTGTTCGAACCTAAGTGTGAATTTCTTAAATGTCTCTGGATTGGAATGTTTCCTTACTCGCTTTTAGTAAATGTAATAATGGAAGTAATTAATGTGGAAATAAATATATGCAGTAATTATGTCAAAACATTAGGATCTGTATGTATAGAACAAGAAGATATTTTTAATTTGTGGAAATGTAGTTATAAGCTGACCCTGTAATAAAATGCCCTTCTGGTTTCGGGAGAACGATATCTAACCTAGGTGCGAATTTCTCAATGGTCTCTGGATTATTTCCTAATCGCCTTTTTTCATTCGTTTTTCGGTTTATAATTTCTGTATAATAAACAACAATGTAATAACCAATGTAATAATAAATTTATAATTTCTGTAATTAATAATTATGCAATATTAAATGTAATAAATTTAATTATAAATGTAATAATTATGTAAAAATAATAGAATCTGTATGTTTAGAACAGGAAGATAGTTTTAAAATTTGTGCGAATGTACTTAATGAAAATGCCCCTCCTGTCTCGAGAGAATGGAATCCAACCTAGGTGCGAATTTCTTAACGGTCGATCCCTGAACTGTTTTTCCCTCTTGTTTTGTTTCATTTGTGTTTCTGTATCCACCCGAGGAGGATGCCAGTGGGCGTCGAAACTGTCGTGGAAATAAACTCTGTCTATTAGAGTGGGTTTTTACTCTCATATTTTGACCTTCACGAAAAAAAGTGAAGTTTTTTGCATTTGAGATGATTCCTGTTGTATAGAGAAGATGCTCTTTGCGTTATACATAAATAAAAACTATGAGTACAGTTTGTGGAAGGTTCTTCTCATTCGAAATCATTCCCATTTGATTCTTCGCTTAAGAATGAGAAATTTGAAAGTGAGAATCTCAATGGAAGCAATCCATAAGTCCAGTGGCGTACCCAGAAATTTGAAAAGGGGTGGGGAGGTCAAATTCTCATTTTTTATCGTCACATATATGTACTAAAAATGTAAAGATTAGCTTTATTTAGATATAAGTGAGTTTGTACTTCGTTATCTCCCTTTCATTGGCCAGATGCGAGTTATAGCCAGAATACATGAAAGTGCAAAAATTAAGAATTGTTGGGTAAAAACAGGATTTCATCCTCCCGAGGGCAAGACCAACCGCCTTACCGAAGCACCTTTCGAGGCCCAGGTCTATAAACGTCCTATTAAGCTACAAGCCACAAACCATTTAGCTCTTCGCTCATCCTTCACCACAACTCAATCGGCGCCCGTGCAACAAGTATTCTAACAGGCCCTCTACACTCTACAGTCTCCAAGTTCACCTTCAGCCCAACGCAATACGGTCAACCTTCAAGTAGGTCTTCAATCTCCAGAGTATTTCATCCTTTCGGTAAGCCTACCTTCGACTTCGTGTTAAGCAATTCTCGTGAAGCCTACACAGTGTACTCGCAGCGTCGCGTTCAGGCTATATCCAAGTATACGCTAGCTACCGGGAAAAATAACTCTCTCGTTAAGACCGCACTAAGCCTATTTCAAGTGTCGTACCAATATCGTAGGTTTGTATCACCCTGTTATTGTGATTTCTCGTATAATTTACTTATCGTGCATCTTATTGTTTATGTGTTCTTTTATGCATTTCATTCTTGACAACCTAATCTATTTACTGTACCTACCGTACGTACATTAATTCAGTTGTCAATAGGCTTCCATTATTTATTCTGTGTTCCCTTTTGCATATATCATTAGCCTATCTAAATTAGTGTATTACTTAACAATTAGTCTGCATAGCCATTCCTTATTTGCAAATACTCAGTCATCTTTAACATAATATATATGCCGTCATATAATTATTAATCATTATAAATACCTTTATTGAACTGTTGATCGCTGTGAACAAATAACTGATTTATTTTCCTAATTAAACACAAAACAACAAAGTAATTTCTCTCTCCTGATTAAATATTCTTTGTTTGCCTGTAGGCCAAGCTGGTGAGTCCAGTGCTGGGCAAGGTCCGCACACCTTCCGCACCTCCGCACATTCGCACTGTGCGGAAGTGCGAATTGGTGGGCGGAGGTGCGGTGTGCGGTCACCTCGGTAAAAAGGTGCGGAGGTGCGGGTGCGGGTGCGGAAGGTGTGCGGATTGGTCCGCACACATAGCTAAATACACTTTTTTACTTTTGTATTGTATTGTATCTTTTGTATTTGAGTAGCTGTGAATAAAGTAATATAGTATTAGTATAAAATAAAATTAAATGATATTGTATTCTAGTAATTTTCTGACCTGTCAAACAAAAAAATGACTTTATTGTATTAAAACTTTATTTTCACAATTAAATATTAAATAAAAGTTTATAAAAGTATTAATATATTAATGGAAACATATTTCCTTGCGATAAAACCTTATATATGTAAATACGGTGCGGGTGCGGTTGTGCGGAAGTGCGAAAACTTAGAGGTGTGCGGAAGTGCGGGTGCGAACCTCCCATTTGGTGTGCGGTTGCCCAGCATTGCTGGTGACCCCTAATTATTCATTTCAATATAATTTTATTCAGTAATTATAGTAAGCCTACTTTCTTAACCACATCAAATCGGTGATTCGTAGACCACTAGACCAATATATATATATATATATATATATATTATATATAATATATATATATATATAGATAGATAGATAGATAGATAGATAGATAGATAGATAGATAGATGAAAATTATTTCAGGAAAGTAACACATGAATACTTTCGAATACTGAATACTATATATATATATATATATATATATATATATATATATATATATTATATATATATATATATATATAGTGTGTATGTGTTTCTGGTGACATAATTGGGTGAGTTGTTCCGGTAAGTGACAGGTAGAAGCTTTTCTCCACCTCTGTACATGCGCCGAGTGGTGGTGTAATGCGACGGCGACGCCTGAGCAGTGCAACGAGGCTGAGGCGGGTTTTGAACGTGTTCAATGCATCGCATCGCTACCAAACACATATCAAGTGATTGAGTCACATTCAAAATTTTCATCTCGTAATTATTCTCGTTAAAATGACTGTTGCACAATTTTAACTGATTCAATTTCAAAACTTCAACAGAAACGTCTTTTCCCAACAATTCGCGAATATACAGCAACACCGGCTGCTGACTGGTTAGTCAGTTTGTATGACTGTATGATTGTATGATACAGTAAAGGCAAAGGGGGGGTGGGCATGGCCGCATGCCCCCCCCCTCGTTCCGCCACTGTCCAGAATATTAACAAGGTTACGGCCAAAGGTGGGCAGGACCGAGTTCGAAAAGGACCGAACTCCAGGAACTCGGTCCTTTTTAAGGACCGAAAGTCGGTCCTTTTCTCAGTGAGGACCGAAGTGAGGAGCGACGGTCCATTTTTAAGCAATTCCGGACGGTCTTTTTTAGTGATTTTAGTGTGTTTAGTGATTATTTGAAGTTCTGAAGAAGATGGATCGTTTCCTCCAGAAGACTCAGAAAGAGACTGAGACTGAACTGAAACTTGTTTCAACAGCTGGAGGAGACGAAGAATCTACTGATGTTAGTGCTTCAACTTCAAGTCAAGCAACTGGAGCTCCTAGCGGAAGAACTGAACCCGGCAATCCCGGCAATTTTTCATTTTAATCAAATTTTTCACTTATATTATATATAAGGACCCGAGGACCGAGTCGCTCCTAGGTCCTATCTTCAGAAAGGACCGGGACCGTCGGTCCTTTTTGAGGCCCGGGTGCCCACCTTTGTGTCATATGGACTATAGTCTGCCAATAAACCTTTTCATTTCATTTTACGAGGGTGAGATTGCGCATTATATCGATAGGCTAAAAGTTAGCAAGGCTCCAGGCCCTGACGCTTTTTATCCCAGACATTTGAAAGATTTGAAAGACGTTATCGTAGGCCCCTTAACGACGATTTTTAATCAGTCACTCGAAACGGGGATGATTCCTGAAGACTTCAAATTAGCCAACGTCACGCCCATTTTCAAAAAAAGCGACCGCACAGTAGCTAGCAATTATAGGCCCATTAGCTTAACATCAATTGTCGGTAAACTTTTGGAATCCGTAGTTAGGGATCGTATCATCGATCACTTAGAAAGTAGAGATTTGATTAATAGTAGTCAGCATGGGTTTCGACGACATAGATCT
This sequence comes from Bathynomus jamesi, assembly GCA_023014485.1. Lineage (NCBI taxonomy): Eukaryota > Metazoa > Arthropoda > Malacostraca > Isopoda > Cirolanidae > Bathynomus > Bathynomus jamesi. The sequence continues at coordinate 252,712 of JAJOZX010001577.1, read as the reverse complement.
TCTTTAACTAATTTGTTAGAATTTTATAACGAAATAGTGCGCGAATACGATAGGCATAGAGCGGCTAACGTTATTTATTTAGATTTTAAAAAGGCGTTCGATACAGTTCCGCATAGAAGATTAATTGCGAAGTTAAAGCGCACGGTATACGTGGTCAGGTAGCTAACTGGTTAGAGGAATGGCTTCGTGCTAGGAGACAGAGGGTCGTTGTTAATGGTAGTGAATCGGGGTGGTTGGATGTAGGTAGCGGTGTTCCACAGGGTTCAGTTAGGCCCATTGCTATTCGTAATTTACATTAACGACATAGATGTAGGATTGACTAGTAACGTGTCAAAATTCGCGGACGATACTAAAATAGGCGGTAAGGTTGTTAACGAGGAAGATAGAAATGGGCTCCAACACGATGTAAATAGGATTATGGAGTGGACGGATAAGTGGGAGATGCAATTTAACATAGCCAAATGTAAAGTTTTGCATATAGGTTCTCGTAACAATAATTACACGTACACGATGGATGATAGAGAGTTAGCGAGCGTTGACGAGGAAGTAGATTTAGGCGTACGCGTATCTAAGGATTTAAAAGTTTAGAACCAGTGCCTGAAGTCTTGCGCAAAAGCTAATAGGATGTTAGGCTTCATAGCGCGTAATTTCGAATTTAAATCGAAGGATTATATTGCCCCTTTACAAGTCCCTACTCAAGCCTCATTTAGAATATGCCGTCCAGTTTTGGTGCCCGTATTTGCGGGGGGATATTGATAGGTTAGAAAGGACTCAGCGTCGTGCGACGAAACTAATTCCGTCATTGCGACACAAGCCTTATGAAGATAGAATAAAGGAGTTAGACTCGCATTCACTCGAAACTAGGAGATTAAGGGGGGAGCTTATTGAAGTTTTCAAAATCATTAATAACATCGATAACGTAAATTTTGACAAACTGTTCACTTTCGATAATAGCAATACTCGTAATAACGGATTTAAGTTGCGTGGCAGACGTTTCATTACTGATATCGCTACAAACTTCTTTACGTTTAAAGTAATTGATAAATGGAATAATCTCCCCGCGTCAGTCGTTAACTCTACCAGCGTTAATATGTTTAAGAACCGTTTAGATAGGCATTTTAAAAATATTAACGTTGTTTAAAATAAAAAAAAACAATTAACAACAGGAACTCTGGTGGCGGTGGACGAGGATGAGTCTGTTGACGATAATGCCAGCTTGTGACATGCCAGCGTGTGATGCTAGCAATGAAATTATTTAAAAAAAAAAAATAGACTAACACGCACGTAGATGTAGCTCGTAGCGTAAACTAACTCACTTTTTGTTTAACTTTACCTACTTTTTTTTATCCTCTCCTTACTTGCATGTCTGTAACTCTCTTTAGTTGCATGTCTGTAGTTTGCATGGTATGACAGTGAGTTAAGACTGTTTTGCATGATTTGTAAGCGTTCTTATTTTACTTCTTTTCATCTTTCACCCCTTTCCTATTCTCTTCGACTATTTTTCCGACTTGTAGGCAGTAGCCGGCGGATGATGATGGTGAATCTTTTTTCTTTTTTTCTGAATGAATGTTAAGCCACGAGTGATAGGTGTTGCTACTTACTAAACTCCTTATTCTCTTCTGTTAACCCCCTACTCTTTCTATTCTCTCGGGCTAACCTTAGAGTGGATCTTAAAGTCTCTGTTAACCTTAGCTTCTGTAGATCTGTAGATTTCATTTTCATTTCATTTCATTTTCATTTTCATTTCATTTAATTTCATTTAATTTCATTCATATATATATATATATATATATATATATATACACACACACAAAGGTGGGCAGGACCGAGTTCCAAAAGGACCAGGAACTCGGTCATTTTTAAGGACCGTGAGCGGGAAAGTCGGTCCTTTTCTCAGTGAAGACCGAAATGAGGAGCGACGGTCCATTTTTAAGCAATTCCGGACGGTCCGGTCCGGACTGTCTTTTTTAGTGATTTCAGTGTGTTTAGTGATTAGTTGAAGTTCTAAAGAAGATGGATCGTTTCCTCCAGAAGACTCAGAAAGAGACTGAAACTGAACTGAAACTTGTTTCAACACCTGGAGGAGACGAAGAATCTACTGATGTTAGTGCTTCAACTTCAAGTCAAGCAACTGGAGCTCCTAGCGGAAGAACTGAACCCGGCAATCCCGGCTATTTTTCATTTTAATCAAATTTTTCACTTATATTATATATAAGGACAGAGGACCGACTCGTTCCTAGGTCCTATCTTCAGAAAGGACCGTGACCGAGACCGTCGGTCCAGTTTCAGGCAAGTATCGGGACCGGGACCGTCGGTCCTTTTTGAGGCCCCGGGTGCCCACCTTTGTATATATATATATATATATATATATATATATATATATATACACACACACTTTAAAGCATGAGTAATAGTAGTTGTGATTATTAAAGTAAATAAAATTATCATCAATTTCGAAAGTGGGGTAAAAAAAGTGCAAAAAAAGGTTTCTTTTTATTTTGATGTTTATATGAAAGTAACATCATAAATAAGCTGGAGGAAGGTTAAGCATAGGCACTATTCTGAAATAATGATAAAAAATATAAGATATCAGTAAATTTGAAACGACTTTTAGAATTTTGGTTTCAGTTAAAATAAATTAAAAAAATTCCTCTGGCGCGTAACTAAAATATCGTAACTAAAAATAAGTACTAAAATACTAGTTTTTAAAATATTTTCTTAAATCTGAAAACCTGATAAAATATTTCATCATTAACTCGAAAAACATAAGGGTAAAACAATGCTTTTTTGTTAATCTTCTTTCATGGAAGATAATCTGGTTGCAGTGTTATATAATGTATATCATTTTGTATTGAGTAAAATTTTGTATTATGATTAAAAGTTAAATTAAGATTTTAGATAAGCCTATAAAAATCCTTTAAAAAAAAAATTAACTTTGATAAAAGAATTAAGAACCTTAATTTTTTAAAATAAAGTATAGAAAATCTCATTCATTCGTATAACTTCAAAGTCTCTCTTTAACCCTAAGAAATATTTAACATTAAACATTAAACAAAAGATATTTGCAACGAAAGTCCTCCTCTGTTAAATAAAAACATGTCATCTCAATAATATGAAAACGTGATTAAGATTCACATAAAATTTGTTTCTGACATCATGCAAATTGTTTCGTTTACCCTCATTTGTTTCATCAAGTCTTTCAAATAATTTCCCATTTTTGCACATTTACAGCTCTTAAATATATTAAGGTTTATTTTTTCACTTCAAAGAGGATCATGACTTCTACGAATGACTTTAAATTTGAGTTTTCTTCACAAAATGTGTTCCAGTATCATATTTAAATTTCTTTTAAACAACTTTTAAAATAATTTCTTTGAAGATAATCTACAATACTAACCTCTATGGACATTCCTGCAAAGGGTATGCAAAGGGAATGCTTCCACATATGCTCACCACCCATGTCCACCATGACCATGTCCTCCATGACCATGTCCTCCATGTCCACCGTGACCGTGACCTCCATGACCTTTCCCAAGCCCTCCATGGCCATGACCATGTCCACCATGACCGTGACCATGACCTCCATGACCATGACCGCCGTGTCCTCCATGACCTTTACCATGCCCCCCATGACCGTGACCTCCATGGCCATGGCCTCCGTGTCCTCCATGACCTTTACCATGCCCTCCATGGCCGTGGCCGCCGTGTCCCCCATGGCCGTGGCCGCCGTGTCCTCCATGACCTTTACCATGCCATCCATGGCCGCCATGTCCGAATGGTTCTGGCTCAGCGAGGATAAACGAAACCAGGAGTGAAAGGCATACTGCTAACAAAATCCACCGCTAAGGAAAGAAAACACATTTAATGAAATGTTCGCATCAAGAATTTGTAAGTTATTCATAACACAAATGGAAATACTTAAGTTAGAATGGCTTGTAAACACATCTACAATGGGTAAATCGTTACGTGGAAGAACATTTTTTTATTGATCAGTGAAATACAGAAATGAAAGTTAATTTTGTTCGTAGATATTGTGGTGTTCGCGCTCAGGAAATTTGGTCGAAGAAAGTATGAAGAAATAGCGAGTATTCATCAAACTTTTCTTCCATAAACCTCCTTCATTGACCACCATATATGTGTACTAAATACACTAAATGAATATTACTATTTAGAATGACCTAATGTAAGAAACGATTTAATTCAAGTGGAAAATCCTATAATGAATCGGAATGAGAATCGATTGATTTCAGAATATAACCTCATTTCAAATTTCCATTCGGAAAGTTTTGCCTTTCATGAAATTACACGCTGAATAATTTCAATTCTCTTGAATTTTAACCAGATAACAATCGTAGCCACGTAATATATATTTAAAAAAATTTAAAAGCTATACCTACAATTTCTCTTTCTTAAGAATTAATATAAAAATTTGATATATTTTGTAACAAAAATTTGAATTACAAATTCGACCTCACCACAGTTTTTATTTTTTATGCAGACAATTAAAGTCTAAATTTGTAAAAGTATATTAATCGAAATAAAGTATTAACTTTTTTTGTAAATAAACGTCACTTTTCCTGAATGGAAGTGAAGCTGGCGGTTTGGCATACATTGTTACAAGATAAAACTTACAATTTTGAGATCCATGTTTTTCGTGTGACACGTTCGACTCAACTGCGAATCTTCTCTCGAAATGTGTTCTTTAAATACAATTTGTTTGGCTTCACTGGCTGCCACCATTATTACTTCAGAGTCATTAAGGATGCCAGGCATAGACTGGTACAAAAATTTTCATCCATATTTCAGGCTCTGTTTACGTTTCAGTAATGGAAATGAATAATGATGCTTGTCGCTGCAGCTCACTGCTTCTTTTTATTTCCCGAAAATCCTCTAATTCCGCTTTATTAACAGTGTTAATAAATTTCCCCGAAATTTAACGTCCGTTATCATTTTTTCCCTGTGGTTGGTTAACTTTTATAGGAAAACTCGTTCAAAAATGTATAAAGTAAAAGCGTAGTTATTTTTAATTAGCCAAAACTCGATTGGAATCCATTCATTTGATGCTTTGATGCTTTTACGAAAATTTCTTATTTTTTGTCCGCTTTCATTCATGCGTAAAAAGCCAAAAACTTTCAAAGAATTAATAGAAAAAATTTACCTCATAAATGTGTTGGAAATGGAAATTTGCATCTGCTATTTTAGGTTGAGTAAATTATGTCAAAAATTAATTGTTTTGAAAAGGATAAATTAAAACTGAAAGGAAGAAAAGGTAACTAAGATACAAACGCACCTCTTGGCTAACCAAACGACTCTCCAGCCACACTTGATCTTTGTCTAAACCACCCTAACTCGACGAAAACTAACCTAACTTAACTTAAACATTTCTCAGTTTCTTAACTTGGTCTAAACTCTATAGATTAACTCGACCTGACCTAATCTATAACTAATAACTAACTATAGGCTAATTGAATGAATTTATCCAGCAACTGTAAAGCTTTTTTAATGTAATAAAGCTTAATTCAAATAAATATTTGGTCTGTTGCTACTTTCCATCTAAGACTGAAGACGTCATCAAGACCTATAAAATGCAGCGTCTTCCTCAAATCACTCTCACTTCTCGCTTGCCATTTTCTCGTCTTGGTCGTAACGTCTCACTCTCAGCATCTTCGTCAGTAGCACCACTCGTGAAGCCACCCGCTCTCCGGCCTTCGCCGGAGAGCGCTAGCTGCTCCTTCATGGCTCTGGTCGAGCCTACACGAAGTCTCATCAAGTAAGGCTCTCACTCCGCTCGTACTTTGTTCTCATGAATCTACTCTCTTCACGCAGCGCCATCACGACCTCAGCCGGCCTCAGTCCCAAGTCATACTTCAACCATATACAAAAACGAAGCAACACTTGAGGCGACCCTACAACTCCTTCCTGCAAGAAAGAACATCACTGCTGTAGGCGTCCCGTTGGCCTCTTACCAGTTCTTTACCGGCTGTCAATTTTCATCCTCCAGAGGGCAAGACCAACCGGCCTACCGAAGCACCTTTCGAGGCCCAGGTCTGTAAACGTCCTATTAAGCTACAAGCCACAAACCATTTCGCTCTTTGCTCATCCTTCACCACAACTCAATCGGCGCCCGTGCAACAAGTATTCTAACAGGCCCTCTACAGTCTCCAAGTTCACCTTCAGCCCAACGCAATACGGTCAACCTTCAAGTAGGTCTTCAATCTCCAGAGTATTTCATCCTTTCGGTAAGCCTACCTTCGACTTCGTGTTAAGCAATTCTCGTGAAGCCTACACAGTGTACTCGCAGCGTCGCGTTTAGGCTATATCCAAGTATACGCTAGCTACCGGGAAAAATAACTCTCGTTAAGACCGCACTAAGCCTATTCCAAGTGTCGTACCAATATCGTAGGTTTGTATCACCCTGTTATTTTGATTACTCGTATAATTTACTTATCGTGAATCTTATTGTTTATGTGTTCTTTTATGCATTTCATTCTTGACGGCCTAATCTATTTACTGTACCTACCGTACTTGCATTAATTCAGTTGTCAGTAGGCTTCCATTATTTATTTTTGTGTTCCTTTTGCATATATCATTAGCCTATCTAAATTAGTGTATTACTTAACAATTAGTCTGCATAATCATTCCTTATTTGCTAATACTCAGTCATCTTTAACATAATATATATGCCGTTATATAATTATTAATCATTATAAATACCTTTATTGAACTGTTGATCGCTGTGAACAAATAACTGATTTATTTTCCTAATTAAACACAAAACAACAAAGTAATTTCTCTCTCCTGATTAAATATTCTTTGTTTGCCTTTAAGCCAGGCTGGTGACCCCTAATTATTAATTTCAATATAATTTTATTCAGTAATTATAGTAGGCCTACTTTCTTAGCCACATCAAATCGGTGATTCGTAGACCACTAGACCACTATACATATATATATATATATATATATATAATATATATATATATATATATATATATATATAGATAGATAGATAGATAGATAGATAGATGAAAATTATTTCAGGAAAGTAACACATGAGTACTATATATATATATATATATATATATATATATAATATAAGTGTGTATGTGTTTCTGGTGACATAATTGGGTGAGTTGTTCCGGTAAGTGACAGGTAGAAGCTTTTCTCCACCTCTGCACATGCGCCGAGTGGTGGTGTAATGCGACGGCGACGCCTGAGCAGTGCAACGAGGCTGAGGCGGGTTTTGAACGTTCAATGCATCGCATCGCTACCAAACACAGATCAAGTGACTGAGTCACATTCAAAATTTTCATCTCGTAATTATTCTCGTTAAAATGACTGTTGCAGAATTTTAAACTGATTCACTTTTAAAACTTCAACAGTAACGTCTTTTCCCAACAATTCGCGAATATACAGCAACACTGGCTGCTGACTGGTTAGTCAGTTTGTATGACTGTATGATTGTATGATACAGTAAAGGCAAAAGGGGGGCCATGGCCGCATGCCCCCCTCGTTACGCCACTGTCCAGAATATTAACTAGGTTCCGGCGTAGCCAATGTTGTAACATCGTTTCCCGTCGATCAGCGAAGTTAAGCGACATTGGATTTGGTGAGTAGTTGGATGGGGAACCATCCTCCGCGTCCAGATTGTGTAGTGATCCGTGGTTCGGATCCCACGTAATGTTATAGGTTCCCTACTCACTCATATCATCTTAGATGTTGAGAAGGAGTTAAACAACTCCATCAAACAAACAATTATTAAACAAAACCTTCGGGAGTCAACCCCCGACCTCAGTGTCGTTATTTCTCTTATTGAGAAACGGTTACCCACTCAGCTACGGGCGTTGTTCCATTGTAAGTTATGTCACGTGATTTTTTTTTTTCTCCATTCTGCTGTCAAAAGTTAAGTGCATCAATGACGAAAGTAGCAGTGTTACAATGTCCCGACAAAACCTGATTATTTCCACAGAAGAAAGGCTACGGTGCTCCCAGCCCCTGTTTGGCTACACCACTGCTTGGCATTGATGCTGCGACATGTTGGCACCCTGAATGGATGTACAGTATGACGCGTGGGATGATTTGTAAAAAAACAGGGAATCTTTTAGTGTTTATCTAAAAATCAATTTATTGACAAAATCTGTTTGAAAGATATTAAAAGTTTTCCGAATTTTATTGTTTTTTTTTTAGGTTATTCTACCGTACGACGTAGTCTTTCAGTTCTCTTCAGTTTGAGTTTACAAATACAATTTTTTCGTATTGTCTGCAGATATATAAAAATGAGTTTACAAATATATATAAAAATATTATTCTAAACAAAATACTATCCAGACGGTTTGCGATTGCGGATACTTGTGGTTTTTGGTTCAGTTTGTGTTGAGCAGCCTAAGTTAGTACGAGTGCAACCGTGATTGATGCAGGTAAATTTGTGCTACCTCGGGAAGGAAATACAAACTTGTGGTGCATCTTGCTCCTGAAGAACCATGTACCATGACTGATAATGACTGGTGTTATCTGCAATACAAACTAACGAAAATTGCAATCAACTGAATATGGATATGGATGTTCTTTGGACTAGACTAACACAGAGCACTGTTGCTTTCAATGATGATAAACCACGTACGAAAGCCTTGTTTGTACTTTGATCCCCTTAATTGCTTGACAATGCTGTTACGAGCTGCTCGTACTCTGAAATAGGCGTATGGGCGGAATGGTGCTCTATATCTGTATGTAAAAAGATGTTTAACTCTTCATACTTCCACTTAAAGTATGGATGCATCGATGATAAAAAAAAAGAAATGTGTATATACACATATACAGTATATTAGGGTATTTCAAAAATAACTCTCTCTCATATCACAACTTGCACTGTTCATATTCCCATTATTACTAGCATCAGTAGACACACGAAAAAAATTTAGCTCTTAATATGAAGGGGAAGGGGTGCTTCATGGGGAGGGGTATTCAAAAGTTAATTTAGTATATTTTGATATTATTTAGTGTATTTCTTTTGACTGATTGATTTATGGATTGATTTGATTAATTATTAATTTGCGTATTTATTTTGCATTTTTCAGACTGTGATTCTTCATTAATGAGTAAGCATAACATGGCCTTGAGAGCTGACACTGATTAGTAATCATAATACAGCCCCCCCCTCCCCACTATGAACCACCCCTTCCCCCTTATATTAAGAGCTAAATTTATTTTTGCTGTTTATTGATACTAGTCGTAATGGGAACATGGACAGTGCAAGTTCTGATATGATAGCGAGTCATTTTTGAAACATCCTAATGTATATGTAGCGGGGAATAGGGACTAGGGAGAGAAGTGTGTGTTTGAGAGCATGCTGAACTACTCACTCATGATCCTTCCACTTCAGATAAATTTCGATTTTGTGACTTTAGAGACGATGTTCCACGTTTTATCAAATGTAAATTATTAATTAAAATTAAGTAATTACGTCATTTCAATTATATATATATATATATATATATATATATATAATATATATAATATATATATATATATATATATATATATTGGATGAATTTTACAATTTAATACGTGAATTGAATGAATGATGCAAAACCACAAGGAAAAAGAAAAAATTATTCCAATGCCTTTCGTGTATTCAGCAGTACAGCTCATTCGTTCACGAGGCGTATTGCTGAATACACGAAAGGCCTTGGAATATTTTTTTATTTTTTCTTGTGGTTTCGGATCACGTATATTTTTTTATACCCAAACGCCTCTTCCACCGCAGTAAGGTCACGTCAGGAACAGTCAGGAAGCGCCTCAATCGCTCACATTCACTTCATCAGCTGACATGACAATAATGCACCTGTCTCACGGCAACAATTCCGCAGCCCAGCCCGCAGACTACTCCACGGTTTACCCAGACCGCTTCATACACCTTGAGGGGCACATTGCCAGACCGTCCATGCGCTTTGGTGGTGTTATGGTTAGCGTCGCTGACTACGAATCCATCGGCCGAGGGATCGAGACACAGTGACGGCAGGCGGCACGCAGCAAAACCCAACTGTTCATCCTTCCACAGAGTAAAGAAATTGGTTGGTAGATAAGTGGGTGCCCTGAGTAGCCTAGTGGTTAAGACGCTGGGTTGCTGGTGGGGTGTGGTTCGGATTCCACTTTAAACTGTAGGTCTAAGGTGGGATGACAAGCTTGACCTTCGTCAGAGTGAACAATTTGGGCGGAAGCAAAACTGTGTGTGTGTGTGTATATATATATATATATATATATATTTTTTTTTTTTTTTTTTTTTTTTTTAGTTCAGGAAGAACCGATTCGCCTCTACTTAAAGGGCATATCTCAGCGGAAAAACAAAGAAAAAGTGAGAGGAAAGACAGAGGAAAAAGAAAGGGTGGAGGGGACAGTCGAAGTGGAAAAAGACCAAGGATGACAAGGACTGCAGGGTCGAGCCCCATCATCCTTGGGTGCTAGGGCCGGGAGGGCGCACGTGAAACCTCCAGGAACAAGCACGTACAAACGAGCACAAAGAGCACTCAAGAGCACGAGCTTAGAACCCCCTTGCGGGGATATATATATATATATATATATATATATATATGTATGAAAAATTACGTGTATTAATTTTTATTTTGTATGACAGTGTTTTAGAAATATTAAAAACGTTTATTTTGTGTTTTTATACCTTAATTTAATGCATAACGTTCGTTTCAGTGATTTAATTCTGGCTTAGGACAGACTATTTTATTCATTCTTAAGAGAGGCGTTTCTGTAACAAAGGGTTAAGTCGAAAGCATGGTTCTGTCGTTCATTCCTGTTCGCGGCCAAGAGGAAAGCGAGTTATTTTTCATCACTCATGTATGCATTCCATCCAAAGGTCCTTTTCGGATCTCTCTCTTTCGATATCTCTCTCTCTCTCTCTCTCTCTCTCTCACCTACACACTCACACCCACCGACACACACACACACACACGTATGTTTTACTTTTCTATAAAGCCGCAACATTTTGATATATTCAATTCTGTATCGCGAAACTCGCGTAATTTTAAAAACATTATAACATAATTGACCGTAGTCTCTATTTCAAATACTGACGCTCACCGACAATACTGTACGTGCCACAATACACTCCAAACCCATTTTTCTTTGGTCCAATCCAACGTAACAATATTTCTTTAGCAATAAAACATTTGAAAAAATAAAGATCCTGACATCAAAGCGATTCCAATAAAAATATACAAATTAATATCGGATGAAATTTCAATTCCACTCAATATACAAATGAATGAATAAGTAACACTCGACATATTCCCTGACACTCCAAAGGAAGCCAGAGTGTCTTATATATATATATATATATATATATATATATATGAAAATAACCACGAAGGAAATAGGAAACACAGAATGGTGCTCAAGCGCTTTCGTGTAATGACATCCTCAGGAACACTGAAATAAATAACAAGTTCGAGACTGTATATATATATAGGTCACAACAAAAATAAAATAGAAAAATAAAAATTGTAGAAGGAGCATACAAATTTATAAGGAAAAACTACCAGAGTTTTAGCACTTTGCCCCTCTTGCCTAAATCCGTTCTGAACGAATTCAAAACAACAGAATCAAGCGGAAAAAGGCCCTGCCTAATGTGAAAATTATTTGTAAGTTGAATAATGGCAGACTCAAGAATATTTCTATTAACAATGTTGCTTGAGTGAAACAAAATTGAAGCATTATTCTAATCAATACAATGGGATAACTCTGACAAATGGACGAAAAGGGCACTGGACAACTGTCCCGTTCTAACGGAATATTGATGCTGTTTTACACGCGTGTGGAAATCCTTTCCCGTCTGTCCAGTGTAAAAGGAATCACATTGTTTACAACCAATTTTATAGATAATGCCTGAATTATTGGGAGGGCCCTAATATATACGTAATATATACGGACACCAATTCTGGGTGAATTATAAAAAAGGTTCTAGCAGAACCCTAAGTTTACTGTACAACAGGTCTTTTAGACTCTTACATAAATTGTCCCCGAGATGCTCAGCTTCGCAAATGTTTGCTACCCGCAATGTCCCGAGCTTCCCGGAGGTAACAAGACGTGCTCAATACAGTCTAATGCAAAGAATTAAAAAATCAACCAACCCGATTATCCAAGCTATCCATGAATCCTGATATTTTATCCTCTAAGCAGGGGTGGGGAAACTTTTCAGTACCAAGGGCGAAAATCGATAACATAAACACCTCCGCGGGCGTCTGGCAAATTTTAAGCTTATATACAGCGTGTCCCAAAGAAATGTATGCCCACTAGGGTGGCCCACTTTTCAATTTTTTTTGAAAAATATAGGTGATCGTGGTTTTTCCCATTATTTGGCACTGTACTAGCACATTGGTACCATTTTTACAAAAATTGATCAATATTTAGGGGTCTCGCATCGACCTTGAAATTACGAGTTTTTTTTTTAAATGCGTACTTTTTAACTTTTTACTGAATCAAGATAAATCATTAAGTAGGGATGTTTTCTGAATCCTCTTAATGAGAGAAGTCGTTTGGTGTGCCTGCCAATGTCATACGACTAACGGTTTAAAGGTTGTGCCTGTATACAGGTGTAGTGAATACTCTTATTTTAGTTTAAAGATAAATGTTAATTTTACCGTCTTGAATTTCGGAATAGCTATAAATTCATTTTAAATTAGTTACCCATCATAATTCAATTGTAAACCACATTAATACTAATTTTATGTATACTGTATTATTTTATTGTATGTAAACATAATTAATTATATATCACAATTGTCAGTTAATTATTTATATTCAAATAATTATTTTAATCTAATACCATGTCCATTTTACAAATAAATAATAGAAATCCAAGGGTTATATTTTCCACCTTTGGTACTGTCGCAGTTTCGCCTAACGGACTCAATACGGCTAGTGAGATAATCACTGGTTGGCACTTAACAGCGGCAGTGCTTATGGCTACATCATCCAGGTTAACCTATACCGGATAGATGCGCTACGGTCCCAAGCCGTAGCTTGCCTAGGCCGACGACGACGACGTAAACCAACAATTGGTGACTCCGGAGTTGGATTCCCCCCTTTTACCCGAACGACTAGGACTAGACTGTAACGTCGTTCGTGCCCATCACCCCCTTCACCCGAGCGACTAGGACCAGACTGTAATGTCGCTCGTGCCCTCTGCCCCTCACCCCTGCCCGTGCGCTCTGTGCCTGCGCTCGTCTCAACCTCCACTCCTTCGTTGGTAACTTGTCGTCTTGCTTGTACGTCAGCAAGCATAGGAGAAGATGCCTGACGACGCTGGTGCCATCTCCCACTTGAGCGTAAAGCTCCCCGTCTTCTGGCCGGGTGATCCATTTATTTGGTTCCACCAAGTGGAATCACAATTCAACTTGGGAAGGATCACCGCTAGCAGGACGAAATACGATCATGTTTTGTCCTCTCTACCAGCGAGCATCATCTCTGAAGTCCGTGACGTCATCGTGTCTACTTCCACGAGTGAGGACCCATACAACGATCTGAAGTCTGCCATCCTGTGCCGCACCACTGTCTCCGAGCGTGAGAAACTACATCAGTTAATCTCAAAAGAAGAACTTGGAGACCGTAAGCCCACTCAAATGCTGAGGGCTATGCAGTGCGCTCTAGGCGAACGCGCACAAACCTTCGATAAGGACATCTTTAGACAGTTGTTCTTGCAGAAACTTCCTCCATCAGCTCAGCGTGTCTTGGCCACTATGGATCCTGCTACTCCAGTTGATAAACTAGCAGAAACTGCCGACAAAGTAGTGGAGATTGACACAGCTCCGGTCAACAACGTGAACACACAATCGGAACTGGAGTTGAAAGTGAAAGAGTTAAGTCAACAACTCAACCACGTTTGTTCTCTGCTACAAAATCAACGGCAAAGAAGCCATTCTCGGTCAAGATTTACGAAGAGGCATCGTTCGAGTTCCGGGAAGATCTGCTTCTACCACGAAATTTGGAAAGAAGGCTAGGAAGTGCATCTCCCCTTGCAATTTTTCGTCGGAAAACCCCAGCAGCGAGTCCTAATGGCGTCTAGTACTCGCACTGCCAACCTGTTATTCATAAAGGACAGGAACTCTGGTGTCAATTTCTTGGTCGATACCGGAGCGTCAGTCAGTGTATTCCCTCAAAAATCTGGTCATACGCACTCGGAATCTCCGCCTCTATACGCTGCTAACGGTTCACGCATACCCACGTACGGTACTCAGTCGCGTGAACTAAACTTGGGCCTTCACCGATCCTTCAAGTGGATTTTCATCTGTGCTCAAGTGCAGCATCCCATAATCGGCGCTGACTTCCTCCAGCATTTCAAACTCCTGGTGGATCTTGACAAGCGACGCTTATGCGACCAGGCCACACTGCTTTCTGTTCTTGCCAAACAGGTTGCCCTTCCGGACGCCTCGAACTCTGCACTTTCCCTCGTTCCCCCTAATTCCATGTACCAGTGCCTTTTCCAGCGATATCCAGGAATTCTTCAACCGATGCAGATGGGTGATACCATTAAGCACACCATTACCCATCACATTACAAAAAAGGTCCCCCTGTGTTTGCAAAACCCAGACGTCTTGCCCCGGACAAACTGAAAGCTGCCAAATCGGAATTCCAGCTTATGATAGATCTTGGGATAATAAGACCTTCCAAAAGCAGTTTGGTCCTCTCCCCTACACCTGGTCCAGAAAGAAGTCAGGAGACTGGAGACCATGTGGGGATTACCGGTTTTTAAATTCGACAACCATCCCGGACCGATATCCGTACCAATGTCCAAGACTTTACTTCTCTTCTCCACGGCAAATCTATCTTCAGTAAAATAGACCTCGTTAAGGCTTTCCACCACATTCCCGTAGAGCCTTCGGATATTCCCAAGACTGCAGTTTGTACACCATTTGGGTTATTCGAATTTTTGAAGATGCCGTTCGGGCTACGGAATGCTGCGCAAACCTTTCAGAGGTTTATAGATGAGGTCACCAGAGGCTTAGACTTTGTTTATGCCTACATCGATGATTTGCTTGTGGCCAGCTCAACGGAAGAGGAACATAAGGAACATCTTTCACTCCTCTTTCAACGCTTAGAACAATACGGTGTTACTATTAATGCATCTAAGTGTGTGTTTGCACAGCCAACCTTGGAATTTCTTGGTCACACGATTTCGCAGCATGAATTACCCCCCTTCAGGACAAGTGTGAAGTGATAAAAAATTACCCTATGCCAAATAATCAGCGTGAGTTACGTCGGTTTCTAGGTTGGTAAATTATTACCACAAGTTCATTAAAAACTGTGCCAGTGTTCTTGCTCCTCTACACGCTATGATCACACACAAACGCAAGGTAACGAAATTGGTATGGTGTAGCGATAGTTTACAGGCGTTCGACAATGCCAAAAATGCTATCAATAGTGCATTGTCTCTGTCATTTCCTATCAGTAATGCCCCCCTAACTCTGACGGTCGATGCATCAGATGTTGCGATCGGTGGGGTGTTGGAACAAACCATTAACGGTCAACAAGCACCCATCGCGTTTTACTCGAAAAAGCTGCAGCCAGCCCAAACGCGTTATAGTGCTTTCGGACGTGAACTTCTTGCTATTTACTTAAACGTGAAGCATTTTCAACATTTCCTTGAAGGCCGAGAGTTTTGTGTTTTTACCGACCACAAAACCTTTGGTCACTGTCTTCAATAAAAACAGCTGTAACCACTCTCCCAGAGTCATCAGGCAACTCGATTATATCTCGCAATTTACCACAGATATCCGCCACATCAAAGGTGTCTTGAACACTCCAGCGGATGCACTTTCAAGAATAGAGATTACTTCTGTTACCCTCAGCTCTACACTGTGGAATGCTATTGCACAGGATCAAGATAAGGATACGGAACTACAAGAACTGCTCAGAGAAGACTCCACTCACTCACTTTCCCTCAAGAAAATGAGTATGCCAGGATTGTCTGTGCCCCTCTATTGCGACGTATCAACAGCTGCTATTCGCCTTATGTCCCTCCATGTCACAGAAAAGCAGTCTTCACGGATCTTCATAAGCCCTCCCATCCTGGTATCCGTGCTTCGCAACACCTGGTTACCTCTCGCTTTGTTTGGCCCTCGATGCGGAAGGATGTCAAACATTGGACCAAAACGTGCCTTGCCTGCCAGCGTGCCAAAGTCCAAAGGCACACCAGGTCCCCCTTTGACGCATTTCCGCCCCCATCCCAGCGATTTGAGGTAATTCATGTAGACATTGTTGGCCCTCTTCCAGTGATTCAAGGCCAACGTTATCTGCTCACCTGTCTCGACCGCTTTTCCAGATGGCCTGAAGCCATCCCACTTCCTGATATCCAAGCGGACACTGTTGCAAGAGCCTTTCTTCATGGATGGGTATCAAGATTTGGATTGCCGACAAAAGTCATCACTGACCAAGGTCGCCAATTTGAGTCTTCGCTTTGGAAGAAGTTTACCAGCTTGTTGGGTACAGTACATGCGCATACCTGTGCGTATCATCCGCAAGCTAACGGCCTCGTCGAACGCTTCCATCGCCAGCTGAAGTCATCCCTTATGTGTCACGAAGACTCCCATTGGATGGATAAGCTTCCACTCGTTTTGCTTGGTATTCGCTCTGCATTTAAGAGTGATCTGAAGACTACAGCGGCTGAACTAGTCTATGGAACAACACTGCGGCTACCAGGTGGCTACTTCACTGCAGGGGATAAGTCATTTGATCCTACGGAATTCGCTCAAACACTTTCCTCTCACATGCAGTCCCTTCAGCCTGTTCCCCCTCGATTGACTAGCCAACAGAACATCTTTGTTTCCCCGCCCTCCAGTCTTGCACCCACGTTTTCGTTCGTGTACCTCTCCCAAAACGGCCTCTCCAATGTCCATATGACGGGCCCTATGAAGTTCTCCGACGTACGCGCAAATCATTTCTCATCCAGCGCGGTTCCAAGGTCGACAAGGTTTCTATCGATCGTCTTAAGCCTGCGTTTTTGGAATCAACCTTAAGTGAGGTACATGTAGCTACCAAAAGGTCCAGAGGAAATCAGTGTCGTTCGGAACTCTTTGAACTTCCTCTCTGGTGGGGGAGTGTGTAGTGAATACTCTTATTTTAGTTTAAAGATAAATGTTAATTTTACCGTCTTGAATTTCGGAATAGCTATAAATTCATTTTAAATTAGTTACCCATCATAATTCAATTGTAAACCACATTAATACTAATTTTATGTATATTGTATTATTTTATTGTATGTAAACATAATTAATTATATATCACAATTGTCAGTTAATTATTTATATTCAAATAATTATTTTAATCTAATACCATGTCCATTTTACAAATAAATAATAGAAATCCAAGGGTTATATTTTCCACCTTTGGTACTGTCGCAGTTTCGCCTAACGGACTCAATACGGCTAGTGAGATAATCACTGGTTGGCACTTAACCAGCGGCAGTGCTTATGGCTACATCATCCAGGTTAACCTATACCGGATAGATGCGCTACGGTCCCAAGCCGTAGCTTGCCTAGGCCGACGACGACGACGTAAACCAACACAGGTAATACCAATGTGCTAGTATAGTACCAAATAATGGGAAAAACCACGATCACCTATACTTTTCAAAAAAATTAGTCACCATACCCGGGCGGAATGTATAATGTATATAGGTAATTAAAAAATGCACTATGCCTGTGCCAGGTACCTAACCTATTTCTTTTTTTGCAGATCATAACATTTTGAAATTCTGTCTGAGTTCCTCATCCTTTGTCATGGACAAATCGATGGCAACCATAACTGGAAGAACTCTTGAAGCTACAAATAGAGAGTCATCAAAAGGAAAGGCGAAAATAACATCGCTACCTTCTCTAAGATCGGCCTCGGAAATTTTTTTAGTTGGCCAACCGTCGTCCTCCATCAGTGGTAGCAAATTGCCAACAACACGGCAGGTTTTGCAATACTTCTTCAGTGTTATCCAGTACACTGCTAACAGGAAAGACGCATTCAAAGAAACCGTAAACAATGTCTTAAAGTTTTGGAACATGGTCCGCATTAAAACAATCACAAAGCTCAACTGCGAACGGAAGCTAGAGGCATTGTGGAAAGAGTGGCACTTACTCCAAAAGAGCAGAAAACGAGAAACTGACGCCGGAGGAAAACGGCAGAAGTTTTCGGACAGTGTGGACAAGCTGTGGGATATCGGAGCATCTGACGCTGTTGAAGATATAAAGAAGAATCGACTGCTGTCCGACAAGGACAAGAAAGAAGACATTGACTTCTACCTCGATCAACGTGGTCCTCGGGTGGCAACGATGAGCGGGAACGATAAAGTTTTCGCTGTAAAAAGAAAGCTACAGGAAGGAAGAAAACGTCCTCGCCAGGAGCCGCAAACCTCAAAGTGTGCATACGAAACCGGAGATGAGGCCATGGAGAATGATGATACTGGCATGTCAGGAGAGTCGGAGACAGAACTAGCGTTCCCCCTGCCGAAAGAGCCAAGTGTGTCTGTCAATCTTCCTCGCCGCATCCTTAATGCACCTGCTGTCATGGAAGTGGCTGATCGTTTCCGCATGTCCAATAATCAGGTGCGCATTGTGTATAGTATTCATCGATAGCGTCAGTTTTTAAAGTGTCCGTAACCCACATGTATTCTTGACAGTTTCCTTTCCACTTTCCATCTCTCCATAGGTAGTAAGCATTGTGGCTGCTATCACACGTTCGGCGGATCCACCAGCAGACCTCAATCAGTTCAGCATCTCGAAAGAAACGGCTCGCCGGGGAAGTGTCACATCGCCGTGAAGTGGCGACGGCTGTGAAGGACTCCTTCACGCCACCGAGGCACACTGTTGTCCACTGGGATGGCAAAATGGTCAAGGTCAGTGATTAAGTTTTCATAGCTATCAATTTAGTAATGAGATTCATGAGCATAATGTCAATTAAAAAGAGAACTGAATGTGAGCAAAATAGGTTACTTTACAACCATGAAATTGAAATATATGGCATGTGTTTCAGAACTTCCTTGGAACGGCGGAGCACCACCAAGCAATTCTCATCACATACGAGAACGTCTCAGTCGACGAGATGACGCTACTCCCCGACCTGATCGACGAGTCCTCCTGGTTCTTATTTGCAGGTCTGAAGATGTATGGGTCTTCGTGCCTCACCCTGCCAACTGATAAGTGGGACGAGAACGAGGACTTTTGTCGTCTGAAGGATGTGATCTCTAATCTCCAGGTCACCAATGACGTCGCTGAAAGAGGAGTCCAACTGATACAAGACTATGCGAACACGGTCACAAAGGACGAGGCACAGCTGCAGGATCTTCTGCAAGTGGTGGAAAAGAAGCGGAAACAGCTCGGCGACTTCAAGAAGTCATCACTCGCCACGATGACATAGCACAGAGGGACAACGTTGCAGCCAGTGACGTGTGATAGTGGTCAATACAATGCAAAAGTGATTGTTTAAGTTATTGTTTCTTTCTTCCTTATTTGTCTGCTATTTGCTGATTTTTTTGAAAAGTATAGGTGATCGTGGTTTTTCCCATTATTTGGCACTATACTAGCACATTGGTATTACCTGTATACAGGCACAACTTTTAAACCGTTAGTCGTATGACATTGGAAGGCACACCAAACGACTTCTCTCATTAAGAGGATTCAGAAAACATCCCTACTTAATGATTTATCTTGATTCAGTAAAATGTTAAAAAGTACGCATTTAAAAAAAAAACAACGTAATTTCAAGGTCGATGTGAGACCCCTAAATATTGATCAATTTTGGTAAAAATGGTACCAATGTGCTAGTATAGTGCCAAATAATGGGAAAAACTACGATAACATACTTTTAAAAAAAAATTGAAAAGTGGGCCACCCTAATGCCCACTTTGTTCGATAATACCAGCTATGAGGATAATAAATATATTACTTTTTATATGATTTTTAATAAAGAATTTTCTCCTGAATCTAAGTATGTAATTATTTTTATTAAAAATTGAAGAACAAAAAAGTTACAGATGTTTAAATTATAATTATTATTTTCGAGACTTCATGTGCGATATTTTCTAATATTTTAACCGACTGTTTTGAGATACTTATGTTTAGTGTTGATATTGAAGCATAAATGTTGTAATTATTAGTTAATTCAAAAAATTTACAAATTCCATGGTTAAATGACACTTTATCTAAGATGTTCGACGTCTTCCAGAACGTTGTTTTTGTAAGTTTTGCACAGTGCCGTCGGTTTCAAACTTATCTCGTAACGTGCAAAAATATTAGAAAATATCGCACATGAAGTCTCGAAAATAATAATTAAAATTTAAACATCTGTAACTTTTTTGTTTTTCAGTTTTTAATAAAATTAATCACATATTTACATTCAGGAGAAAATTCTTCATTAAAAAACATATAAAAAGTAATATATTTATTATCTTCATAGCTGGTATTATCGAACAAAGTGGGTATACATTTCTTTGGGACACGCTGTATACAAGATGTATTTTAAAAAGCTATTTGCTGGGCTGTAAATAAATAATTTTTAGTAAATAATAAATACGTAAGGGGCGAATTGAAATTAGCTCGTGGGCGAAATTTCGCCCGCGGGCGAGGGTTTCCCCACCCCTGCGAGTCTAAGATATGGAATTCTTGGTACGAAAACGTCTGTCTGTAGCTCCACTTAATTTCGACATTACAGTATTATTTCAAATCAATTGTATATAATTCTATCCTTAGCATATGAACTGTCATGGTATTAATAATATTTGTCATATGGACTATAGTCTGCCAATAAACCTTTTCATTTCATTTCATTTTACGAGGGTGAGATTGCGCATTATATCGATAGGCTAAAAGTTAGCAAGGCTCCAGGCCCTGACGCTTTTTATCCCAGACATTTGAAAGATTTGAAAGACGTTATCGTAGGCCCCTTAACGAGGATTTTTAATCAGTCACTCGAAACGGGGATGATTCCTGAAGACTTCAAATTAGCCAACGTCACGCCCATTTTTAAAAAAGGCGACCGCACAGTAGCTAGCAATTATAGGCCCATTAGCTTAACGTCAATTGTCGGTAAACTTTTGGAATCCGTAGTTAGGGATCGTATCATCGATCACTTAGAAAGTAGAGATTTGATTAATAGTAGTCAGCATGGGTTTCGACGCCATAGATCTTGTTTAACTAATTTGTTAGAATTTTATAACGAAATAGTGCGCGAATACGATAGGCATAGAGCGGCTGACGTTATTTATTTAGATTTTAAAAAGGCGTTCGATACAGTTCCGCATAGAAGATTAATTGCGAAGGTTAAAGCGCACGGTATACGCGGTCAGGTAGCTAACTGGTTAGAGGAATGGCTTCGTGCTAGGAGACAGAGGGTCGTTGTTAATGGTAGTGAATCGGGGTGGTTGGATGTAGGTAGCGGTGTCCCACAGGGTTCAGTGTTAGGCCCATTGCTATTCGTAATTTACATTAACGACATAGATGTTGGATTGACTAGTAACGTGTCAAAATTCGCGGACGATACTAAAATAGGCGGTAAGGTTGTTAACGAGGACGATAGAAATGGCTCCAAGACGATGTAAATAGGATTATGGAGTGGACGGATAAGTGGCAGATGCAATTTAAAGTAGACAAATGTAAAGTTTTGCATATAGGTTCTCGTAACAATAATTACACGTACACGATGGATGATAGAGAGTTAGCGAGCGTTGACGAGGAAGTAGATTTAGGCGTACGCGTATCTAAGGATTTAAAAGTTAGGAACCAGTGCCTGGAGTCTTGCGCAAAAGCTAATAGGATGTTAGGCTTCATAGCGCGTAATTTCGAATTTAAATCGAAGGATATTATATTGCCCCTTTACAAGTCCCTACTCAGGCCTCATTTAGAATATGCCGTCCAGTTTTCGTGCCCGTATTTGCGTGAGGATATCGATAGGTTAGAAAGGGTTCAGCGTCGAGCCTCGAAACTAATTCCGTCATTGCGCAACAAGCCTTAAGATAGGATAAAAGAGTTAGACTTGCATTCACTCGAAACTAGGAGATTAAGGGGGGAGCTTATTGAAGTTTTCAAAATCATTAATAACATCGATAACGTAAATTTTGACAAACTGTTCACTTTCGATAATAGCAATACTCGTAATAACGGATTTAAGTTGCGTGGCAGACGTTTCATTACTAATATCGCTAAAAACTTCTTTACGTTTAAAGTAATTGATAAATGGAATAATCTTCCCGCGTCAGTCGTTAACTCTACCAGCGTTAATATGTTTAAGAACCGTTTAGATAGGCATTTTAAAATATTAACGTTGTTTAAAATAAAAAAAAACAATTGGCAACAAGAGCTCTGGTGGTGGACGAGGATGAGTCTGTTGACGATAATGCCAGCTTGTGACATGCCAGCGTGATGCCAGCAATAAAATTATTTAAAAAAAAAAAATTGACTAACACGAACGTAGATGTAGCTCGTAGCGTAAACTAACTCACTTTTTTTTAACTTTACCTACTTTTTTTTTCTTATCCTCTCTTTACTGCATGTCTGTAACTCTCTTAGTTGCATGTCTGTAGTTTGCATGGTACGACAGTGAGTTAAGACTGTTTTGCATGATTTGTAAGCGTTCTTATTTTACTTCTTTTCATCTTTCACCCTTTTCCTATTCTCTTCGACTATTTTTCCGACTTGTAGGCAGTGGCCGGCGGATGATGATGATGAATCTTTTTTCTTTTTTTCTGAATGAATGTTAAGCCACGAGTGATAGGTGTTGCTACTTACTAAGCGCCTTATTCTCTTCTCTTAACCCCCTACTCTTTCCTTTCTCTCGGGCTAACCTTATAGTGGATCTTAGAGTCTTTGTTAACCTTAGCTTCTGTAGATCTGTAGATTTCATTTTCATTTAATTTCATTTTCATTTTCATGTATATACTGTATATATACATGCACACTTTAAAGCATGAGTAATAGTAGTTGTGATTATTAAAGTAAATAAAATTATCATCAATTTCGAAAGTGGGGTAAAAAGTGCAAAATAAAGGTTTCTTTTTATTTTGATGTTTATATGAAAGTAACATCATAAATAAGCTGGAGGAAGGTTAAGCAGTGCACTATTCTGAAATAATGATAAAAAATATAAAAATATAAACGACTTTTAGAATTTTGGTTTCAGTTAAAATAAATTTAAAAAATTTGTCTGACGCATAACTAAAATATCGTAACTAAATATAAGTACCAAAATACTGGTTTTTAAAATATTTTCTTAAATCTAAAAACCTGATAAAATATTTCATCACTAACTCGAAAAAATAAGGGTAAAACAATGCCTTTTTTGTTAATCTTCTTTCATAGAAGATAATCGGGTTGCAGTGTTTTATATACTGTTACTGTATATCATTTTGCATTGAGTAAAACTTGTATTATGATTAAAAGTTAAATTAAGATTTTAGATAAGCCTATAAAAATCCTTTAAAAAAAGACAAAATAACTTTGATAAAAGAATTAAGGACCTTAATTTTTTAAAAATAAAGTATAGAAAATCCCATTCATTCGTATCACTTCAAAGTCTCTCTTTAACATATTAAGAAATATTTAACATTAAACATCAAACAAAAGATATTTGAAACGAAAGTCCTCCTCTGATAAATGAAAACATGACATCTCACTCACATCAAAACGTCATTAAGATCGATGTAAAATTTGTTTCTGACACCATGCAAATTGTTTCGTTTACCGACATTTCTTTTCATCAAGTCTTACAAATAATTTCCCATTTTTACACATTTACAGCTCTTAAATATATTAAGGTTTATTTTTCCACTTCGAAGAGGATCATAACTTCTACGAATGACTTTAAATTTGGGTTTTCTTCACAAAATGTGGTCCAGTATCATATTTAAATTTTCTTTTAAACAACTTTTAAAATAATTTCTTTGAAGATAATCTACAATACTAACCTCTATGGACATTCCTGCAAAGGGTATGCAAAGGGAATGCTTCCACATATGCTCACCACCCATGTCCACCATGACCATGTCCACCATGACCATGTCCTCCATGAGCATGTCCTCCATGTCCACCGTGACCGTGACCTCCATGACCTTTCCCATGCCCTCCATGGCCATGACCATATCCACCATGACCGTGACCATGACCGCCGTGTCCTCCATGACCTTTACCATGGCCCCCATGACCGTGACCTCCATGGCCATGGCCTCCGTGTCCTCCATGACCTTTACCATGCCCTCCATGGCCGTGGCCGCCGTGTCCCCCATGGCCGTGGCCGCCGTGTCCTCCATGACCTTTACCATGCCATCCATGACCATGTCCTCCGTGTCCATGGCCGCCATGTCCGAATGGTTCTGGCTCAGCGAGGATAAACGAAACCAGGAGTGAAAGGCATACTGCTAACAAAATCCACCGCTAAGGAAACAAAACACATTTAATGAAATGTTCGCATCACGAATTTATAAGTTATTCATAACACAAATGGAAATACTTAAGTTAGAATGGCTTGTAAACACATCTACAATGGGTAAATCGTTACGTGGAAGAACATTTTTCTTATCGATCAGTGAAATGCAAATATGAAAGTTAATTTTGTTCGTAGATATTGTGGTGTTCGCGCTCAGGAAATTTGATCGAAGAAAGTATGAAGAAATAGCGAGTATTCATCAAACGTTTCTTCCATAAACCTCCTTCACTGACTAAATACACTAAATGAATATTACTGTTTAGAATGACCTAATGTAAGAAACGATTTAATCCAAATGGAAAATTATATAATGAATCGGAATGAGAATCGATTGATTTCAGAATATAACCTCATTTCAAGTTTCCATTCGGAAAGTTTTTCCTTTCATGAAATTACACGCTGAATAATTTTTATTCTCTACAATTTTAACCAGATAACAATGGTAGCCACGTAATATATATTTAAAAAAATTTAAAAGCTATACCTACAATTTCTCTTTCTTAAGAATTAATATCAAAATTTAAATTAAAATTCAACCTCACCACAGTTTTTATTTTTTATGCAGACAATTAAAGTCTAAATTTGTAAAAGTATATTAATCGAAATAAAGTATTAACTTTTTTTGTAAATAAACGTCACTTTTCCTGAATGGAAGTGAAGCTGGCGGTTTGGCATACATTGTTACAAGATAAAACTTACAATTTTGAGATCCATGTTTTTCGTGTGACACGTTCGACTCAACTGCGAA
>JAJOZX010001577.1:207500-222500 GCA_023014485.1 Bathynomus jamesi | reverse complement strand
AAATCGTTCGATACAGTTCCGCATAGAAGATTAATTGCGAAGGTTAAAGCGCACGGTATACGCGGTCAGGTAGCTAACTGGTTAGAGGAATGGCTTCGTGCTAGGAGACAGAGGGTCGTTGTTAATGGTAGTGAATCGGGGTGGTTGGATGTAGGTAGCGGTGTCCCACAGGGTTCAGTGTTAGGCCCATTGCTATTCGTAATTTACATTAACGACATAGATGTAGGATTGACTAGTAACGTGTCAAAATTCGCGTACGGTACTAAAATAGGCGGTAAGGTTGTTAACGAGGACGATAGAAATGGACTCCAAGACGATGTAAATAGGATTATGGAGTGGACGGATAAGTGGCAGGTGCAATTTAAAGTAGACAAATGTAAAGTTTTGCATATAGGTTCTCGTAACAATAATTACACGTACACGATGGATGATAAAGAGTTAGCGAGCGTTGACGAGGAAGTAGATTTAGGCGTACGCGTATCTAAGGATTTAAAAGTTAGGAACCAGTGCCTAGAGTCTTGCTCAAAAGCTAATAGGATGTTAGGCTTCATAGCGCGTAATTTCGAATTTAAATCGAAGTATATTATATTGCCCCTTTACAAGTCCCTACTCAGGCCTCATTTAGAATATGCCGTCCAGTTTTGGTGCCCGTATTTGAGTGAGGATATTGATAGGTTAGAAAGGGTTCAGTGTCGAGCCACGAAACTAATTCCGCCATCGCGCAACAAGCCTTATAAAGATAGGATAAAAGAGTTAGACTTGCATTCACTCGAAACTAGGAGATTAAGGGGGGAGCTTATTGAAGTTTTCAAAATCATTAATAACATCGATAACGTAAATTTTGACAAACTGTTCACTTTCGATAATAGCAATACTCGTAATAACGGATTTAAGTTGCGTGGCAGACGTTTCATTACTAATATCGCTAAAAACTTCTTTACGTTTAAAGTAATTGATAAATGGAATAATCTTCCCGCGTCAGTCGTTAACTCTACCAGCGTTAATATGTTTAAGAACCGTTTAGATAGGCATTTTAAAAATATTAACGTTGTTTAAAATAAAAAAAACAATTGGCAACAAGAGCTCTGGTGGTGGACGAGGAGGAGTCTGTTGACGATAATGCCAGCTTGTGACATGCCAGCGTCTGATGCCAGCAATAAAATTATTTAAAAAAAAAAAAATTAGACAAACACGAACCTAGATGTAGCTCGTAGTGTAAACTAACTCACTTTTTGTTTAACTTTACCTACTTTTTTTTTCTTATCCTCTCTTTACATGCATGTCTGTAACTCTCTTTAGTTGCATGTCTGTAGTTTGCATGGTATGACAGTGAGTTAATACTGTTTTGCATGATTTATAAGCGTTCTTATTTTACTTCTTTTCATCTTTCACCCTTTTCCTATTCTCTTCGACTATTTTCCCGACTTGTAGGCAGTGGCCGGCGGATGATGATGGTGAGTCTTTTTTCTCTTTCTCTGAATGAATGTTAAGCCACGATAGGTGTTGCTACTTACTAAACCCTTATTCTCTTCTCTTAACCCCCTACTCTTTCCTTTCTCTCAGGCTAACCTTAGAGTGGATCTTAGAGTCTTGGTTAACCTTAGCTTCTGTAGATCTGTAGATTTCATTTTCATTTCATTTCATTCATATATATATATATATATATATATATATATATATATATATTAATATATATATATATATATACACTTTAAAGCATGAGTAATGGTAGTTGTGATTATTAAAGTAAATAAAATTATCATCAATTTCGAAAGTGGGGTAATAAAGTGTAAAATAAAGGTTTCTTTTTATTTTGATGTTTATATGAAAGTAACATCATAAATAAGCTGGAGGAAGGTTAAGCAGAGGCACTATTCTGAAATAATGATAAAAAATATAAGATATCAGTAAATTTGAAGACTTAGAATTTTGGTTTCATTTAAAATAAATTTTAAAAATTCCTCTGGCACATAACTAAAATATCGTAACTAAAAATAAGTACCAAAATACTGATTTTTAAAATATTTTCTTAAATCTGAAACCTCATAAAATATTTCATCATTAACTCGAAAAACATAAGGGTAAAACAATGCCTTTTTTGTTAGTCTTCTTTCTGGAAGATAATCCGGTTGCAGTGTTATATAATGTATATCATTTTGTATTGAGTAAAATTTTGTATTATTATGATTAAGAGTTAAATTAAGATTTTAGATAAGCCTATAAAAATCCTTTAAAAAAAGACAAACTAACTTTGATAAAAGAATTAAGAACGTTAATTTTTTTAAATAAAGTATAGAAAATCCCATTCATTCGTATCACTTCAAAATCTCTCTTTAACATTAAGAAATATTTAACATTAAACATTAAACAAAAGATATTTGCAACGAAAGTCCTCCTCTGTTAAATAAAAACATGACATCTGATTAATATGAAAACGTGATTAAGATTCACATAAAATTTGTTTCTGACATCATGCAAATTGTTTCGTTTACCCTCATTTGTTTCCATCAAGTCTTTCAAATAATTTCCCATTTTTGCACATTTACAGCTCTTAAATATATTAAGGTTTATTTTTTCACTTCAAAGAGGATCATGACTTCTACGGATGACTAAATTTGAGTTTTCTTCACAAAATGTGTTCCAGTATCATATTTAAATTTTCTTTTAAAGAACTTTTAAAATAATTCCTTTGAAGATAATCTACAATACTAACCTCTATGGACATTCCTGCAAAGGGTATGCAGAGGGAATGCTTCCACATTTGCTCACCACCCATGTCCACCATGACCATGTCCACCATGACCATGTCCTCCATGTCCACCGTGACCGTGACCTCCATGACCTCCATGGCCATGACCATGTCCACCATGACCGTGACCATGACCTCCATGACCATGACCGCCGTGTCCTCCATGACCTATACCATGCCCCCATGACCGTGACCTCCATGGCTATGGCCTCCGTGTCCTCCATGACCTTTACCATGCCCTCCATGGCCGTGGCCGCCGTGTCCTCCATGACCTTTACCATGCCCTCCATGGCCGTGGCCGCCGTGTCCTCCATGACCTTTACCATGCCATCCATGACCATGTCCTCCGTGTCCATGGCCGCCATGTCCGAATGGTTCCGGCTCAGCGAGGATAAACGAAACCAGGAGTGAAAGGCATACTGCTAACAAAATCCACCGCTAAGGAAAGAAAACACATTTAATGAAATGTTCGCATCAAGAATTTGTAAGTTATTCATAACACAAATGGAAATACTTAACTTAGAATGGCTTATAAACACATCTACAATGGGTAGCAAATTTAATCTGTTTAAATCGTTATGTGGAAGAACATTTCCCTTATTGATCAGTGAAATGCAAAAATGCAAGTTAATATTGTTCGTAGATATTGTGGTGTTCGCGCTCAGGAAATTTGGTCGAAGAAAGTATGAAGAAATAGCGAGTATTCATCAAACTTTTCTTCCATAAACCTCCTTCATTGACCACCAATGTAAGAAACAGTTTAATCCAAGTGGAAAATCCGATAATGAACCGGAATGAGAATCGATTGATTTCAAAATATAACCTCATTTCAGGTGTCCATTCGGAAAGTTTTGCCTTTCATGAAATTACACGCTGAATAATTTTTATTCTCTACAATTTTGACAAGATAACAATGGTAGCCACGTAATATATATTTTAAAAACTTTAAAAGTTATACCTACAATTTCTCTTTCTTAAGAATTAATATAAAAATTTGGTATATTTTGTAACAAAAATTTGAATTACAAATTCGACCTCACCACAGTTTTTATTTTTTATGCAGACAATTAAAGTCTAAATTTGTAAAAGTATATTAATCGAAATAAAGTATTAACTTTTTTCTTGTAAATAAACATCACTTTTCCTGAATGGAAGTGAAGCTGGCGGTTTCGTATACATTGTTAAAAGATAAAACTTACAATTTTGAGATCCATGTTTTTCGTGTGACACGTTCGACTCAACTGCGAATCTTCTCTCGAAATTTGTTCTTTAAATACAACTTGTTTGACTTCACTGGCTGCCACAATTACTTCAGAGTCATTAAGGATGCCAGGCATAGACTGGTACAAAAATTTTCATCCATATTTCAGGCTCTGTTTACGTTTCAGTAATGGAAATGATGCTTGTCGCTGCAGCTCACTGCTTCTTTTTATTTCCCGAAAATCCTCTAATTC
Organism: Bathynomus jamesi; assembly: GCA_023014485.1. NCBI lineage: Eukaryota > Metazoa > Arthropoda > Malacostraca > Isopoda > Cirolanidae > Bathynomus > Bathynomus jamesi. Next base: position 218,297 of record JAJOZX010001577.1, on the reverse strand, counting down.
CGCTTTATTAACAGTGTTAATAAATTTCCCCGAAATTTAACGTCCGTTATTATTTTTTCCCTGTGGTTGGTTAACTTTTATAGGAAAACTCGTTCAAAAATGTATAAAGTAAAAGCGTAGTTAATTTTTAATTAGCCAAAACTCGATTGGAACCCATTCATTTGATGCTTTTACGAAAATTTCTTATTTTTTGTCCGCTTTCATTCATGCGTAAAAAGCCAAAAACTTTCAAAGAATTAATAGAAAAAATTTACCTCATTAAATGTGTTGGAAATGGAAATTTGCATCTGCTATTTTAGTTGAGTAAATTATGTCAAAAATTAATTGTTTTGAAAAGGATAAAGTAAAACTGAAAGGAAGAAAAAGTAACTAAGATACAAACACACCTCTTGGCTAACCAAACGACTCTCCAGCCAGACTTGATCTTTGTCTAAACCACCCTAACTCGACGAAAACTAACCTAACCTAACTTAAACATTTCTCAGTTTCTTAACTTGGTCTAAACTATATAGACTAACTCGACCTACCTGATCTAATCTATAACTTATAATTAGGCTAATTGAATGAATTTATCCAGTAACCTGTAACATGCCGCAACTGTAAAGCTTTTTTAATGTAGTAAAGCTTAAATCAAATAAATATTTGGTCTGTTGCTATTTCCATCTAAGATTGAAAACAGCTTTTTCCAAACACCGAATATTGACAGAATCGACGAAAAATAACGAAAATCTTATTTGAAGAAATGAAAAAGATTGAAAATTGCCTCCAGTGAGAGTTTCGATTAAGCGAAGAATGAAATGGAACTGACATTAAATGAGATGATTCCGGTTGTATAGAGAAGATGCTCTTTGCGTTATACATAAATAAAAAGTATGAGTACAGTTTGTGGAAGGTTCTTCTCATTCGAAATCATTCCCATTTGATTCTTCGCCAAAGAATGAGAAATTTAAAGTGAGAATCTCAAGGGAAGCAATACATACGTCCAGTGGCGTACCCAGAAATTTGAAAAGGGGTGGGGAGGTCAAATTCTTATTTTTATCTTCACATATATGTAATAAAAATGTAAAGATTAGCTTTATTTATATATAAGTGAGTTTGTACTTCGTTATCTCCATTTCATTGGCCAGATGCGAGTTATAGCCAGAATAATGAAAGTGCGAAAATTTGATATCCTCAAATTAAGAATTGCTGGTAAAAACAGAATTTCCTATAAAAAATAACATAAATGTGGATCAACCAGTTTATTAAAAAAAGTCAATTGCTGACTCCTCAATTACTGAGTAATAACTATATAATATATATATAATATATATATAATATATATATATATATATATATATAATATATATATATATTATATATTATATATTATATATGGGAATGAACTCAGGATGGTCCCCTGAGGTGTTTTATGATACACACAGACCGTGCATGGAACAAGGAGTTCTTCTGGGATAATTAAATCCACTATAGTCTGAATAAGTAATGGTAAATGACAAATACCCTAGTTTTTCTTTTTCATGATGCTAGCCCGACGTGGGCAACGGGTCACTCGCAAAGAGGTCCCATAAATATAGTCATTTTTGAAACACCCTAATGTAAATGTAGCGGGGAATAAGAGAGAGTGTTGAGAGCATGCTGAACTACTCACTCATGATCCTTCTACTTCAGTTGAATTTCGATTTTGTGACTTTAGAGACGATGTTCCACGTTTATCAAATGTAAATTATTAATTAAATTAAGTAATTACATCATTTCAATTATATTATATATATATATATATATATGGATGAATTTTACAATTAATACGTGAAATGAATGAATGATGCAAACCCACAGGAAAAAGAAAAAATTATTCCAAGGCCTTTCGTGTATTCAGCGACAGCTCATTCCTTCACGAGGTATCTGCTGAATACACGAAAGGCCTTGGAATATTTTTTTATTTTTTCTTGAGATTTTGCATCAAGTATATTTTTTTATACCCAAACGCCTCTCCACCGCAGTAAGGTCACGTCAGGAACAGTCAGGAATCGCCTAAATCGCTCACATTCACTTCATCAGCTACATGACAGTAATGCACCTGTCTCACGGCAACAATTCCGCAGCCCAGCCCGCACACTACTCCACGGTTTACCCAGACCGCTTCATACACCTTGAGGGGGCACATTGCCAGACCGTCCATGCGCTTTGGTGGTGTTATGGTTAGCGTTGCTGACTACGAATCCATCGGCCGAGGATCGAGACACAGTAACGGCAGGCGGCACGCAGTAAAACTCAATGTTCATCCTTCCACACAGTAAGAAATTGGTTAAGACGCTGGGTTGCTGGTGGTGTGGTTCGGATTACGTTAAACTGTAGGTCTTAGGTGAGATGACAAGCTTGACCTTCGTCAGAGTAAACAATTTGGGCGGAAGCAAAACTGTGTGTGTGTGTGTGTGTGTGTATATATATATATATATATGAATAGAAACGACATAATGTTAAGGAACGTTTCTGCACACGAGGAGGAGATAACGAATAATGAAAAATGAGGCGAACCGCCCAGGAATCGAACCCAGGGCCTTCCAATTGCCGGTCGGACGCTCTACCATTATGCTACGGACCTCACTCAATCACAAATCGAAATTCTCCCACATAGGGCAGAAACCAATGCCCTGAGAGGGCACCCTCGCAAATCGTGAATATGCGCATACAACTGCAATGACCGCGCAGTATATAAATGAATAGAAACGACATAAGTGTTAGAGGAACGTTTCTGCACACGAGGAGGAGAGATAACGAATAATGAAAAATGAGGCGAACCGCCCAGGAATCGAACCCAGGGCCTTCCAATTGCCGGCGGACGCTCTACCATTATGCTACGGACCTCACTCAATCACAAATCGAAATTCTCCCACATAGGGCAGAAACCAATGCCCTGAGAGGGCACCCTCGCAATCGTGAATATGCGCATACAACTGCATATTCACGATTTGCGAGGGTGCCCTCTCAGGGCATTGGTTTCTGCCCTATGTGGGAGAATTTCGATTTGTGATTGAGTGAGGTCCGTAGCATAATGGTAGAGCGTCCGACCGGCAATTGGAAGGCCCTGGGTTCGATTCCTGGCGGTTCGCCTCATTTTTCATTATTCGTTATCTCTCCTCCTCGTGTGCAGAAACGTTCCTTAACACTTATGTCGTTTCTATTCATTTATATACTGCGCGGTCATTGCAGTTGTATGCGCATATTCACGATTTGCGAGGGTGCCCTCTCAGGCATTGGTTTCTGCCCTATGTGGGAGAATTTCGATTTGTGATTGAGTGAGGTCCGTAGCATAATGGTAGAGCGTCCGACCGCAATTGGAAGGCCCTGGGTTCGATTCCTGGGCGGTTCGCCTCATTTTTCATTATTCGTTATCTCTCCTCCTCGTGTGCAGAAACGTTCCTTAACACTTATGTCGTTTCTATTCATTTATATACTGCGCGGTCATTGCAGTTGTATGCATATATATATATATATATATGTGTGGTGTGTGTGTGTGTCTATATATATATATATATATATGTAAAATTACGTGTATTAATTTTTATTTTGTATGACAGTGTTTTAGAAATATTAAAAACGTTTTTTTTGTGTTTTTTATACCTTAATTTGATGCATAACGTTCGTTTCAGTGATTTTATTCTGGCTTAGGTCAGACGATTTTTCATTCTTAAGAGAGGCGTTTCTGTAAGAAAGGGTTAAGTCGAAAGCATGGTTCTGTCGTTCATCCTGTTCGCGGCCAAGAGGAAAGCGACAGTTAATTTTCATCACTCGTGTCTGCATTTCATCCAAATGTCTTTTCGGATCTCTCTCTCTCTCTCTCTCTCTCCTCTCTCTCTCTCTCTCTACCTACACACTCACACACACACACACACACACACACACACAAACACACACATGTTTTACTTTTCTATAGAGCCGCAACATTTTGATATATTCAATTCTGTATCGCGACACTCGCGTAATTTTAAAAACATAATAACATAATTCACCGTAGTCTCTATTTCAGATGCTGACGTTCATTACCGACAATAAGTACTGTACGTGCCACAATCCACTCTAAACCCATTTTTCTTTGATCCAATCCAACCTAACGATATTTCTTTAGCAATAAAACATTTGAAAAAATAAAGATTCTGACATCAAAGCGATTCCAATAAAAATACACAAATTAGTATCGGATGAAATTTCAATTCCACTCAATATACAAATGAATGATAAGTAACACTCGACATATTCCCTGACACTCCAAAGGAAGCCAGAGTGTCTTATATATATATATATATATATATGAAAATATACATAGAAGGAAGAAAAGGAAACACAGAATGGTGCTCAAGCGCTTTCGTGTAATGACATCCTCACGAACACTGAAATAACTAACAAGTTCGAGACAACATAAATAAAATAAAAAATAAAAATTGTACTTTACCCCTCTTGCCTAAATCCGTTCTGAACGAATTCAAAACAACAGAATCAAGCGGAAAAAGGCCTGGCTAATGTGAAAATTATTTGTAAGTTGAATAATGGCAGACTCAAGAATATTTCTATTAACAATGTTGCTTGAGTGAAACAAAATTGAAGCATTATTCTAATCAATACAGTGGGATAACTCTGACAAATGGACGAAATGGGCACTGGACAACTGTCCCGTTCTAACGGAATATTGATGCTGTTTTACACGCGTGTGGAAATCCTTTCCCGTCTGTCCAGTGTAAAAGGAATCACATTGTTTACAACCAATTTTATAGATACTGCCTGAATTATTGGTAGGGCCCTAATATATAGGTACTCTATACGGACACCAATTCTGGGTGAATTATAAAAAGGTTCTGGCAGAACCCTAAATTTACTGTACAACAGTCTTTTAGACTCTTACATAAATTATCTCCGAGATGCTCAGCTTCGCATTGTTTGCTACCCGCAATGTCCCGAGCTTCCCGGAGGTAACAAGACGTGCTCAATACAGTCTAATGCAAAGAATTAAAAAATCAACCAACCCGATTATCCAAGCTATCCATGAATCCTGCCATTTATCCTCTAAGCTATGCAATTCTTGGTACGAAAACGTCTGTCTGTAGCTCCACTTAACTTCGACTTTACAGTATTATTTCAAATCAATTGTATATGATTCTATCCTTAGCATATGAACTGTCATTGTATTAATAATATTGTCATATGGACTATAGTCTGCCAATAAACCTTTTCATTTCATTTCATTTTACGAGGGTGAGATTACACATTATATCGATAGGCTAAAAGTTAGCAAGGCTCCAGGCCCTGACGCTTTTTATCCCAGACATTTGAAAGATTTGAAAGACGTTATCGTAGGCCCCTTAACGAGGATTTTTAATCAGTCACTCGAAACGGGGATGATTCCTGAAGACTTCAAATTAGCCAACGTCACGCCCATTTTTAAAAAAGGCGACCGCACAGTAGCTAGCAATTATAGGCCCATTAGCTTACCGTCAAATGTCGGTAAACTTTTGGAATCCGTAGTTAGGGATCGTATCATCGATCACTTAGAAAGTAAAGATTTGATTAATCGTAGTCAGCATGGGTTTCGACGCCATAGATCTTGTTTAACTAATTTGTTAGAATTTTATAACGAAATAGTGTGCGAATACGATAGGCAGAGCGGCTGACGTTATTTATTTAGATTTTAAAAAATCGTTCGATACAGTTCCGCATAGAAGATTAATTGCGAAGGTTAAAGCGCACGGTATACGCGGTCAGGTAGCTAACTGGTTAGAGGAATGGCTTCGTACTAGGAGACAGAGGGTCGTTGTTAATGGTAGTGAATCGGGGTGGTTGGATGTAGGTAGCGGTGTCCCACAGGGTTCAGTGTTAGGCCCATTGCTATTCGTAATTTACATTAACGACATAGATGTTGGATTGACTAGTAACGTGTCAAAATTCGCGGACGGTACTAAAATAGGCGGTAAGGTTGTTAACGAGGACGATAGAAATGGACTCCTAGACGATGTAAATAGGATTATGGAGTGGACGGATAAGTGGCAGGTGCAATTTAAAGTAGACAAATGTAAAGTTTTGCATATAGGTTCTCGTAACAATAATTACACGTACACGATGGATGATAGAGAGTTAGCGAGCGTTGACGAGGAAGTAGATTTAGGCGTACGCGTATCTAAGGATTTAAAAGTTAGGAACCAGTGCCTAGAGTCTTGCTCAAAAGCTAATAGGATGTTAGGCTTCATAGCGCGTAATTTCGAATTTAAATCGAAGTATATTATATTGCCCCTTTACAAGTCCCTACTCAGGCCTCATTTAGAATATGCCGTCCAGTTTTGGTGCCCGTATTTGAGTGAGGATATTGATAGGTTAGAAAGGGTTCAGTGTCGAGCCACGAAACTAATTCCGCCATCGCGCAACAAGCCTTATAAAGATAGGATAAAAGAGTTAGACTTGCATTCACTCGAAACTAGGAGATTAAGGGGGGAGCTTATTGAAGTTTTCAAAATCATTAATAACATCGATAACGTAAATTTTGACAAACTGTTCACTTTCGATAATAGCAATACTCGTAATAACGGATTTAAGTTGCGTGGCAGACGTTTCATTACTAATATCGCTAAAAACTTCTTTACGTTTAAAGTAATTGATAAATGGAATAATCTTCCCGCGTCAGTCGTTAACTCTACCAGCGTTAATATGTTTAAGAACCGTTTAGATAGGCATTTTAAAAATATTAACGTTGTTTAAAATAAAAAAAATTGGCAACAAGAGCTCTGGTGGTGGACGAGGAGGAGTCTGTTGACGATAATGCCAGCTTGTGACATGCCAGCGTCTGATGCCAGCAATAAAATTATTTAAAAAAAAAAAATTAGACAAACACGAACCTAGATGTAGCTCGTAGTGTAAACTAACTCACTTTTTGTTTAACTTTACCTACTTTTTTTTTCTTATCCTCTCTTTACATGCATGTCTGTAACTCTCTTTAGTTGCATGTCTGTAGTTTGCATGGTATGACAGTGAGTTAATACTGTTTTGCATGATTTATAAGCGTTCTTATTTTACTTCTTTTCATCTTTCACCCTTTTCCTATTCTCTTCGACTATTTTCCCGACTTGTAGGCAGTGGCCGGCGGATGATGATGGTGAGTCTTTTTTCTCTTTCTCTGAATGAATGTTAAGCCACGATAGGTGTTGCTACTTACTAAACCCTTATTCTCTTCTCTTAACCCCCTACTCTTTCCTTTCTCTCAGGCTAACCTTAGAGTGGATCTTAGAGTCTTGGTTAACCTTAGCTTCTGTAGATCTGTAGATTTCATTTTCATTTCATTTCATATATATATATTATATATATATATATATATATATATATATATATATATATATACACACTTTAAAGCATGAGTAATGGTAGTTGTGATCATTAAAGTAAATAAAATTATCATCAATTTCGAAAGTGGGGTAATAAAGTGTAAAATAAAGGTTTCTTTTTATTTTGATGTTTATATGAAAGTAACATCATAAATAAGATGGAGGAAGGTTAAGCAGAGGCACTATTCTGAAATAATGATAAAAAATATAAGATATCAGTAAATTTGAAGACTTAGAATTTTGGTTTCATTTAAAATAAATTTAAAAATTCCTCTGGCACATAACTAAAATATCGTAACTAAAAATAAGTACCAAAATACTGATTTTTAAAATATTTTCTTAAATCTGAAACCTCATAAAATATTTCATCATTAACTCGAAAAACATAAGGGTAAAACAATGCCTTTTTTGTTAGTCTTCTTTCTTGGAAGATAATCCGGTTGCAGTGTTATATAATGTATATCATTTTGTATTGAGTAAAATTTTGTATTATTATGATTAAGAGTTAAATTAAGATTTTAGATAAGCCTATAAAAATCCTTTAAAAAAAGACAAACTAACTTTGATAAAAGAATTAAGAACGTTAATTTTTTTAAATAAAGTATAGAAAATCCCATTCATTCGTATCACTTCAAAATCTCTCTTTAACATTAAGAAATATTTAACATTAAACATTAAACAAAAGATATTTGCAACGAAAGTCCTCCTCTGTTAAATAAAAACATGACATCTCATTAATATGAAAACGTGATTAAGATTCACATAAAATTTGTTTCTGACATCATGCAAATTGTTTCGTTTACCCTCATTTGTTTCCATCAAGTCTTTCAAATAATTTCCCATTTTTGCACATTTACAGCTCTTAAATATATTAAGGTTTATTTTTTCACTTCAAAGAGGATCATGACTTCTACGGATGACTAAATTTGAGTTTTCTTCACAAAATGTGTTCCAGTATCATATTTAAATTTTCTTTTAAAGAACTTTTAAAATAATTCCTTTGAAGATAATCTACAATACTAACCTCTATGGACATTCCTGCAAAGGGTATGCAGAGGGAATGCTTCCACATTTGCTCACCACCCATGTCCACCATGACCATGTCCACCATGACCATGTCCTCCATGTCCACCGTGACCGTGACCTCCATGACCTCCATGGCCATGACCATGTCCACCATGACCGTGACCATGACCTCCATGACCATGACCGCCGTGTCCTCCATGACCTATACCATGCCCCCATGACCGTGACCTCCATGGCTATGGCCTCCGTGTCCTCCATGACCTTTACCATGCCCTCCATGGCCGTGGCCGCCGTGTCCTCCATGACCTTTACCATGCCCTCCATGGCCGTGGCCGCCGTGTCCTCCATGGCCGTGGCCGCCGTGTCCTCCATGACCTTTACCATGCCATCCATGACCATGTCCTCCGTGTCCATGGCCGCCATGTCCGAATGGTTCCGGCTCAGCGAGGATAAACGAAACCAGGAGTGAAAGGCATACTGCTAACAAAATCCACCGCTAAGGAAAGAAAACACATTTAATGAAATGTTCGCATCAAGAATTTGTAAGTTATTCATAACACAAATGGAAATACTTAACTTAGAATGGCTTATAAACACATCTACAATGGGTAGCAAATTTAATCTGTTTAAATCGTTATGTGGAAGAACATTTCCCTTATTGATCAGTGAAATGCAAAAATGCAAGTTAATATTGTTCGTAGATATTGTGGTGTTCGCGCTCAGGAAATTTGGTCGAAGAAAGTATGAAGAAATAGCGAGTATTCATCAAACTTTTCTTCCATAAACCTCCTTCATTGACCACCATATATGTGTACTAAATACACTAAATGAATATTACTATTTAGAATGACCTAATGTAAGAAACAGTTTAATCCAAGTGGAAAATCCGATAATGAACCGGAATGAGAATCGATTGATTTCAAAATATAACCTCATTTCAGGTGTCCATTCGGAAAGTTTTGCCTTTCATGAAATTACACGCTGAATAATTTTTATTCTCTACAATTTTGACAAGATAACAATGGTAGCCACGTAATATATATTTTAAAAACTTTAAAAGCTATACCTACAATTTCTCTTTCTTAGAATTAATATAAAAATTTGATATATTTTGTAACAAAAATTTGAATTACAAATTCGACCTCACCACAGTTTTTATTTTTTATGCAGACAATTAAAGTCTAAATTTGTAAAAGTATATTAATCGAAATAAAGTATTAACTTTTTTCTTGTAAATAAACATCACTTTTCCTGAATGGAAGTGAAGCTGGCGGTTTCGTATACATTGTTAAAATAAAACTTACAATTTTGAGATCCATGTTTTTCGTGTGACACGTTCGACTCAACTGCGAATCTTCTCTCGAAATTTGTTCTTTAAATACAACTTGTTTGACTTCACTGGCTGCCACAATTACTTCAGAGTCATTAAGGATGCCAGGCATAGACTGGTACAAAAATTTTCATCCATATTTCAGGCTCTGTTTACGTTTCAGTAATGGAAATGATGCTTGTCGCTGCAGCTCACTGCTTCTTTTTATTTCCCGAAAATCCTCTAATTCCGCTTTATTAACAGTGTTAATAAATTTCCCAGAAATTTAACGTCCGTTATTATTTTTCCCTGTGGTTGGTTAACTTTTATAGGAAAACTCGTTCAAAAATGTATAAAGTAAAAGCGTAGTTAATTTTTAATTAGCCAAAACTCGATTGGAACCCATTCATTTGATGCTTTTACGAAAATTTCTTATTTTTTGTCCGCTTTCATTCATGCGTAAAAGCCAAAAACTTTCAAAGAATTAATAGAAAAAATTTACCTCATTAAATGTGTTGGAAATGGAAATTTGCATCTGCTATTTTAGGTTGAGTAAATTATGTCAAAAATTAATTGTTTTGAAAAGGATAAAGTAAAACTGAAAGGAAGAAAAAGTAACTAAGATACAAACACACCTCTTGGCTAACCAAACGACTCTCCAGCCAGACTTGATCTTTGTCTAAACCACCCTAACTCGACGAAACTAACCTAAACCTAACTTAAACATTTCTCATTTCTTACTTGGTCTAAACTATATAGACTAACTCGACCTACCTGATCTAATCTATAACTTATAATTAGGGTAATTGAATGAATTTATCCAGTAACCTGTAACATGCCGCAACTGTAAAGCTTTTTTAATGTAGTAAAGCTTAAATCAAATAAATATTTGGTCTGTTGCTATTTTCCATCTAAGATTGAAAATAGCTTTTTTCCAAACACCGAATATTGACAGAATCGACGAAAAATAACGAAAATCTTATTTGAAGAAATGAAAAAGATTGAAAATTGCCTCCAGTGAGAGTTTCGATTAAGCGAAGAATGAAATGGAACTGACATTAAATGAGATGATTCCGGTTTATAGAGAAGATGCTCTTT
>JAJOZX010001577.1:97500-202500 GCA_023014485.1 Bathynomus jamesi | reverse complement strand
TGGTAGTGAATCGGGGTGGTTGGATGTAGGTAGCGGTGTCCCACAGGGTTCAGTGTTAGGCCCATTGCTATTCGTAATTTACATTAACGACATAGATGTTGGATTGACTAGTAACGTGTCAAAATTCGCGGACGGTACTAAAATAGGCGGTAAGGTTGTTAACGAGGACGATAGAAATGGACTCCAAGACGATGTAAATAGGATTATGGAGTGGACGGATAAGTGGCAGGTGCAATTTAAAGTAGACAAATGTAAAGTTTTGCATATAGGTTCTCGTAACAATAATTACACGTACACGATGGATGATAGAGAGTTAGCGAGCGTTGACGAGGAAGTAGATTTAGGCGTACGCGTATCTAAGGATTTAAAAGTTAGGAACCAGTGCCTAGAGTCTTGCTCAAAAGCTAATAGGATGTTAGGCTTCATAGCGCGTAATTTCGAATTTAAATCGAAGATATTATATTGCCCCTTTACAAGTCCCTACTCAGGCCTCATTTAGAATATGCCGTCCAGTTTTGGTGCCCGTATTTGAGTGAGGATATTGATAGGTTAGAAAGGGTTCAGTGTCGAGCCACGAAACTAATTCCGTCATCGCGCAACAAGCCTTATAAAGATAGGATAAAAGAGTTAGACTTGCATTCACTCGAAACTAGGAGATTAAGGGGGGAGCTTATTGAAGTTTTCAAAATCATTAATAACATCGATAACGTAAATTTTGACAAACTGTTCACTTTCGATAATAGCAATACTCGTAATAACGGATTTAAGTTGCGTGGCAGATGTTTCATTACTAATATCGCTAAAAACTTCTTTACGTTTAAAGTAATTGATAAATGGAATAATCTTCCCGCGTCAGTCGTTAACTCTACCACCGTTAATATGTTTAAGAACCGTTTAGATAGGCATTTTAAAAATATTAACGTTGTTTAAAATAAAAAAAACAATTGGCAACAAGAGCTCTGGTGGTGGACGAGGAGGAGTCTGTTGACGATAATGCCAGCTTGTGACATGCCAGCGTCTGATGCCAGCAATAAAATTATTTAAAAAAAAAAAATTAGACAAACACGAACCAAGATGTAGCTCGTAGTGTAAACTAACTCACTTTTTGTTTAACTTTACCTACTTTTTTTTTCTTATCCTCTCTTTACATGCATGTCTGTAACTCTCTTTAGTTGCATGTCTGTAGTTTGCATGGTATGACAGTGAGTTAATACTGTTTTGCATGATTTATAAGCGTTCTTATTTTACTTCTTTTCATCTTTCACCCTTTTCCTATTCTCTTCGACTATTTTCCCGACTTGTAGGCAGTGGCCGGCGGATGATGATGGTGAGTCTTTTTTCTCTTTCTCTGAATGAATGTTAAGCCACGATAGGTGTTGCTACTTACTAAACACCTTATTCTCTTCTCTTAACCCCCTACTCTTTCCTTTCTCTCAGGCTAACCTTAGAGTGGATCTTAGAGTCTTGGTTAACCTTAGCTTCTGTAGATCTGTAGATTTCATTTTCATTTCATTTCATTCATATATATATATATATATATATACACACACTTTAAAGCATGAGTAATGGTAGTTGTGATCATTAAAGTAAATAAAATTATCATCAATTTCGAAAGTGGGGTAATAAAGTGTAAAATAAAGGTTTCTTTTTATTTTGATGTTTATATGAAAGTAACATCATAAATAGATGGAGGAAGGTTACAGAGGCACTATTCTGAAATAATGATAAAAATATAAGATATCAGTAAATTTGAAGACTTAGAATTTTGGTTTCATTTAAAATAAATTTTAAAAATTCCTCTGGCACATAACTAAAATATCGTAACTAAAAATAAGTACCAAAATATTGATTTTTTAAATATTTTCTTAAATCTGAAAACCTCATAAATATTTCATCATTAACTCCGAAAACATAAGGGTAAACAATGCCTTTTTTGTTAGTCTTCTTTCTTGGAAGATAATCCGGTTGCAGTGTTATATAATGTATATCATTTTGTATTGAGTAAAATTTTTATTATTATGATTAAGAGTTAAATTAAGATTTTAGATAAGCCTATAAAAATCCTTTAAAAAAAGACAACTAACTTTGATAAAAGAATTAAGAACGTTAATTTTTTTAAAATAAAGTATAGAAAATCCCATTCATTCGTATCACTTCAAATCTCTCTTTAACATTAAGAAATATTTAACATTAAACATTAACAAAAGATATTTGCAACGAAAGTCCTCCTCTGTTAAATAAAAACATGACATCTGATTAATATGAAAACGTGATTAAGATTCACATAAATTTGTTTCTGACATCATGCAAATTGTTTCGTTTACCCTCATTTGTTTCCATCAAGTCTTTCAAATAATTTCCCATTTTTGCACATTTACAGCTCTTAAATATATTAAGGTTTATTTTTTCACTTCAAAGAGGATCATGACTTCTACGGATGACTAAATTTGAGTTTTCTTCACAAAATGTGTTCCAGTATCATATTTAAATTTTCTTTAAAGAACTTTTAAAATAATTCCTTTGAAGATAATCTACAATACTAACCTCTATGGACATTCCTGCAAAGGGTATGCAGAGTGAATGCTTCCACATTTGCTCACCACCCATGTCCACCATGACCATGTCCACCATGACCATGTCCTCCATGTCCACCGTGACCGTGACCTCCATGGCCATGACCATGTCCACCATGACCGTGACCATGACCTCCATGACCATGACCGCCGTGTCCTCCATGACCTATACCATGCCCCCCATGACCGTGACCTCCATGGCTATGGCCTCCGTGTCCTCCATGACCTTTACCATGCCCTCCATGGCCGTGGCCGCCGTGTCCTCCATGACCTTTACCATGCCCTCCATGGCCGTGACCGCCGTGTCTCCATGGCCGTGGCCGCCGTGTCCTCCATGACCTTTACCATGCCATCCATGACCATGTCCTCCGTGTCCATGCCGCCATGTTCGAATGGTTCTGGCTCAGCGAGGATAAACGAAACCAGGAGTGAAAGGCATACTGCTAACAAAATCCACCGCTAAGGAAAGAAAACACATTTAATGAAATGTTCGCATCAAGAATTTGTAAGTTATTCATAACACAAATGGAAATACTTAAGTTAGAATGGCTTGTAAACACATCTACAATGGGTAAATTCGTTACGTGGAAGAACATTTCTTATTGATCAGTGAAATACAGAAATGAAGTTAATTTTGTTCGTAGATATTGTGGTGTTCGCGCTCAGGAAATTTGGTCGAAGAAAGTATGAAGAAATAGCGAGTATTCATCAAACTTTTCTTCCATAAACCTCCTTCATTGACCACATATATGTGTACTAAATACACTAAATGAATATTACTATTTAGAATGACCTAATGTAAGAAACATTTAATTCAAGTGGAAAATCCTATAATGAACCGGAATGAGAATCGATTGATTTCAGAATATAACCTCATTTCAAATTTCCATTCGGAAAGTTTTGCCTTTCATGAAATTACACGCTGAATAATTTCATTCTCTTCTAATTTTAACCAGATAACAATCGGTAGCCACGTAATATATATTTAAAAAAATTTAAAAGCTATACCTACAATTTCTCTTTCTTAAGAATTAATATAAAAATTTGATATATTTTGTAACAAAAATTTGAATTACAAATTCGACCTCACCACAGTTTTTATTTTTTATGCAGACAATTAAAGTCTAAATTTGTAAAAGTATATTAATCGAAATAAAGTATTAACTTTTTTTGTAAATAAACGTCACTTTTCCTGAATGGAAGTGAAGCTGGCGGTTTCGCATACATTGTTACAAATAAAACTTACAATTTTGAGATCCATGTTTTTCGTGTGACACGTTCGACTCAACTGCGAATCTTCTCTCGAAATGTGTTCTTTAAATACAATTTGTTTGGCTTCACTGGCTGCCACCATTATTACTTCAGAGTCATTAAGGATGCCAGGCATAGACTGGTACAAAAATTTTCATCCATATTTCAGGCTCTGTTTACGTTTCAGTAATGGAAATGATGCTTGTCGCTGCAGCTCACTGCTTCTTTTTATTTCCCGAAAATCCTCTAATTCCGCTTTATTAACAGTGTTAATAAATTTCCCCGAAATTTAACGTCCGTTATTATTTTTTCCCTGCGGTTGGTTAACTTTTATAGGAAAACTCGTTCAAAAATGTATAAAGTAAAAGCGTAGTTAATTTTTAATTAGCCAAAACTCGATTGGAATCCCATTCATTTGATGCTTTTATGAAAATTTCTTATTTTTTGTCCGCTTTCATTCATGCGTAAAAAGCCAAAAACTTTCAAAGAATTAATAGAAAAAATTTACCTTCATAAATGTGTTGGAAATGGAAATTTGCATCTGCTATTTTAGGTTGAGTAAATTATGTCAAAATTAATTGTTTTGAAAAGGATAAATTAAAACTGAAAGGAAGAAAAGTAACTAAGATACAAACGCACCTCTTGGCTAACCAAACGACTCTCCAGCCACACTTGATCTTTGTCTAAACCACCCTAACTCGACGAAAACTAACCTAACTTAACTTAAACATTTCTCAGTTTCTTAACTTGGTCTAAACTCTATAGATTAACTTCGACCTGACCTAATCTATAACTAATAACTAACTATAGGCTAATTGAATGAATTTATCCAGCAACTGTAAAGCTTTTTTAATGTAATAAAGCTTAATTCAAATAAATATTTGGTCTGTTGCTACTTTCCATCTAAGACTGAAGACGTCATCAAGACCTATAAAATGCAGCGTCTTCCTCAAATCATTCTCACTTCTCGCTTGCCATTTTCTCGTCTTGGTCGTAACGTCTCACTCTCAGCATCTTCGTCAGTAGCACCACTCGTCAAGCCACCCGCTCTCCGGCCTTCGCCGGAGAGCGGCCTGCTTCTCCTTCAAGGCTCTGGTCGAGCCTACACGAAGTCTCATCAAGTAAGGCTCTCACTCCGCTCGTACTTTGTTCTCATGAATCTACTCTCTTCACGCAGCGCCATCACGACCTCAGCCGGCCTCAGTCCCAAGTCACACTTCAACCATATACAAAAACGAAGCAACACTTGAGGCGACCCTACAACTCCTTCCTGCAAGAAAGAACATCACTACTGTAGGCAGTTCTTTACCGGCTGTCAATTTTCATCCTCCCGATGGCAAGACCAACCGGCCTACCGAAGCACCTTTCGAGGCCCAGGTCTGTAAACGTCCTATTAAGCTACAAGCCACAAACCATTTCGCTCTTCGCTCATCCTTCACCACAACTCAATCGGCGCCCGTGCAACAAGTATTCTAACAGGCCCTCTACACTCTCCAAGTTCACCTTCAGCCCAACGCAATACGGTCAACCTTCAAGTAGGTCTTCAATCTCCAGAGTATTTCATCCTTTCGGTAAGCCTACCTTCGACTTCGTGTTAAGCAATTCTCGCGAAGCCTACACAGTGTACTCGCAGCGTCGCGTTTAGGCTATATCCAAGTATACGCTAGCTACCTGGAAAAATAACTCTCGTTAAGACCGCACTAAGCCTATTCCAAGTGTCGTACCAATATCGTAGGTTTGTATCACCCTGTTATTGTGATTACTCGTATAATTTACTTATCGTGAATCTTATTGTTTATGTGTTCTTTTATGCATTTCATTCTTGACGGCCTAATCTATTTACTGTACCTACCGTACTTGCATTAATTCAGTTGTCAGTAGGCTTCCATTATTTATTTTTGTGTTCCTTTTGCATATATCATTAGCCTATCTAAATTAGTGTATTACTTAACAATTAGTCTGCATAACCATTCCTTATTTGCTAATACTCAGTCATCTTTAACATAATATATATGCCGTTATATAATTATTAATCATTATAAATACCTTTATTGAACTGTTGATCGCTGTGAACAAATAACTGATTTATTTTCCTAATTAAACACAAAACAACAAAGTAATTTCTCTCTCCTGATTAAATATTCTTTGTTTGCCTTTAGGCCAGGCTGGTGACCCCTGATTATTCATTTCAATATAATTTTATTCAGTAATTATAGTAAGCCTACTTTCTTAGCCACATCAAATCGGTGATTCGTAGACCACTAGACCACTATATATATATATATATATTATATATATATATAGATAAATAGATAGATAGATAGATAGATAGATAGATGAACATTATTTCAGGAAAGTAACACACGAGTATATATATATATATATATATATATATATAATATATATATATATATAATATATATATGTGTGTGTGTTTCTGGTGACATAATTGGGTGAGTTGTTCCGGTAAGTGACAGGTAGAAGCTTTTCTCCACCTCTGCACATGCGCCGAGTGGTGGTGTAATGCGACTGCGACGCCTGAGCAGTGCAACGAGGCTGAGGCGAGTTTTGAACGTGTTCAATGAATCGCATCGCTACCAAACACAGATCAAGTGAGTGAGTCACATTCAAAATTTTCATCTCGTAATTATTCTCGTTAAATAACTGTTGCAGAATTTTAACTGATTCAATTTCAAAACTTCAACAGAAACGTCTTTTCCCAACAATTCACGAATATACAGAAACACTGGCTGCTGACTGGTTACTGAGTTTGTATGACTGTATGATTGTATGATACAGTAAAGGCAAAAGGGGGGCCATGGCCGCATGCTCCCCCTCGTTACGCCACTGTCCAGAATATTAACTAGGTTACGGCGTAGCCAATGTTGTAACATCGTTTCCCGTCGATCAGCGAAGTTAAGCGACATTGGATTTGGTGAGTAGTTGGATGGGAAACTATCTTCTGCGTCCAGATTGTGTAGTGATCCGTGGTTCGGATCCCACGTAATGTTATAGGTTCCCTATTCACTCATTTGACCTTAGATGTTGAGAAGGAGTTAAACAACTCCATCAAACAAACAATTATTAAACAAAACCTTCGGGATTCAACCCCCGACCTCAGTGTCCTTATTTCTCTTATTGAGAAACGGTTACCCACTCAGCTACGGGCGTTGTTCCATTGTAAGTTATGTCACGTGATTTTGTTTTTCCATTCTGCTGTCAAAAGTTAACTGCATCATTGACAAAAGTAGCAGTGTTACAATGTCCCGACAAAACCTGATTATTTCCACAGAAGAAGGGCTACGGTGCTCCCAGCCCCTGTTGGCTACACCACTGCTTGGCATTGATGCTGCGACATGTTGGCACCCTCAATGGATATACAGTATGACTCGTGGGATGATTTGTAAAAAAAGGGAATCTTTTAGTGTTTATCTGAAAATCAATTTATTGACAAAATCTGTTTGAAAAATATTAAAAGTTTTCCGAATTTTATTGTTGTTTTTTTAGATTATTCTACCGTACGACGTCGTCTTTCAGTTCTCTTCAGGTTGAGTTTACAAATACAATTTTTTTCGTGTTGAGTCTGCAGATATATATAAATGAGTCTACAAATATATATAAAAGATATTATTCTAAACAAAATACTATCCAGACGGTTTGCGATTGCGGATACTTGTGGTTTTTGGTCCAGTTTGTGAGCAAGCCTAAGTTAGTACGAGTGCGACTGTGATTGATGCAGGTAAATTTGTGCTACCTTGGGAAGGAATACAAACTTGTGGTGCATCTTGCTCCTGAAGAACCATGCAACATGACTGATAATGACTGGGGGTGTCTGCAATACAAACTAACGAAAATTGCAATCAAGTGAATATGGATATGGATGTTCTTTGAACTAGACTAACACAGAGCATTGTTGCTTTCAGTGGTGATAAACCACGTACGAAAGCCTTATTATTACTTAGACTCCACCCCTCTAATTGCTTGACAATGCTGTTGCCAGCTGCTCGTACTCTGAAATGGGCGTATGGGCGGAATAGTGTTCTATGTCTCTATGTAAAATGATGTTTAACTCTTCATAATTCCATTTAAAGTATGAATGCATAGATGATTAAAGAAAAAAATGTACCTTTCAACCTTTGAAATGTTCCGTGCGACGATTCCTCACTTCACGAAGGTCAAGCTTGTCGCCCCTTATATATATATATATATATATATATATATATATATATATATATATATATTATATATTTTTTTTTTCACGTGTTACTTTCGTGAAATAATTTTCATATATATATATATATATATATATATATATATATATATATATATATATATATATATATATATATATATATATTGTAGTAATGCTTAGTTAAGAATATTAAATTTTGTTTAATTAAATAAGATAATGTTTAATGTAAATCATTTACTAATAATTATGAAATTAATTGTTTAAAATGGGTAGGGTTGGTAATACTGAATAGGCCCAGAGAGTGGACTACCCTATAACGGTTTTCAGTCTTGAGGCGGACGCGATACGCGTTAGATTTAGAACCATGTGATCTTAAAGTCAAATTGTTTTGTGTTCCTCTCCGACCTAAATTATTATATATAAATGTCATACTCGCATATCCCTTTAACTAAACCATTTTCGAAATTAATAAAACGTAATAAGTGTTAATAAAGAGTATCAATATACCTCCCCCTCCCCCCTTCGTTTTGTAACGGTCTTTTAGAGTCAGAACTCGGCGTCGCTACCGGAAACTATACGAAGAAAGTGATAAATGAAGCAAAGAGCCGATAGAGAATAAATAGAGATAATAATAAAGTAGGAAGAAGCGTAAATAAATAATGAAGATAATAAATAATAAAACGTAGTCACTACATCTGGTGGCTAGCGGTGATCTTACATCATATTTTGTGAGGCTTACCCACGTGTTAGTATTTCGATTAAAATTCTTAAAACCCGGTATAATAACAAATAGCGTTAATGAATATTTTATTTCGATTATTAAAATATCTAAATGCAAAGTTTACCCCGTTTGCAGGCAAATTTCGATTTTCATGCCTTAAAATTTCAATGTAAATAAAATTTAAAAATGGCGCTCGCTTTCGCATCCTTATAGCGTCCCTGACAAAACTTCGCGCCTAAGAATTTAATTTGTTTCGTCCAGTTCCGTTGATTTTCGTTTGTCCGACTCAATATTGCGAGTCATAATTACGTTAAATTTCGTTCGGTCGGAGAGGATATAGTTTGAAAATTATCGTGCTGCCTGAAGACTCAAATTTCTTTTTTCGTCTCTTCTACTGTATGCCTGGTTCAGCTTACCTCTGTTGTTTACTTGTTTGTTTAAAACTTTTGGAATTAGTAGTAATTGTAATATAATAATAACGATTAATATAGAAAAAAAAAAAATTGTACGTAAGTAAATTGTTAGTTTGAATACAGTATGATACACAATTTATATGGTCCTTTCAGTGTTTCAGCGAAAATTTGTATCGCATTTCTGGGTATATATACATATATAGTACAACATTTCAGGAACATGAGAAATTTTCTGGGGTTCATTAGCAGATTTTTGATTATATATTTCGATTGTTTGTAAAAGTGAAATATAATGATTTTCTTATATTCCTGCATTAGTACAATAACTGAAACTTAACTTGTTATTATTATATTAAGTGTTCCAATTACCAAAATAGTTACTGAATTACGCAGCTCTCTAGTTTATTAGATCAATGTTCTTTGATTAATGATCTAAATAATCCAGAATCTCACCACGAGGAGGTGGCGCTGCGTGTCGAGCTCCACCCATGCCCTCCCAACCACCCATCCTTGCGCATGTTTTTTTCTATTAACGTTTATTTAAACTTTATATTCAGCTTTACTTTCGAATGATGGCATTTTTTTTACGTGACTGAAGTGTTGATCTTATGAAGCCATCTCGCGCGTTCAATCCAAATACTTTTGATGATGCTTCAGTCCACTAATTTTACCATTCTTTCTAATACTTGTGTATGACAAGGAATTTTCTCGAATGGAGGGGTACTCTTGTTTTCTATGAATTCTTCAATCTCATTTTCTGTCAGGTGTCTTGTCACAGGTGGTTCAGTGACAAGGCATTTTGCCAATTAATTAAATCAGTATAATCAGTAGCTTCAAATTGAATAACAGGTACTGTGAAACGCCTCACAACTTTTTCCTTGTTTGTTGCCTTGCTTTCTTTATTCTCCTCCACGCTAATTCTCTTATGGCGCTGCGGTCATCATTGAATCATTGATGCTAGAATATTTTCTGGATTTGCAAAAAATGCATTTCTTTGTATGACAGGGTTTACAATATCCTTTACTTCGTCATTCAGTGTTCTTGTTAGTTCAATAGTTTTGAAAACATGTTTTGAGCCATTGACAAAAGACGTACTTTGCTTAATAGAAAACCACATTGGGATGTAGACCTTCATTATAAAAGAAGCAATGTTCATGAGGTTCTCAGATGGACTTACAGTTGAAAACGTATAGACGAAGCAAACGATTTGCTGTAGTCAGCCATCGTGAATGTGCCATTTTGCCTGGACTACGATGAGCAAGATCTGGAGAGCAATATCCCTTTGTTATGGCCTGATGAATATCAATTAGATATTTTTGGTCGTGTGCTAAGATCTTCACAGTCTACAGTTGGTTCCTCAGCATCAATCCTTTCAAACTCGACAATAGGAAGACTCTCACAGTTCTCTAATTCCCTGCCAATAGGACCGGTGAATCCGCGGGGGCCAGATGTTTTTCCACCCAGCTTTACAACTAAATGGCGTAATGGCAATTCATTGGCATGGTGCTGGCACACTAAATGTTGAACTGGCTTCTTCAGCTTCAATTCTATAAGCCTTATAACGCCTCCCTTTTCTCCAGTGTTGACTGCTGCACCATCGCATCCAATGGCAACAAGGTTTTCCAGGTTCATGTCATTATTTCCAATATACTCAAACATTCCTTTACATATTTCTTCAGCTGATCCAGAATTCACAGAATAATGGCCCAAATAATCTGAAACAGGTTCTCTCACTAAAGTGATATGTTCTTCTGTTACCTTCTTCTGATATACTTTGGACTCTTTTTTTTCTTGGAAGAGTGTAGAATCTTTTCGACCATCAAAATAGATTCCTCTGATTGGGACCTGATTTTGATCTTTCATAATTTCTGATCTCTTCTTTTGTCTTTCTCTTCTGATTTTACTCCTATCCACTACTTCAGATGTATTGTCATAGAAACTTCTCCAATATCTTGCAATACTGCACTAACAATGAATGCTGCAGCTCGATCTGAAACTGCAGTCCTGTCACAAGCAGTAGCCACTGAAGGTAGATTTGTAGTTTTCCTTTTCTTGAATAATTGTTCTTCAGGTTGTTCGAGCTTTCTCTTCGAGCTAACTGGCTCTGGAAATGTATCGTCTGATATTTCGCCAGATTCACTTTCACTATTTGATGTCGATGATGTTAATTCAACATTTGTATCCTGCAATTTCTCCTGTGAAGATTCTTTGGTGAGCCTCACAGCTTCTTTTTGCTTTCTTAGCAACGTAGATGCTTTTTTCTTTGAGTGTAATATCTACTCTATCAATAAACAGTTTTCTTTCACTCCTTTGATCTAAGAGGAACGTCACTTTCCTTTGGAACCGTTTTTTCTTTGGGACAAGAACATTGTGTTAGTACTACTTTGCACTTGCACGCTGCAATGTCAAAAAGTTTCGTGTGTGCTTCTTTTTTGAACATATCAATCTTTGCTTTGTAAGCTTCAGAATCTTTTCTGCTTTGGTATGGCTTCATAATGACACGATACTTTTCGTGGTAGCTTCTGAACATTGTTTCAATTCGCCTGTCTGACAGAATTGGGACGGAAGCACTTTCCCAAATTGTTTTTCAATTTATCAACAACTTGTTCTAATATTTGAGATATTGAAGGATCTTTATTAGTATTCTTTTCAAATCGTTTCTTACAAACAAGTAATATTTAAAAACTCCGTATGTAGGAAGATTCCTGTGCCACAAATCTTCCCCCATACCAAACATGGGGCACTCAGTTGAGGCCCTGGTTGATTTTGCACAAACTCGAGACATTTTGAAAGTATACAAATCTGAAAAAGAAAGAGCTAATATCAATTATACGTTAATTTCAGTTAATAGTACATGGCAAACTTAGGGCAACACAATACAGAAATGCAAAATATATAAGAAATATAGTTTAGACTATCTGAGTAACGCCAACAACAGAACACCCACCTGCTACGAGAGCGACAGCTACACTGAACCGAGGTACTCACGTGACAGCTGAGTGAGCTGACTATAGAAAACTGTTTATAGAGAATAGAAACTTTTTTAAAGGTTGACTGAGCTATTTTTATACAAGTGTGAATAAATTCTTGTCTATTGTGCATCGTGGACTCTTCTGTAATTATTGGTTAAAATCTGCTTTTTTCAATTTTTTTCAATATTGAAGGTCATTGTGGCACCTGAAGATATTAATGTTATGATTGTAAATTTAAACCAGCTTATTTTCTCACTACTCCACACATTTTCCACACTAGCAAATTTGAAAATTCGAAAAATGAGTTTTTCACTCCGCCCTACTGGACAACTGTCCCGTTCTAACGGAATATTGATGCTGTTTTACACGCGTGTGGAAATCCTTTCCCGTCTGTCCAGTGTAAAAGGAATCACATTGTTTACAACCAATTTTATAGATACTGCCTGAATTATTGGTAGGGCCCTAATATATAGGTACTCTATACGGACACCAATTCTGGGTGAATTATAAAAAGGTTCTGGCAGAACCCTAAATTTACTGTACAACAGGTCTTTTAGACTCTTACATAAATTATCTCCGAGATGCTCAGCTTCGCAATTGTTTGCTACCCGCAATGTCCCGACCTTCCCGGAGGTAACAAGACGTGCTCAATACAGTCTAATGCAAATAATTAAAAAATCAACCAACCCGATTATCCAAGCTATCCATGAATCCTGCCATTTATCCTCTAAGCTATGCAATTCTTGGTACGAAAACGTCTGTCTGTAGCTCCACTTAACTTCGACTTTACAGTATTATTTCAAATCAATTGTATATGATTCTATCCTTAGCATATGAACTGTCATTGTATTAATAATATTTGTCATATGGACTATAGTCTGCCAATAAACCTTTTCATTTCATTTCATTTTACGAGGGTGAGATTACACATTATATCGATAGGCTAAAAGTTAGCAAGGCTCCAGGCCCTGACGCTTTTTATCCCAGACATTTGAAAGATTTGAAAGACGTTATCGTAGGCCCCTTAACGAGGATTTTTAATCAGTCACTCGAAACGGGGATGATTCCTGAAGACTTCAAATTAGCCAACGTCACGCCCATTTTTAAAAAAGGCGACCGCACAGTAGCTAGCAATTATAGGCCCATTAGCTTACCGTCAAATGTCGGTAAACTTTTGGAATCCGTAGTTAGGGATCGTATCATCGATCACTTAGAAAGTAAAGATTTGATTAATCGTAGTCAGCATGGGTTTCGACGCCATAGATCTTGTTTAACTAATTTGTTAGAATTTTATAACGAAATAGTGTGCGAATACGATAGGCATAGAGCGGCTGACGTTATTTATTTAGATTTAAAAAATCGTTCGATACAGTTCCGCATAGAAGATTAATTGCGAAGGTTAAAGCGCACGGTATACGCGGTCAGGTAGCTAACTGGTTAGAGGAATGGCTTCGTGCTAGGAGACAGAGGGTCGTTGTTAATGGTAGTGAATCGGGGTGGTTGGATGTAGGTAGCGGTGTCCCACAGGGTTCAGTGTTAGGCCCATTGCTATTCGTAATTTACATTAACGACATAGATGTTGGATTGACTAGTAACGTGTCAAAATTCGCGGACGGTACTAAAATAGGCGGTAAGGTTGTTAACGAGGACGATAGAAATGGACTCCAAGACGATGTAAATAGGATTATGGAGTGGACGGATAAGTGGCAGGTGCAATTTAAAGTAGACAAATGTAAAGTTTTGCATATAGGTTCTCGTAACAATAATTACACGTACACGATGGATGATAGAGAGTTAGCGAGCGTTGACGAGGAAGTAGATTTAGGCGTACGCGTATCTAAGGATTTAAAAGTTAGGAACCAGTGCCTAGAGTCTTGCTCAAAAGCTAATAGGATGTTAGGCTTCATAGCGCGAATTTCGAATTTAAATCGAAGTATATTATATTGCCCCTTTACAAGTCCCTACTCAGGCCTCATTTAGAATATGCCGTCCAGTTTTGGTGCCCGTATTTGAGTGAGGATATGATAGGTTAGAAAGGGTTCAGTGTCGAGCCACGAAACTAATTCCGCCATCGCGCAACAAGCCTTATAAAGATAGGATAAAAGAGTTAGACTTGCATTCACTCGAACTAGGAGATTAAGGGGGGAGCTTATTGAAGTTTTCAAAATCATTAATAACATCGATAACGTAAATTTTGACAAACTGTTCACTTTCGATAATAGCAATACTCGTAATAACGGATTTAGGTTGCGTGGCAGACGTTTCATTACTAATATCGCTAAAAACTTCTTTACGTTTAAAGTAATTGATAAATGGAATAATCTTCCCGCGTCAGTCGTTAACTCTACCACCGTTAATATGTTTGAGAACCGTTTAGATAGGCATTTTAAAAATATTAACGTTGTTTAAAATAAAAAAAACAATTGGCAACAAGAGCTCTGGTGGTGGAGGAGGAGGTGTCTGTTGGCGATAATGCCAGCTTGTGACATGCCAGCGTCTGATGCCAGCAATAAAATTATTTAAAAAAAAAAAAATTAGACAAACACGAACCAAGATGTAGCTCGTAGTGTAAACTAACTCACTTTTTGTTTAACTTTACCTACTTTTTTTTTCTTATCCTCTCTTTACATGCATGTCTGTAACTCTCTTTAGTTGCATGTCTGTAGTTTGCATGGTATGACAGTGAGTTAATACTGTTTTGCATGATTTATAAGCGTTCTTATTTTACTTCTTTTCATCTTTCACCCTTTTCCTATTCTCTTCGACTATTTTCCCGACTTGTAGGCAGTGGCCGGCGGATGATGATGGTGAGTCTTTTTTCTCTTTCTCTGAATGAATGTTAAGCCACGATAGGTGTTGCTACTTACTAAACACCTTATTCTCTTCTCTTAACCCCCTACTCTTTCCTTTCTCTCAGGCTAACCTTAGAGTGGATCTTAGAGTCTTGGTTAACCTTAGCTTCTGTAGAACTGTAGATTTCATTTTCATTTCATTTCATTCATATATATATATATATATATATATATATACACACTTTAAAGCATGAGTAATGGTAGTTGTGATCATTAAAGTAAATAAAATTATCATCAATTTCGAAAGTGGGGTAATAAAGTGTAAAATAAAGGTTTCTTTTTATTTTGATGTTTATATGAAAGTAACATCATAAATAAGATGGAGGAAGGTTAAGCAGAGGCACTATTCTGAAATAATGATAAAAAATATAAGATATCAGTAAATTTGAAGACTTAGAATTTTGGTTTCATTTAAAATAAATTTTAAAAATTCCTCTGGCACATAACTAAAATATCGTAACTAAAAATAAGTACCAAAATACTGATTTTTAAAATATTTTCTTAAATCTGAAACCTCATAAAATATTTCATCATTAACTCGAAAAACATAAGGGTAAAACAATGCCTTTTTTGTTAGTCTTCTTTCTTGGAAGATAATCCGGTTGCAGTGTTTATAATGTATATCATTTTGTATTGAGTAAAATTTTGTATTATTATGATTAAGAGTTAAATTAAGATTTTAGATAAGCCTATAAAAATCCTTTAAAAAGACAAACTAACCTTGATAAAAGAATTAAGAACGTTAATTTTTTTAAAATAAAGTATAGAAAATCCCATTCATTCGTATCACTTCAAAATCTCTCTTTAACATTAAGAAATATTTAACATTAAACATTAAACAAAAGATATTTGCAACGAAAGTCCTCCTCTGTTAAATAAAAACATGACATCTCATTAATATGAAAACGTGATTAAGATTCACATAAAATTTGTTTCTGACATCATGCAAATTGTTTCGTTTACCCTCTTTGTTTCCATCAAGTCTTTCAAATAATTTCCCATTTTTGCACATTTACAGCTCTTAAATATATTAAGGTTTATTTTTTCACTTCAAAGAGGATCATGACTTCTACGGATGACTAAATTGAGTTTTCTTCACAAAATGTGTTCCAGTATCATATTTAAATTTTCTTTTAAAGAACTTTTAAAATAATTCCTTTGAAGATAATCTACAATACTAACCTCTATGGACATTCCTGCAAAGGGTATGCAGAGGGAATGCTTCCACATTTGCTCAACCCATGTTCCACCATGACCATGTCCACCATGACCATGTCCTCCATGTCCACCGTGACCGTGACCTCCATGACCTCCATGGCCATGACCATTCCACCATGACCGTGACCATGACCTCCATGACCATGACCGCCGTGTCCTCCATGACCTATACCATGCCCCCATGACCGTGACCTCCATGGCTATGGCCTCCGTGTCCTCCATGACCTTTACCATGCCCTCCATGGCCGTGGCCGCCGTGTCCTCCATGACCTTTACCATGCCCTCCATGGCCGTGACCGCCGTGTCCTCCATGGCCGTGGCCGCCGTGTCCTCCATGACCTTTACCATGCCATCCATGACCATGTCCTCCGTGTCCATGGCCGCCATGTCCGAATGGTTCCGGCTCAGCGAGGATAAACGAAACCAGGAGTGAAAGGCATACTGCTAACAAAATCCACCGCTAAGGAAAGAAAACACATTTAATGAAATGTTCGCATCAAGAATTTGTAAGTTATTCATACACAAATGGAAATACTTAACTTAGAATGGCTTATAAACACATCTACAATGGGTAGCAAATTTAATCTGTTTAAATCGTTATGTGGAAGAACATTTCCCTTATTGATCAGTGAAATGCAAAATGCAAGTTAATATTGTTCGTAGATATTGTGGTGTTCGCGCTCAGGAAATTTGGTCGAAGAAAGTATGAAAAATAGCGAGTATTCATCAAACTTTTCTTCCATAAACCTCCTTCATTGACCACCATATATGCGTACTAAATACACTAAATGAATATTACTATTTAGAATGACCTAATGTAAGAAACAGTTTAATCCAAGTGGAAAATCCGATAATGAACCGGAATGAGAATCGATTGATTTCAAAATATAACCTCATTTCAGGTGTCCATTCGGAAGTTTTGCCTTTCATGAAATTACACGCTGAATAATTTTTATTCTCTACAATTTTGACAAGATAACAATGGTAGCCACGTAATATATATTTTAAAAACTTTAAAAGCTATACCTACAATTTCTCTTTCTTAAGAATTAATATAAAATTTTATATATTTTGTAACAAAATTTGAATTACAAATTCGACCTCACCACAGTTTTATTTTTTATGCAGACAATTAAAGTCTAAATTTGTAAAGTATATTAATCGAAATAAAGTATTAACTTTTTTCTTGTAAATAAACATCACTTTTCCTGAATGGAAGTGAAGCTGGCGGTTTCGTATACATTGTTAAAAGATAAAACTTACAATTTTGAGATCCATGTTTTTCGTGTGACACGTTCGACTCAACTGCGAATCTTCTCTCGAAATTTGTTCTTTAAATACAACTTGTTTGACTTCACTGGCTGCCACAATTACTTCAGAGTCATTAAGGATGCCAGGCATAGACTGGTACAAAAATTTTCATCCCTATTTCAGGTTCTGTTTACGTTTCAGTAATAGAAATGATGCTTGTTGCTGCAGCTCACTGCTTCTTTTTATTCACGAAAATCCTCTAATTCCGCTTTATTAACAGTGTTATAAATTTCCCCGAAATTTAACGTCCGTTATTATTTTTTCCCTGTGGTTGGTTAACTTTTATAGGAAAACTCGTTCAAAAATGTATAAAGTAAAAGCGTAGTTAATTTTTAATTAGCCAAAACTCGATTGAAACCCATTCATTTGATGCTTTTACGAAAATTTCTTATTTTTTGTCCGCTTTCATTCATGCGTAAAAAGCCAAAAACTTTCAAAGAATTAATAGAAAAAATTTACCTCATTAATGTGTTGGAAATGGAAATTTGCATCTGCTATTTTAGGTTGAGTAAATTATGTCAAAAATTAATTGTTTTGAAAAGGATAAAGTAAAACTGAAAGGAAGAAAAAGTAACTAAGATACAAACACACCTCTTGGCTAACCAAACGACTCTCCAGCCAGACTTGATCTTTGTCTAAACCACCCTAACTCGACGAAAACTAACCTAACCTAACTTAAACATTTCTCAGTTTCTTAACTTGGTCTAAACTATATAGACTAACTCGACCTACCTGATCTAATCTATAACTTATAATTAGGCTAATTGAATGAATTTATCCAGTAACCTGTAACATGCCGCAACTCTAAAGCTTTTTTAATGTAGTAAAGCTTAAATCAAATAAATATTTGGTCTTTTGCTATTTTCCATCTAAGATTGAAAATAGCTTTTTCCAAACACCGAATATTGACAGAATCGACGAAAAATAACGAAAATCTTATTTGAAGAAATGAAAAAGATTGAAATTGCCTCCAGTGAGAGTTTCGATTAAGCGAAGAATGAAATGGAACTGACATTATATGAGATGATTCCGGTTGTATAGAGAAGATGCTCTTTGCGTTATACATAAATAAAAAGTATGAGTACAGTTTGTGGAAGGTTCTTCTCATTCGAAATCATTCCCATTTGATTCTTCGCCAAAGAATGAGAAATTTGAAAGTGAGAATCTCAAGGGAAGCAATACATACGTCCAGTGGCGTACCCAGAAATTTGAAAAGGGGTGGGGAGGTCAAATTCTTATTTTTTATCTTCACATATATGTAATAAAAATGTAAAGATTAGCTTTATTTATATATAAGTGAGTTTGTACTTCGTCATCTCCATTTCATTGGCCAGATGCGAGTTATAGCCAGAATACATGAAAGTGCGAAAATTTGATATCCTCAAATTAAGAATTGCTAGGTAAAAACAGAATTTCCTATAAAAAATAACATTAAATGTGGATCAACCAGTTTATTAAAAAAAGACAATTGCTGACTCCTCAATTACATATATATGGGAATGAACTCAGAATGGTCCCCTGAGGTTTTTTATGATACACACAGACCGTGCATGGAACAAGGAGTTCTTCTGGGATAATTAAATCCACTATAGTCTGAATAAGTAATGGTAAATGACAAATACCCTAGTTTTTCTTTTTCATGATGCTAGCCCGACGTGGGCAACGGGTCACTCGCAAAGAGGTCCCATAAATATAGTCATTTTGAAACACCTAATGTAAATGTAGCGGGGAATAAGGAGAGAGTGTTTGAGAGCATGCTGAACTACTCACTCATGATCCTTCTACTTCAGTTGAATTTCGATTTTGTGACTTTAGAGACGATGTTCCACGTTTTATCAAATGTAAATTATTAATTAAAATTAAGTAATTACATCATTTCAATTATATATATATATATATATATATATATATATATATATATATATATATATATATATATATATATATATATATATATATATATATATATATATATATATATATATATATATATGGGATGAATTTTACATTTATACGTAAAGAATGATGATGCAAACCCACAAGGAAAAAGAAAAGATTATTCCAAGGCCTTTCGTGTATTCAGCGGTACAGCTCATTCCTTCACGAGGTATACTGCTGAATACACGAAAGGCCTTGGAATTTTTTTTTTTTCTTGAGATTTTGCATCAAGTATATTTTTTTATACCCAAACGCCTCTCCCACTGCAGTAAGGTCGCGTCAGGAACAGTCAGGAAGCGCCTAAATCGCTCACATTCACTTCATCAGCTGACATGACAGTAATGCACCTGTCTCACGGCAACAATTCCGCAGCCCAGCCCGCAGACTACTCCACGGTTTACCCAGACCGCTTCATACACCTTGAGGGGGCACATTGCCAGACCGTCCATGCGCTTTGGTGGTGTTATGGTTAGCGTTGCTGACTACGAATCCATCGGCCGAGGGATCGAGACACAGTAACGGCAGGCGGCACGCAGTAAAACTCAACTGTTCATCCTTCCACACAGTAAAGAAATTGGTTAAGACGCTGGGTTGCTGGTGGGGTGTGGTTCGGATTCCACGTTAAACTGTAGGTCTAAGGTGAGATGACAAGCTTGACCTTCGTCAGAGTAAACAATTTGGGCGGAAGCAAAACTGTGTGTGTGTGTGTGTGTGTGTATATATATTATATATATATATATGTGTGTGTGTGTGTGTGTGTGTGTCTATATATATATATATATATATATATATATATATATATATATATATATATATATATATATATGTAAAATTACGTGTATTAATTTTTATTTTGTATGACAGTGTTTTAGAAATATTAAAAACGTTTATTTTGTGTTTTTATACCTTAATTTGATGCATAACGTTCGTTTCAGTGATTTTATTCTGGCTTAGGTCAGACGATTTTCTTCATTCTTAAGAGAGGCGTTTCTGTAAGAAAGGGTTAAGTCGAAAGCATGGTTCTGTCGTTCATTCCTGTTCGCGGCCAAGAGGAAAGCGACAGTTAATTTTCATCACTCGTGTCTGCATTTCATCCAAATGTCTTTTCGGATCTACTCTCTCTCTCTCTCTCTCTCTCTCTCTCTCTCTCTTACCTACACACTCACACACACACACACACCCACACACACACACAAACACACACATGTTTTACTTTTGTATAGAGCCGCAACATTTTGATATATTCAATTCTGTATCGCGACACTCGCGTAATTTTAAAAACATAATAACATAATTCACCGTAGTCTCTATTTCAAATACTTACGTTCATTACCGACAATAAGTACTGTACGTGCCACAATCCACTCTAAACCCATTTTTCTTTGATCCAATCCAACCTAACGATATTTCTTTAGCAATAAAACATTTGAAAAAATAAAGATTCTGACATCAAAGCGATTCCAATAAAAATACACAAATTAGTATCGGATGAAATTTCAATTCCACTCAATATACAAATGAATGAATAAGTAACACTCGACATATTCCCTGACACTCCAAAGGAAGCCAGAGTGTCTTATATATATATACACACATATATATATATATATATATATATATGAAATAACAAGGAAGGAAAAAGGAAACACAGAATGGTGCTCAAGCGCTTTCGTGTAATGACATCCTCACGAACACTGAAATAACTAACAAGTTCGAGACAACAAAAATAAAATAGAAAAATAAAAATTGTAGGAGGAGCTTACAAATTTACAAGGAAAAACTACCAGAATTTTAGCACTTTACCCCTCTTGCCTAAATCCGTTCTGAACGAATTCAAAACAACAGAATCAAGCGGAAAAAGGCCCTGGCTAATGTGAAAATTATTTGTAAGTTGAATAATGGCAGACTCAAGAATATTTCTATTAACAATGTTGCTTGAGTGAAACAAAATTGAAGCATTATTCTAATCAACACAGTGGGATAACTCTGACAAATGGACGAAAAGGGCACTGGACAACTGTCCCGTTCTAACGGAATATTGATGCTGTTTTACACGCGTGTGGAAATCCTTTCCCGTCTGTCCAATGTAAAAGGAATCACATTGTTTACAACCAATTTTATAGATACTGCCTGAATTATTGGTAGGGCCCTAATATATAGGTACTCTATACGGACACCAATTCTGGGTGAATTATAAAAAGGTTCTGGCAGAACCCTAAATTTACTGTACAACAAGTCTTTTAGACTCTTACATAAATTATCTCCGAGATGCTCAGCTTCGCATTTGTTTGCTACCCGCAATGTCCCGAGCTTCCCGGAGGTAACAAGACGTGCTCAATACAGTCTAATGCAAAGAATTAAAAAATCAACCAACCCGATTATCCAAGCTATCCATGAATCCTGCCATTTATCCTCTAAGCTATGCAATTCTTGGTACGAAAACGTCTGTCTGTAGCTCCACTTAACTTCGACTTTACAGTATTATTTCAAATCAATTGTATATGATTCTATCCTTAGCATATGAACTGTCATTGTATTAATAATATTTGTCATATGGACTATAGTCTGCCAATAAACCTTTTCATTTCATTTCATTTTACGAGGGTGAGATTACACATTATATCGATAGGCTAAAAGTTAGCAAGGCTCCAGGCCCTGACGCTTTTTATCCCAGACATTTGAAAGATTTGAAAGACGTTATCGTAGGCCCCTTAACGAGGATTTTTAATCAGTCACTCGAAACGGGGATGATTCCTGAAGACTTCAAATTAGCCAACGTCACGCCCATTTTTAAAAAAGGCGACCGCACAGTAGCTAGCAATTATAGGCCCATTAGCTTACCGTCAAATGTCGGTAAACTTTTGGAATCCGTAGTTAGGGATCGTATCATCGATCACTTAGAAAGTAAAGATTTGATTAATCGTAGTCAGCATGGGTTTCGACGCCATAGATCTTGTTTAACTAATTTGTTAGAATTTTATAACGAAAGTGTGCGAATACGATAGGCATAGAGCGGCTGACGTTATTTATTTAGATTTTAAAAAATCGTTCGATACAGTTCCGCATAGAAGATTAATTGCGAAGGTTAAAGCGCACGGTATACGCGGTCAGGTAGCTAACTGGTTAGAGGAATGGCTTCGTGCTAGGAGACAGAGGGTCGTTGTTAATGGTAGTGAATCGGGTGGTTGGATGTAGGTAGCGGTGTCCCACAGGGTTCAGTGTTAGGCCCATTGCTATTCGTAATTTACATTAACGACATAGATGTTGGATTGACTAGTAACGTGTCAAAATTCGCGGACGGTACTAAAATAGGCGGTAAGGTTGTTAACGAGGACGATAGAAATGGACTCCAAGACGATGTAAATAGGATTATGGAGTGGACGGATAAGTGGCAGGTGCAATTTAAAGTAGACAAATGTAAAGTTTTGCATATAGGTTCTCGTAACAATAATTACACGTACACGATGGATGATAGAGAGTTAGCGAGCGTTGACGAGGAAGTAGATTTAGGCGTACGCGTATCTAAGGATTTAAAAGTTAGGAACCAGTGCCTAGAGTCTTGCTCAAAAGCTAATAGGATGTTAGGCTTCATAGCGCGTAATTTCGAATTTAAATCGAAGTATATTATATTGCCCCTTTACAAGTCCCTACTCAGGCCTCATTTAGAATATGCCGTCCAGTTTTGGTGCCCGTATTTGAGTGAGGATATTGATAGGTTAGAAAGGGTTCAGTGTCGAGCCACGAAACTAATTCCGCATCGCGCAACAAGCCTTATAAAGATAGGATAAAAGTTAGACTTGCATTCACTCGAAACTAGGAGATTAAGGGGGGAGCTTATTGAAGTTTTCAAAATCATTAATAACATCGATAACGTAAATTTTGACAAACTGTTCACTTTCGATAATAGCAATACTCGTAATAACGGATTTAAGTTGCGTGGCAGACGTTTCATTACTAATATCGCTAAAAACTTCTTTACGTTTAAAGTAATTGATAAATGGAATAATCTTCCCGCGTCAGTCGTTAACTCTACCAGCGTTAATATGTTTAAGAACCGTTTAGATAGGCATTTTAAAAATATTAACGTTGTTTAAAATAAAAAAAAACAATTGGCAACAAGAGCTCTGGTGGTGGACGAGGAGGAGTCTGTTGACGATAATGCCAGCTTGTGACATGCCAGCGTCTGATGCCAGCAATAAAATTATTTAAAAAAAAAAAATTAGACAAACACGAACCTAGATGTAGCTCGTAGTGTAAACTAACTCACTTTTTGTTTAACTTTACCTACTTTTTTTTTCTTATCCTCTCTTTACATGCATGTCTGTAACTCTCTTTAGTTGCATGTCTGTAGTTTGCATGGTATGACAGTGAGTTAATACTGTTTTGCATGATTTATAAGCGTTCTTATTTTACTTCTTTTCATCTTTCACCCTTTTCCTATTCTCTTCGACTATTTTCCCGACTTGTAGGCAGTGGCCGGCGGATGATGATGGTGAGTCTTTTTTCTCTTTCTCTGAATGAATGTTAAGCCACGATAGGTGTTGCTACTTACTAAACACCTTATTCTCTTCTCTTAACCCCCTACTCTTTCCTTTCTCTCAGGCTAACCTTAGAGTGGATCTTAGAGTCTTGGTTAACCTTAGCTTCTGTAGATCTGTAGATTTCATTTTCATTTCATTTCATTCATATATATATATATATATATATATATATATATATATATATATATATATATATATATACACTTTAAAGCATGAGTAATGGTAGTTGTGATCATTAAAGTAAATAAAATTATCATCAATTTCGAAAGTGGGGTAATAAAGTGTAAAATAAAGGTTTCTTTTTATTTTGATGTTTATATGAAAGTAACATCATAAATAAGATGGAGGAAGGTTAAGCAGAGGCACTATTCTGAAATAATGATAAAAAATATAAGATATCAGTAAATTTGAAGACTTAGAATTTTGGTTTCATTTAAAATAAATTTTAAAAATTCCTCTGGCACATAACTAAAATATCGTAACTAAAAATAAGTACCAAAATACTGATTTTTAAAATATTTTCTTAAATCTGAAACCTCAAAATATTTCATCATTAACTCGAAAAACATAAGGGTAAAACAATGCCTTTTTTGTTAGTCTTCTTTCTTGGAAGATAATCCGGTTGCAGTGTTATATAATGTATATCATTTTGTATTGAGTAAAATTTTGTATTATTATGATTAAGAGTTAAATTAAGATTTTAGATAAGCCTATAAAAATCCTTTAAAAAAAGACAAACTAACTTTGATAAAAGAATTAAGAACGTTAATTTTTTTAAAATAAAGTATAGAAAATCCCATTCATTCGTATCACTTCAAAATCTCTCTTTAACATTAAGAAATATTTAACATTAAACATTAAACAAAAGATATTTGCAACGAAAGTCCTCCTCTGTTAAATAAAAACATGACATCTCATTAATATGAAAACGTGATTAAGATTCACATAAAATTTGTTTCTGACATCATGCAAATTGTTTCGTTTACCCTCATTTGTTTCCATCAAGTCTTTCAAATAATTTCCCATTTTTGCACATTTACAGCTCTTAAATATATTAAGGTTTATTTTTTCACTTCAAAGAGGATCATGACTTCTACGGATGACTAAATTTGAGTTTTCTTCACAAAATGTGTTCCAGTATCATATTTAAATTTTCTTTTAAAGAACTTTTAAAATAATTCCTTTGAAGATAATCTACAATACTAACCTCTATGGACATTCCTGCAAAGGGTATGCAGAGGGAATGCTTCCACATTTGCTCACCACCCATGTCCACCATGACCATGTCCACCATGACCATGTCCTCCATGTCCACCGTGACCGTGACCTCCATGACCTCCATGGCCATGACCATGTCCACCATGACCGTGACCATGACCTCCATGACCATGACCGCCGTGTCCTCCATGACCTATACCATGCCCCCATGACCGTGACCTCCATGGCTATGGCCTCCGTGTCCTCCATGACCTTTACCATGCCCTCCATGGCCGTGGCCGCCGTGTCCTCCATGACCTTTACCATGCCCTCCATGGCCGTGGCCGCCGTGTCCTCCATGGCCGTGGCCGCCGTGTCCTCCATGACCTTTACCATGCCATCCATGACCATGTCCTCCGTGTCCATGGCCGCCATGTCCGAATGGTTCCGGCTCAGCGAGGATAAACGAAACCAGGAGTGAAAGGCATACTGCTAACAAAATCCACCGCTAAGGAAAGAAAACACATTTAATGAAATGTTCGCATCAAGAATTTGTAAGTTATTCATAACACAAATGGAAATACTTAACTTAGAATGGCTTATAAACACATCTACAATGGGTAGCAAATTTAATCTGTTTAAATCGTTATGTGGAAGAACATTTCCCTTATTGATCAGTGAAATGCAAAAATGCAAGTTAATATTGTTCGTAGATATTGTGGTGTTCGCGCTCAGGAAATTTGGTCGAAGAAAGTATGAAGAAATAGCGAGTATTCATCAAACTTTTCTTCCATAAACCTCCTTCATTGACCACCATATATGTGTACTAAATACACTAAATGAATATTACTATTTAGAATGACCTAATGTAAGAAACAGTTTAATCCAAGTGGAAAATCCGATAATGAACCGGAATGAGAATCGATTGATTTCAAAATATAACCTCATTTCAGGTGTCCATTCGGAAAGTTTTGCCTTTCATGAAATTACACGCTGAATAATTTTTATTCTCTACAATTTTGACAAGATAACAATGGTAGCCACGTAATATATATTTTAAAAACTTTAAAAGCTATACCTACAATTTCTCTTTCTTAAGAATTAATATAAAAATTTGATATATTTTGTAACAAAAATTTGAATTACAAATTCGACCTCACCACAGTTTTTATTTTTTATGCAGACAATTAAAGTCTAAATTTGTAAAAGTATATTAATCGAAATAAAGTATTAACTTTTTTCTTGTAAATAAACATCACTTTTCCTGAATGGAAGTGAAGCTGGCGGTTTCGTATACATTGTTAAAGATAAAACTTACAATTTTGAGATCCATGTTTTTCGTGTGACACGTTCGACTCAACTGCGAATCTTCTCTCGAAATTTGTTCTTTAAATACAACTTGTTTGACTTCACTGGCTGCCACAATTACTTCAGAGTCATTAAGGATGCCAGGCATAGACTGGTACAAAAATTTTCATCCATATTTCAGGCTCTGTTTACGTTTCAGTAATGGAAATGATGCTTGTCGCTGCAGCTCACTGCTTCTTTTTATTTCCCGAAAATCCTCTAATTCCGCTTTATTAACAGTGTTAATAAATTTCCCCGAAATTTAACGTCCGTTATTATTTTTCCCTGTGGTTGGTTAACTTTTATAGGAAAACTCGTTCAAAAATGTATAAAGTAAAAGCGTAGTTAATTTTTAATTAGCCAAAACTCGATTGGAACCCATTCATTTGATGCTTTTACGAAAATTTCTTATTTTTTGTCCGCTTTCATTCATGCGTAAAAAGCCAAAAACTTTCAAAGAATTAATAGAAAAAATTTACCTCATTAAATGTGTTGGAAATGGAAATTTGCATCTGCTATTTTAGGTTGAGTAAATTATGTCAAAAATAATTGTTTTGAAAAGGATAAAGTAAAACTGAAAGGAAGAAAAAGTAACTAAGATACAAACACACCTCTTGGCTAACCAAACGACTCTCCAGCCAGACTTGATCTTTGTCTAAACCACCCTAACTCGACGAAAACTAACCTAACCTAACTTAAACATTTCTCAGTTTCTTAACTTGGTCTAAACTCTATAGATTAATTCGACCTGACCTAATCTATAACTAATAACTAACTATAGGCTAATTGAATGAATTTATCCAGCAACTGTAAAGCTTTTTTAATGTAATAAAGCTTAATTCAAATAAATATTTGGTTGTTGCTACTTTCCATCTAAGACTGAAGACGTCATCAAGACCTATAAAATGCAGCGTCTTCCTCAAATCATTCTCACTTCTCGCTTGCCATTTTCTCGTCTTGGTCGTAACGTCTCACTCTCAGCATCTTCGTCAGTAGCACCACTCGTCAAGCCACCCGCTCGTACTTTGTTCTCATGAATCTACTCTCTTCACGCAGCGCCATCACGACCTCAGCCGGCCTCAGTCCCAAGTCACACTTCAACCATATACAAAAACGAAGCAACACTTGAGGCGACCCTACAACTCCTTCCTGCAAGAAAGAACATCACTGCTGTAGGCAGTTCTTTACCGGCTGTCAATTTTCATCCTCCCGATGGCAAGACCAACCGGCATACCGAAGCACCTTTCGAGGCCCAGGTCTGTAAACGTCCTATTAAGCTACAAGCCACAAACCATTTCGCTCTTCGCTCATCCTTCACCACAACTCAATCGGCGCCCGTGCAACAAGTAATCTAACAGGCCCTCTACACTCTCCAAGTTCACCTTCAGCCCAACGCAATACGGTCAACCTTCAAGTAGGTCTTCAATCTCCAGAGTATTTCATCCTTTCGGTAAGCCTACCTTCGACTTCGTGTTAAGCAATTCTCGCGAAGCCTACACAGTGTACTCGCAGCGTCGCGTTTAGGCTATATCCAAGTATACGCTAGCTACCGGGAAAAATAACTCTCGTTAAGACCGCACTAAGCCTATTCCAAGTGTCGTACCAATATCGTAGATTTGTATCACCCTGTTATTGTGATTACTCGTGTAATTTACTTATCGTGAATCTTATTGTTTATGTGTTCTTTTATGCATTTCATTCTTGACGGCCTAATCTATTTACTGTACCTACCGTACTTGCATTAATTCAGTTGTCAGTAGGCTTCCATTATTTATTTTTGTGTTCCTTTTGCATATATCATTAGCCTATCTAAATTAGTGTATTACTTAACAATTAGTCTGCATAACCATTCCTTATTTGCTAATACTCAGTCATCTTTAACATAATATATATGCCGTTATATAATTATTAATCATTATAAATACCTTTATTGAACTGTTGATCGCTGTGAACAAATAACTGATTTATTTTCCTAATTAAACACAAAACAACAAAGTAATTTCTCTCTCCTGATTAAATATTCTTTGTTTGCCTTTAGGCCAGGCTGGTGACCCCTGATTATTCATTTCAATATAATTTTATTCAGTAATTATAGTAAGCCTACTTTCTTAGCCACATCAAATCGGTGATTCGTAGACCACTAGACCACTATATATATATATATATATATATATATATATATATATATATATATAGATAGATAGATAGATAGATAGATAGATATAAGTTATTTCAAGAAAGTAACACATGATTACTATATATATATATATATATATATATATATATATATATAAGTGTGTGTGTTTCTGGTGACATAATTGGGTGAGTTGTTCCGGTAAGTGACAGGTAGAAGCTTTTCTCCACCTCTGCACATGCGCCGAGTGGTGGTGTAATGCGACGGCGACGCCTGAGCAGTGCAACGAGGCTGAGGCGAGTTTCGAACGTGTTCAATGCATCGCATCGTTACCAAACAAAGATCAAGTGATTGAGTCACATTCAAAATTTTCATCTCGTAATTATTCTCGTTAAAATAACTGTTGCACAATTTTAACTGATTCAATTTCAAAACTTCAACAGAAACGTCTTTTCCCAACAATTCACGAATATACAGCAACACTGGCTGGGGACTGGTTAGTCAGTTTGTATGACTGTATGATTGTATGATACAGTAAAGGCAAAAGTGGGGGCCATGGCCGCATGCTCCCCCTCGTTACGCCACTGTCCAGAATATTAACTAGGTTACGGCGTAGCCAATGTTGTAACATCGTTTCCCGTCGATCAGCGAAGTTAAGCGACATTGGATTTGGTGAGTAGTTGGATGGGAAACTATCTTCTGCGTCCAGATTGTGTAGTGATCCGTGGTTCTGATCCCACGTAATGTTATAGGTTCCCTATTCACTCATTTGACCTTAGATGTTGAGAAGGAGTTAAACAACTCCATCAAACAAACAATTATTAAACAAAACCTTCGGGATTCAACCCCCGACCTCAGTGTCCTTATTTCTCTTATTGAGAAACGGTTACCCACTCAGCTACGGGCGTTGTTCCATTGTAAGTTATGTCACGTGATTTTGTTTTTCCATTCTGCTGTCAAAAGTTAACTGCATCATTGACAAAAGTAGCAGTGTTACAATGTCCCGACAAAACCTGATTATTTCCACAGAAGAAGGGCTACGGTGCTCCCAGCCCCTGTTGGCTACACCACTGCTTGGCATTGATGCTGCGACATGTTGGCACCCTCAATGGATATACAGTATGACTCGTGGGATGATTTGTAAAAAAACAGGGAATCTTTTAGTGTTTATCTGAAAATCAATTTATTGACAAAATCTGTTTGAAAAATATTAAAAGTTTTCCGAATTTTATTGTTGTTTTTTTAGATTATTCTACCGTACGACGTCGTCTTTCAGTTCTCTTCAGGTTGAGTTTACAAATACAATTTTTTTCGTGTTGAGTCTGCAGATATATATAAATGAGTCTACAAATATATATAAAAGATATTATTCTAAACAAAATACTATCCAGACGGTTTGCGATTGCGGATACTTGTGGTTTTTGGTCCAGTTTGTGTAGAGCAAGCCTAAGTTAGTACGAGTGCGACTGTGATTGATGCAGGTAAATTTGTGCTACCTTGGGAAGGAAATGCAAACTTGTGGTGCATCTTGCTCCTGAAGAACCATGCAACATGACTGATAATGACTGGGGGTGTCTGCAATACAAACTAACGAAAATTGCAATCAAGTGAATATGGATATGGATGTTCTTTGAACTAGAGTAACACAGAGCATTGTTGCTTTCAGTGGTGATAAACCACGTACGAAAGCCTTATTATTACTTAGACTCCACCCCTCTAATTGCTTGACAATGCTGTTGCCAGCTGCTCGTACTCTGAAATGGGCGTATGGGCGGAATAGTGTTCTATGTCTCTATGTAAAATGATGTTTAACTCTTCATAATTCCATTTAAAGTATGAATGCATAGATGATTAAAGAAAAAAATGTACCTTTCAACCTTTGAAATGTTCCGTGCGACGATTCCTCACTTCACGAAGGTCAAGCTTGTCGCCCCTTATATATATATATATATATATATATATATATATATATATATACAGGGTGGGCGGAAAGTAGCTCCCTATTTTGGATTGGTAAAAAAATACGTATATTATCCATTTATTTCAGAAGAAATAATATGAAAAGGTAGGCATACATGGTAGGTTTTCTCTAAAATTCAATGTGGGCTCCAACTCTTTCCACCAGCTTCTGGAGCCGCCCAGGAATGGCGTCCACTGACTTTAGCAGGAACTCCGGCGGGATGGAGGACATGACTTCCCGAATTCGGTCCTCCAGTTCTTCCAATGTCCTCGGTTTGGTGCGGTAGACTTCTTCCTTTACCCACCCCCAAAGAAAGAAGTCGCACGGTTACCGCTGAAAAACGGCAGAATCGGTTCAGTGTAACGGTGTGGTGTGGTATGACCTCAGATCAGGTTGTGGGCCCGTTCCTTCTGCGCAACACCATGAATGCTGAGCGGTACATTGCTATGTTGCGAAACGAGGTCTGGCCGGTTGTCAGCACATGGGAGAACATCGACGATCTGATATTTATGCAAGATGGCGCCCCTCCGCACTTCGCTCTTGTTGTCCGTGAGTGGCTGGATGCCCACTTGCCTGGGCGTTGGATGGGTCGTCGTGGTCCACATCAATGGCCAGCCAGGAGCCCCGACTTAACACCGTGCGACTTCTTTCTTTGGGGGTGGGTAAAGGAAGAAGTCTACCGCACCAAACCGAGGACATTGGAAGAACTGGGAGGACCGAATTCGGGAAGTCATGTCCTCCATCCCGCCGGAGTTCCTGCTAAAGTCAGTGGACGCCATTCCTGGGCGGCTCCAGAAGCTGGTGGAAAGAGTTGGAGCCCACATTGAATTTTAGAGAAAACCTACCATGTATGCCTACCTTTTCATATTATTTCTTCTGAAATAAATGGATAATATACGTATTTTTTTACCAATCCAAAATAGGGAGCTACTTTCCGCCCACCCTGTACATATATATATATATATATGATGAATAAAACCACGAAGGAAAGGAAACACAAAATGGTACTCAAGCGCTTTCGTCTAATGACATCCTCAGGAACACTGAAGTACATAAAAAGGTTAAGCCTATATATAGGTTACAGAAAGAAAAAAAAAAGAAAAAATAAATAACATACATACACACACACACATATATATATATATATATACATACATACATATCTATATATACAAATACATACATACATACATATATACAATAAACAGAGAAGTAAAAATAATAAAAAACTAAAAATTAAAACCTTAAAGGATTACCAGTGAGGCGTACAGATTTGTAAGGAAAAATATCAATTTTTAGCACAAGATCAAATGGATTATAAAAATACAAAATTATACTGGAACTCTGCCTTGGATATGGTATGTCTTTTTTTATTGTTAAAAAACCTTCGGCTTTACAAATTTGTTACAGTCTCGCGTGTTTTGAAAAACAGTGTAATCTCCCTCAGTATTTGTTTAACATAGTTAAAGGCCTCGTTTATAGTGCGGCGAATGGTAATTACGAAGATAACTTTCCTAAACGTTTTCGCAATAGCCTCTCACAATTAAAAAAAGATGGGGAGCTCCATATTACTAAAGCAGACAAGGCTAACACCATAGTTATTATGGACAAAGTGGACTACATCGGAAAGATGAACGAGCTTCTCCAGGACCCCGCCACATACACCAAACTTAGGAAGAACCAGCAGGATGACGTCATCAAATCATTTAATAGTGGCTTGAAACGCCTTCTCAAAGATCATAAGAACTTAATTCCGCTTTTCATGTCCACTTCACCTGCTCTGCCCTACCTTTACGGTCTTATTAAAACCCACAAACCTGGTAACCCTATGCGCCCTATTATTAGCTCGGTGGGCTCTATTACTTATAAACTCTCCAAATGGCTTGTCAAAGTCTTGTCCCCCATTCTCGGAACTATCTCTGATTCACATGTAAAAAATTCCATGGATCTTACGGAAAAATTGAATAATGCACGTACTGAAACTAACGATAAATTGATTAGTTTTGATGTTTGTTCATTGTTTACAAAAGTGCCGATTGACGATATGCTTGACTTTCTCTCCCAAGAATTACATAAGTATGACCTGCCACTACCTTCACACATTGTTTTGGAACTCATTAAGCTTTGCATCAAAGACTGTAAATTCACTTTCAATAACGAGTATTATCAACAAGTTTTTGGGATGGCTATGGGCAACCCCTTATCGCCCCTCCTCTCCAATATTTATATGGAGTTTTTCGAAATTACCTATATTCCGAGAATCCTGGGGGTTGGCATCCCTTGGTTGCGGTACGTCGACGATATTTTGTGTATCTGGCCCATGAATCGTGACCTGGATAGCTTCCTCCTTCAGTTAAATGATCAAGTCCCCTCCATTAAGTTTACTTTAGAAGTTGAGCAAGACAATTCAATCCCATTTTTGGATGTGCGTGTACATAGGGAAAGCCCAGGGTTTAAGTTTAGTATCTATCGGAAAACGACAAACAATTTGATTTGTCCTACGTACACTTTTACTCGGGACATGATACCCCCACTAAGAAGGCCATATTTTCATCAATGTTTCTCCGCGCCCTTAGGATCGCCAGTCCGGAATACATCGATGCCGAATTGGAAAAAATCAACGGTATTGGAAGTGATTTGTGTTATCCATCTGCGTTTATGGAATCTTGTCTCAACAAGGCAAAACGAACTTTCTATCGTGTCAATATTAACACTCGTACTT
This sequence comes from Bathynomus jamesi, assembly GCA_023014485.1. Taxonomy (NCBI): domain Eukaryota; kingdom Metazoa; phylum Arthropoda; class Malacostraca; order Isopoda; family Cirolanidae; genus Bathynomus; species Bathynomus jamesi. Next base: position 169,158 of record JAJOZX010001577.1, on the reverse strand, counting down.
TGTCAAAAAATATTTTAGTACTTCCATTTTTCCCGGGCTTTTTAGGCATTGCTAATGTACTTAAACTTTTGGATATTAATGTAGTATTTTCATATAACAATATTGTGAAAAATATCATAGTAAAAAATAGCCCTACCAATAATTCAGGCATTATCTATAAAATTGGTTGTAAACAATGTGATTCCTTTTACATAGGTCAGACGGGAAAGGATTTGCACACACGTATAAAACAGCATCAATATTCCGTTAGAACAGGACAGTTGTCCAGTGCCCTTTTTGTCCATTTGTCAGAGTTAGCCCACTGTATTGATTGGAATAATGCTTCAGTTTTATTCCATTCAAGCAACATTGTTAATAGAAATATTCTTGAGTCTGCCATTATCCAACTTTCAAATAACTTCAACATAAGCAAAGGTCTTTTTCAACTCGATCCTGTTATGTTGAATTCCTTTAAAACAGATTTAAATAAGAAGGGTAAAACATTAAATCTTTGGTAAACTTGTCTTCTACTTTATTAACTTTTAATTTGCATTTTATTTTTTTATAATATCAAAACCCGACCATAGGCAGCAGTGTGTTAAAACCCGGACAGAGTTCCAGTATAAATTTGTATTTTTATAATCCATTTGATCTTGTGCTAAAAATCGATTAACTTTTAATTTGCATTTTATTTTTTTTTTTTTTTTTTATATATATCGAAACCTGACCATAGGCAGCATTGTGTTAAAACCCGGCAGAGTTCCAGTATAATTTTGTATTTTTATAATCCATTTGATCTTGTGCTAAAAATTGATATTTTTCCTTACAAATCTGTACGCCTCACTGGTAATCCTTTAAGGTTTAATTTTTAATTTTTTATTATTTTTACTTCTCTGTTTATTGTATATATATGTATGTATGTATGTATGTATGTATTTGTATATATAGATATGTATGTATATATATATATAATATGTGTGTGTGTGTGTGTATGTATGTTATTTATTTTTTCTTTTTTTTTCTTTCTGTAACCTATATATAGGCTTAACCTTTTTATGTACTTCAGTGTTCCTGAGGATGTCATTAGACGAAAGCGCTTGAGCACCATTTTGTGTTTCCTTTCCTTCGTGGTTTTATTCATCATAAATATTTTTCACGTGTTACCTTCGTGAAATAATTTTCATATATATATATATATATATATTGTAGTAATGCTTAGTTAAAGAATATTAAATTTTGTTTAATTAAATAAGATAATGTTTAATGTAAATCATTTACTAATAATTATGAAATTAATTGTTTAAAATGGGTAGGGTTGGTAATACTGAATAGGCCCAGAGAGTGGACTACCCTATAACGGTTTTCAGTCTTGAGGCGGACGCGATACGCGTTAGATTTAGAACCATGTGATCTTAAAGTCAAATTGTTTTGTGTTCCTCTCCGACCTAAATTATTATATAAATGTCATACTCGCATATCCCCTAATTAACTAAACCATTTTCGAAATTAATAAAACGTAATAAGTGTTAATAAAGAGTATTAATATCCCCCTCCCCATTCGTTTTGTAACGGTCTTTTAGAGTCAGAACTCGGCGTCGCTACCGGAAACTATACGAAGAAAGTGATAAATGAAGCAAAGAGCCGATAGAGAATAAATAGAGATAATAATAAAGTAGGAAGAAGCGTAAATAAATAATGAAGATAATAAATAATAAAACGTAGTCACTACATCTGGTGGCTAGCGGTGATCTTACATCATATTTTGTGAGGCTTACCCACGTGTTAGTATTTCGATTAAAATTCTTAAAACCCGGTATAATAACAAATAGCGTTAATGAATATTTTATTTCGATTATTAAAATATCTAAATGCAAAGTTTACCCCGTTTGCAGGCAAATTTCGATTTTCATGCCTTAAAATTTCATTGTAAATAAAATTTAAAAATGGCGCTTGCCTTCGCGTCCTGATAGCGTCCCTGACTCGCGCCTAAGAATTTAATTTGTTTCGTCCAGTTCCGTTGCTTTTCGTTTGTCCGACTCAATATTGCGAGTCATTATTACGTTAAATTTCGTTCGTCGGAGAGGATATAGTTTGAAAATTATCGTGCTGCCTGAAGACTCAAATTTCTTTTTTCGTCTCTTCTACTGTATGCCTGGTTCAGCTTACCTCTGTTGTTTACTTGTTTGTTTAAAACTTTTGGAATTAGTAGTAATTGTAATATAATAATAACGATTAATATAGAAAAAAAAATTGTACGTAAGTAAATTGTTAGTTTGAATACAGTATGATACACAATTTATATGGTCCTTTCAAAGTGTTTCAGCGAAAATTTGTATCGCATTTCTGGGTATATATACATATATAGTACAACATTTCAGGAACATGAGAAATTTTCTGGGTTCATTAGCAGATTTTTGATTATATTTCGATTGTTTGTAAATATAGGTTTACGGGCTTTTTGCTTTGCTCGCTTCGCGCTAAAATAGGTTACGTTACAGTTAAGGGACAAATCGAAAAATAAATCTTAAAAGATATTAAATTTGTCAGATTATAAGTCGCCGTATAGGGTTGTGTTAAATTTCAAAATAAGCAGAATTCGTTTAACTGAAATAGAAAAGTGTGTTGTAAAATTTTTTATAAGTTTTTTTTGTATTTTTTATATACTCATTAATTATATACTTACTTATTAACTAATACGTATTTATTAGTTATATATATAATTACATATATTTATATACCCATAACTTTGGTAGGTAAGCTGATTATTTTTTTCTCCTCTCTTCCTTTCGGTCATTTCACGACAATTCCGACATATTTGGTAAAATGGCTATTGTATCGTACTTAAGAAGAATTTCTTGTAGGCCTATCGTAAAATATTGTTCGGAGATTAACCGTTATTACGGTATGTCTATTGAGTAGTAAATTTTAGTTATTTAACAAAATTTTATTGGTTTAACATAAATAAGCATAGGATTTTTTCTTTAATAAGCACAAATGTTATGCGTATTCTAAATTGTGCTTTTCACGCATAACATTGAATTTATTAAATATAGGCCTAAAAGCGGCAGTAAATTTTATTTTTATTTTGGCGGCCAATGTGAGTTACGGTACACATTTTACTAAATCTGAATATTATAATTTTTTTAATTACAGAAATTTGTGTAGAAATTTTCTATATACGTTTTATAATTCATTCAATAATCAATTTATTTGTACAGTAGGCCGATTTTTATTTTTCTTTCCAGTTCAATGACAATGGTAAAATTTTTAGTTCAAATTTAGATTGTATTCTAAAAAGGATGTTTTAATTTGATATTTTAATTTGGAATTAGAAATGAAAAATGTCCTTTTTTTTAGTTCGAGCGTTTGCATGGAAAATATTACGAAATTATGTTAGGATATAATGCAGTTTCATTCGGTTAGGGATATTTGTATAGAGGTTCGCTTACAAACAAAGCGACCGCTCTCAATTGGAATGTTTTAGTTTTTTTACAGTGGATTGTGTGTATTTTTTAGTACATATGATCTATTCTTATTTAGTATAACTATGCAAATTTGTAGTTTCACTTGGAAACGGTAAATTGCTGAGATTTTTGTGATTTGCAAACCATACTGAGGTTTCTGTTGAAGGAGAGAGTTGTATCTCAGATGTAATTTGCGAATTGCAAGTTCAATTCTTATGAAATTTGACGTTTCAAGTTGGAATTACTGTATTAAAATAATTTTTGGTAGTAATATTTAAATTTTTTTACTTTTTAATAACTGTTTAGAAAATTATTATTGTTTAAACCTTCAGTCGGAGTTAACTAGTGCATTTGAAACATTGACTCAAGTGTACACTCGGAAATGGAGCCTCATAGATAGCCAGTAACGTTTTTGTGGCGTCTGTGTGCTCCTCCTCAAAGCAAGAGGGTTCATGATTGTCAGAGAATGGATGACATGAAGTTTCTGGGGTTCATTTTTGTCTTTTGTATTTGGAGGTATTGAGGTGATTTCTGACGATAGTTTGAACAATAATAATTCTTAAATTATACTAACAGTTACTATGTATGGGCGCTTTATATTTATACTGTACAATTTTGTTTAGCGTTTTATGACTTTTTTTATCTTCTCTGCTGTAACTGCCATAAGTGACCTTATTGGTAGCTAGATTTGATTAAATTTTTGCGAAATTTTTATATTTTTTTCCGTGAATTTGGCCAGAGCAAATGTGTAGTTAGTTTTCGAAGTGAACTGTCGAGAATTCGATAAATTAAATATGAAATGATAAGCAGTACAGAAACACGTTTAGAATAAACTTTTTTTTCAAAATTGAAAGGCTCAGTTTGGGTCAACCAAGTTGAATCCGAGTTCCATCAAGTGAGTTTAGTCGACCGGATAGGTGATCGATCACCAATGAGAGAGAGAGAGAAGAGAAACCAGAATGCGCATGGACTTGGCGCAGGATGGTTTCGGAAGAGAAGAGAGAGAACCGAATGCGCATGGACTTGGCGCAGGACAGTTCGGAAGAGAAGAGAAATTTACGTGTGCAGGGTCTTGGCACACGAAAGTTTCGATCGAAGATGGTCTACTGGTATTTTTCGGGCAGTAGCTGGTCACGTTGCTCGAATGCTTCGCTAAATATGTGTTGTAGCACTCGGTAGACAAGCCGCGCGAGCTTGAACGAGTACCTACGACTGTACTGTCCATACAGACATACAGTAGGTTCGTTGGGAAACGGCCTACGGCGGAGTCATCGTTTGATTGTTGCCAGTAGAAGTCTTTCAGCTGGACGTAGGAAGAGCAGCGTTCACCGACAAAAGTGGAGATGAGACAAGGCGAGTTTCTTCATCGACTTCTAGAATTGCAAATTCCGTCCAATTCCAGCGCGTGGTCCCGCTTTCAGATATCTCCCCCCCTGATCCTTTTAGAATTGGACGTCTCTTGTTTTTTTTTCGCCATTGGAGAGAGAGCGGAACCATTATAGCGTGCTGCCCTGTTGCATGTTGATTGATGCAATCCCTTGCATTCTAGCGAAGTGAGCAGGAGAGCTGCGATTGAAAATTGAAATCCGTTGTCAGCGTGCGGAGTCATCTAAACAACGTCCAGCAAATAAATGTACTGATTATTATCTAATGAAATTATAAGTGAAAAGGGTCCGATTATTGCCCATATTTGTTGTGTTTTTCGTGAAATGGTATGTGCGCTCTTGGTCAGTATTTTATGTAAACTTTTTTTTTTTTTTTCTATGTTGCCCTGATAGTAACTGTATAACTATACAAATAATTGTTTCGAATGTAAAGCGATCGTTGATGAGAAATCGCGGGAATAGATTGTGAACTTGAGATTTGTGTAGCCACTGTAAGAAAATTTTCTGTTATTTTTTTTGGCATGTATAGATTAGTTACAGGTTGTAATTTAATTATTAGAGTGAAATGTTATTTTATGCAAATGTGAAAATTATAAAGTTTTCGGTTTTATAATATGATACAATATATGTATGGGAATTGTCATTCTATTATTTCTTGTCTATTTCTAAACTTTGAATTGTTAAAGAAAAAAAAAAAAAAAAAAAATTGCAAAATATGTAAGTTTGTTGAATAAATTTATTGACATTGTTAAACGATATTAATAAGTTTTCTAATGGAAAAACTTATTTTCAAGGGGGTGATGCGAGTGTAGTAATGCTTAGTTAAGAATATTAAATTTTGTTTAATTAAATAAGATAATGTTTAATGTAAATCATTTACTAATAATTATGAAATTAATTGTTTAAAATGGGTAGGGTTGGTAATACTGAATAGGCCCAGAGAGTGGACTACCCTATAACGGTTTTCAGTCTTGAGGCGGACGCGATACGCGTTAGATTTAGAACCATGTGATCTTAAAGTCAAATTGTTTTGTGTTCCTCTCCGACCTAAATTATTATATATAAATGTCATACTCGCATATCCCCTAATTAACTAAACCATTTTCGAAATTAATAAAACGTAATAAGTGTTAATAAAGAGTATCAATATACCTCCCCCTCCCCCCTTCGTTTTGTAACGGTCTTTTAGAGTCAGAACTCGGCGTCGCTACCGGAAACTATACGAAGAAAGTGATAAATGAAGCAAAGAGCCGATAGAGAATAAATAGAGATAATAATAAAGTAGGAAGAAGCGTAAATAAATAATGAAGATAATAAATAATAAAACGTAGTCACTACAATATATATATATATATATATATATATATATATATATATATATATATATATATATATTAGGGCGGGTCGATTTTCCACATGTTTTGAAATCGCAAGGTGAATAAGTGCCCAGTAGTTAGGTTTGGTTGAGAAATGAACCCAAAAAAATTTTTAGAGCAAAAGGATAAGGGCCTGCTTGCGGATTTGCAATTAAAGTTTATAGTTTTTTACCCAATTTTCGTCATACGCGATAGGTAAACTCGTCATTTTTGAAGACATAATATTAACTAATTATAGATGTAGCAACTCAATATCATTTTCTATCCCAAGAGGAGACAATGCCTAATGTATATCATGTGTTTTAAGTGTAAAATTATAAAATTTCGTTGAAAAAACATGCATTTTTCCTAATTTATTCACATATTTTGGTTACAAAACTTGAAAAAATACTTTCAAAAGGTGATAAATCCAAAAAAATCACATGTTCTCATGTAAAAAGAAAAACTATTCATATATTCATATAAATCATCATAAGATTGAGAATAATGTCCTTTTGACATAAATGCAGGACGCATCTTCCTGCTCAGTACTTTAGTAAGATACATCTGTGACGAGTTTCGAACCCGTACACGGTAGGGTGGAGTGAAAAACTCATTTTCGAATTTTCAAATTGGCTAGTGTGGAAAATGTGTGGAGTAGTGAGTAAATAAGCTGGTATAAATTTAAAATCATAACATTAATATCTTCAGGTGCCACAATGACCTTCAATATTGAAAAAAATTGAAAAAAGCAGATTTTAACCAATAATTACAGAAGAGTCCACGATGCACAATAGACAAGAATTTATTCACACTTGTATAAAAATAGCTCAGTCAACCTTTAAAAAAAGTTTCTATTCTCTAAAAACAGTTTTCTATAGTCAGCTCACTCAGCTGTCACGTGAGTACCTCGGTTCAGTGTAGCTGTCGCTCTCGTAGCAGGTGGGTGTTCTGTTGTTGGCGTTACTCAGAGAGTCTAAACTATATTTCTTATATATTTTGCATTTCTGTATTGTGTTGCCCTAAGTTTGCCATGTACTATTAACTGAAATTAACGTATAATTGATATTAGCTCTTTCTTTTTCAGATTTGTATACTTTCAAAATGTCTCGAGTTTGTGCAAAATCAACCAGGGCCTCAACTGAGTGCCCCATGTTTGGTATGGGGGAAGATTTGTGGCACAGGAATCTTCCTACATACGAAGGAGTTTTTAAATATTACTTGTTTGTAAGAAACGATTTGAAACAGAATACTAATAAAGATCCTTCAATATCTCAATATTAGAACAAGTTGTTGATAAATTGAAAACAATTTGGGAAAGTGCTTCCGTCCCAATTCTGTCAGACAGGCGAATTGAAACAATGTTCAGAAGCTACCACGAAAAGTATCGTGTCATTATGAAGCCATACCAAAGCAGAAAAAATTCTGAAGCTTACAAAGCAAAGATTGATATGTTCAAAAAAGAAGCACACACGAAACTTTTTGACATTGCAGCGTGCAAGTTCAAAGTACTAACACAATGTTCTTGTCCCAAAGAAAAAAACGGTTCCAAAGGAAGAAGTGACGTTCCTCTTAGATCAAAGGAGTGAAAGAAAACTGTTTATTGATAGAGTAGATATTACACTCTCAAAGAAAAAAGCATCTACGTTGCTAAGAAAGCAAAAAGAAGCTGTGAGGCTCACCAAAGAATCTTCACAGGAGAAATTGCAGGATACAAATGTTGAATTATCATCATCGACATCAAATAGTGAAAGTGAATCTGGCGAAATATCAGACGATACATTTCCAGAGCCAGTTAGCTCGAAGAGAAAGCTCGAACAACCTGAAGAACAATTATTCAAGAAAAGGAAAACTACAAATCTACCTTCAGTGGCTACTGCTTGTGACAGGACTGCAGTTTCAGATCGAGCTGCAGCATTCATTGTTAGTGCAGTATTGCAAGATATTGGAGAAGTTTCTATTGACAATACATCTGAAGTAGTGGATAGGAGTAAAATCAGAAGAGAAAGACAAAAGAAGAGATCAGAAATTATGAAAGATCAAAATCAGGTCCCAATCAGAGGAATCTATTTTGATGGTCGAAAAGATTCTACACTCTTCCAAGAAAAAAAAGAGTCCAAAGTATATCAGAAGAAGGTAACAGAAGAACATATCACTTTAGTGAGAGAACCTGGTTCACATTATTTGGGCCATTATTCTGTGAATTCTGGATCAGCTGAAGAAATATGTAAAGGAATGTTTGAGTATATTGGAAATAATGACATGAACCTGGAAAACCTTGTTGCCATTGGAAGCGATGGTGCAGCAGTCAACACTGGAGAAAAGGGAGGCGTTATAAGGCTTATAGAATTGAAGCTGAAGAAGCCAGTTCAACATTTAGTGTGCCAGCTCCATGCCAATGAATTGCCATTACGCCATTTAGTTGCAAAGCTGGATGGAAAAACATCTGGCCCCCGCGGATTCACCGGTCCTATTGGCAGGGAATTAGAGAACTGTGAGAGTCTTCCTATTGTCGAGTTTGAAAGGATTGATGCTGAGGAACCAACTGTAGACTGTGAAGATCTTAGCACCGACCAAAAATATCTAATTGATATTCATCAGGCCATAACAAAGGGATATTGCTCTCCAGATCTTGCTCATCGTAGTCCAGGCAAAATGGCACATTCACGATGGCTGACTACAGCAAATCGTTTGCTTCGTCTATACGTTTCAACTGTAAGTCCATCTGAGAACCTCATGAACATTGCTTCTTTTATAATGAAGGTCTACATCCCAATGTGGTTTTCTATTAAGCAAAGTACGTCTTTTGTCAATGGCTCAAAACATGTTTCCAAAACTATTGAACTAACAAGAACACTGAATGACGAAGTAAAGGATATTGTAAACCCTGTCATACAAAGAAATGCATTTTTTGCAAATCCAGAAAATATTCTAGCATCAGTGATTCATGATGACCGCAGCGCCATAAGAGAATTAGCGTGGAGGCGAATAAAGAAAGCAAGGCAAACAAACAAGGAAAAAGTTGTGAGGCGTTTCACAGTACCTGTTATTCAATTTGAAGCTACTGATTATACTGATTTAATTAATTGGCAAAAATGCATTGTCACTGAACCACCTGTGACAAGACACCTGACAGAAAATGAGATTGAAGAATTCATAGAAAACAAGAGTACCCCTCCATTCGAGAAATTCCCTTGTCATACACAAGTAGTAGAAAGAATGGTAAAATTAGTGACTGAAGCATCATCAAAAGTATTTGGATTGAACGCGCGAGATGGCTTCATAAGATCAACACTTCAGTCACGTAAAAAAATGCCATCATTCGAAAGTAAAGCTGAATATAAAGTTTAAATAAAACGTTAATAGAAAAAAACATGCGCAAGGATGGGTGGTTGGGAGGGCATGGGTGGAGCTCGACACGCAGCCACCTCCTCGTGGTGAGTTCTGGATTATTTAGATCATTAATCAAAAGAACATTGATCTAAATAAACTAAGAGCTGCGTAATTCAGTAACTATTTTGGTAATTGGAACACTTAATATATAATAATAACAAGTAAGTTTCAGTTATTGTACTAATGCAGAATATAAGAAAATCATTATATTTCACTTTTTTCGACGGCTTTGTGGCACCTGAAGATATAATTTCGCAGGACTAATATTTATGCACAGTCATTATCTATAGCACCCACATATTTTCCGCACTAGCCATATTTGAATTTCGAAAACAAGTTTAAAAACCTCATTTTCGATCCGCCCTAGTACACGGTATGGGAAGCTTCTGTCACTAATTTCACACTCCTCTCAACACTCTGAGAGTGAGAAGGCAAGTCTGGAACGTCTGGCTGTGTTAGTGTCCATGAATGACTGGATTTCTTCATCAGATAGGTGCTGTGTGGTAGGTGGTACCATGACATCAGGGTCAGTGAGGTCGATGAGCTCATGCCAGTGATTTGCATTCCAATTCACCTGGGGAATTTTCTTCCCTGCTTCCTGGTTGCTCTTTATTCTATAAATGAAAAATGAAAATGAAAATATAAATGAAAATATAAATATAAATAAAAATATAAATATAAATGAAAAATAGTACTCAAATATTGCCGTTTCAATAATACAAACATATTACCCACTTAAAGTGACAATTATAATATTTTTTCCATATTTTTTGGAGAATAACTCAGCTTTTGCAAAAAAAACAATAATAATTACAAGAAGCGCAAAATTTACCTGTGTCTGAGAGTGAGTATAGTCTGAAGCCCAAGATTCCTGATTCTCTCTTCATCATCTTTCACCATGGCATAGAGGATGTTCTCAGGTCGGAGGCAGAAAACATTACCCTGGATGTTCTGCTTTACAATGCGTTTCACATCATCAAATGGAATCAGCCTCAGTCGGCTGATAGCAGAGAAGAGGATGCGAGGAGAATCATGCAGCTTAGAGGATGCCTTTATCTCAAACCATGCAGGAGCATAAACTCGAACAATGTAATGGATCAACTTTTTCAAATTCAGGTTTGGTCTGTTGTCTCTTGTGTACAAACAAAGAAGTCGTATGGCAAGAGTTAACCATCTTGCATGGTTAAGTGGACCAATCTTCCAAGAAGCCCATCTGTCATCTACTCTTCCTGATCCGATCCCTCTGCAATACTCATACAGAAGCCTGTGATAATGACTGAGGTCTTTCAGTACTTCCTCTGGAATGTACCCTTCAATGATTGGAGTTTCCACAGCTTCAAACTGTACCTGAGGTTCATCTCATCCTGGATATTTTCTGCGCACCTTTGCCCAAGGGGCCCGCTGAAACTTCTTGGGCCAGTTGTCACTCCATCCATTTTTTTGAAAAGAGCTTTCAGTGGGAGTTCATTTTGATGCAGTGCGCAACCAATAGTGTGCAGTTTCCTCCCCAGAGTTTCTTCAAGTTTTACCACTAAACCACTCTTCCAGCCAGTGTTGGTTGCGATACTTTCAAGGCTATTATATTCTTCAAGAACACTGAATGTCTCCTGAGCAAGGCCCTCACCAGTGGCGCCTATAGCAGGAATTGTTCTGTGGGTCAAATAGGCGCCAGGAGATTTTCCATTTTTATAGGTGAAGGTGAGGTGATGTTCTGCGTCAACGCACTTTCTGAGAACAGTTTCCCCTTCAGGTGTCTCTATTTTTTTGTAAGTCATGGTATTCTCGTCAACCTTCCTATCCACACCAACACAAATGAGCTGTGTCTTTTTCTCTGATTCCACACCCTCACTAACTACCCTAATTTGGGCTTTGGCCCTGTCTAATTTGCACTTGTCAATCATGATGTGATTGATGTCAGCTTCAGGTCTCAGTAGGTGTTTGATGTCATGGAGCAAGGCATTCCCAAGAGCTGCGCCCAGATTTGATGAACATTCACCTCTGAAAAGTTCCATAGCATATCTGGGAAACTTTAAAAGGCTGTAGTCTCCTGAAGGCCCCTTCCTAGGTTGCCATTCATCTTCTCCTTCCTGAAAATAAATGGAAAATATTAATGCGTTTTCTGGTTATTTATTTAATTTATTTATTTTTATTTATTTATTTATTTATTATTTATTTATTAATTAATTTATTTATTTATTTACTTATAATTATATATAACTAATATAAATAAAAGGAAACTAACCTCGCCACCAGATGAACTGCTTGTAAGTCCAGGCAACTCTGTAGGCTGTATGAAAGATCCTACTACCTCAACTTCCTCCTGAGGTAGTACATGTTGCTGTCCTTGTTTGGCCTCCTGTCTCTTCTGGCAGCAGCTGTGTCCACTGAAGACAGCTGGTATGCACCCTTAGGACCTGTTTTGGATCGCTGATCACGAATGTATGCTCTTTCTTCAAGTGGCACCTTTGCATTTCGAGGGCAAACACAGATGATGTGTTCTTGTGTACACTTGTCCTCTTACAGTATACTCTTGAATCACTGCAAGGCAAAATATCCAAAGAACAGGAACAGGCAAAAATATCAAAAAGTTTGTCCAAGTTAGCATCCAGATTTCGCTTGACACTTGCCTTAGCATGCTTGCGCTTAATGTCTTTCACAAGAGTGAGTAGGTCTTTAACCTTTCTGTCAATGGATTTGTCATTAATCAAAGGCAGCCTTGGATTCACTGAAGACCAAATGGATTTTAAATCCTTGCTAACTTGCTGCACTAAGGCCCAAAAATCTGCGCCAGGGTTAGCATGATTAAGGTCATAATAGTATTGAATCAGCTGCCTGTAAGTGCTTGGTTCGGTCATTAATAATTCACAAGGACCACCTCCATACTTTTCTTCACTTTTCTTTCGGGTCAAGTGTCTTGTTTTCGCTTTCGGCATTATTTACACCGGAAAATCTGAAACATAATGAAAAGTGTTAATGCGAATAGCAATATGTAAGAAATAAGCGTGAACGGTCACAGGAAATATAATATTTTACCATTATTTTTTAATAAAGATGCATAATTAATAATTATATAAAAATACAAGCAAAACGTTGATATTTATGCTTATAGAAACAAGTTAATAATTTTGGGTTTGCTTTGTTTTGGTTGCGCGTATGCCGCATACGGGATTTTACGCATGAAGCGACAACAGAAAAAATTAAAAACTTAAAAGCTAAATTCGCATTCTGATCTTTTATCAAAATGCATTTCTTTGTGATTTTCACATTTCATAGATGCAACGACAACTACTGGATGTTTATTCGCTTTCTGGTACCAACTTCGACCACCCCTAATATATATATATATATATATATATATATACACACATTTAACTGCAATGACCACGCAGTATATTAATGTATAGAAACGACGTAAGTATAGAGGAGCGTTCTGCACACGAGGAAGAGAAATAACGAACAAATGAAAAATGAGGTGAACCGCCCGGGAATCGAACCCAGGGCCTTCCGATTACCGGTCGGATGCGCTACCATTACACCACGGACCTCGATCAGTCATAAGTCGAAATTCTCCTACATAGGGCAGAAACTAATGCCCTGAGAGGGCACCCTCGCAAATCGTGAATATGTACATTTAACTGCAATGACCACGCAGTATATTAATGTATAGAAACGACGTAAGTATAGAGGAGCGTTCTGCACACGAGGAAGAGAAATAACGAACAAATGAAAAATGAGGTGAACCGCCCGGGAATCGAACCCAGGGCCTTCCGATTACCGGTCGGATGCGCTACCATTACACCACGGACCTCGATCAGTCATAAGTCGAAATTCTCCTACATAGGGCAGAAACTAATGCCCTGAGAGGGCACCCTCGCAAATCGTGAATATGTACATTTAACTGCAATGACCACGCAGTATATTAATGTATAGAAACGACGTAAGTATAGAGGAGCGTTCTGCACACGAGGAAGAGAAATAACGAACAAATGAAAAATGAGGTGAACCGCCCGGGAATCGAACCCAGGGCCTTCCGATTACCGGTCGGATGCGCTACCATTACACCACGGACCTCGATCAGTCATAAGTCGAAATTCTCCTACATAGGGCAGAAACTAATGCCCTGAGAGGGCACCCTCGCAAATCGTGAATATGTACATTTAACTGCAATGACCACGCAGTATATTAATGTATAGAAACGACGTAAGTATAGAGGAGCGTTCTGCACACGAGGAAGAGAAATAACGAACAAATGAAAAATGAGGTGAACCGCCCGGGAATCGAACCCAGGGCCTTCCGATTACCGGTCGGATGCGTTACCATTACACCACGGACCTCGATCAGTCATAAGTCGAAATTCTCCTACATAGGGCAGAAACTAATGCCCTGAGAGGGCACCCTCGCAAATCGTGAATATGTTCGATTCCCGGGCGGTCCACCTCATTTTTCATTTGTTCGTTATTTCTCTTCCTCGTGTGCAGAACGCTCCTCTATACTTACGTCGTTTCTATACATTAATATACTGCGTAGTCATTGCAGTTAAATGTACATATTCACGATTTGCGAGGGTGCCCTCTCAGGGCATTAGTTTCTGCCCTATGTAGGAGAATTTCGACTTATGACTGATCGAGGTCCGTGGTGTAATGGTAGCGCATCCGACCGGTAATCGGAAGGCCCTGGGTTCGATTCCCGGGCGGTTCACCTCATTTTTCATTTGTTCGTTATTTCTCTTCCTCGTGTGCAGAACGCTCCTCTATACTTACGTCGTTTCTATATATATATAATCGTCTTCGTTGTGTGGTAACTACACCATGTAGTGTAGTGTAGAACCAATAAATTTGAACCCCTTATTCGGCGGTGTTACAACGTGTTTACGAGTGTGCATTGTGGTCTCCCAAAATCAGTCCAGACCACTTTAGATAAAAAGCCTTAGAAACATATCTAAAAAGCAGGAAAATGGTAAAGGCAAATAATAATAGAAAAAAAATCATAAAAGCGAATGAATATTGAAGCAAATGACACATTTGTAACTTTGAAATACCGCTTTGCGCTTTATCGGCTCTTACGTTGCCTGTTCGGTGGTGTTTCTCGCCCTGTTGTTCAGTATGCGATACGCGGCTCTTGAGGATAATTGGAGGTAAAAGTAGGATTCTTGGTGTAGAAAGTACGCAATTCAGAATTTACTATGACTGTAAATGGCGAGATTTGGGAAATGGCTAATGAATTTAAGTATCTTGGAAGTGTGATAGCGAGAGGATTACTAATAATGATAATGATAATGATAATGTTAAGCTTTGTTGGCAAGATCCAAATCCCATAATTTTTTCTCCTCGTACGCCGGAGCTTAATAACAGAGTGAGAGGAAGCAAACTGCTGGAACGTTGGAAATGATTGCGAGAAGGAATAGTCGATGGAAGCCACTAAAGAACTAAATGAAAAGGTCTTCGTACTTAAGATAATGCGTGGAAGTACAACGTTAGCCGAGCATGTGAATGAAGAAAGAAGAGTAAAGAAGCGGAAATGAAGAGTAAAAATTATGTGCACGTAGACTGTACGTCTCCATTTTCCATGGTTTGTACAATTTCCTTAAATTATATTATAGATGTTTATACGAGATCAAATGTACGAGTGTGATGTTTCTAACAGTTAAATATGTTTTCTAACATGACGTTTTCTAACAGTTTAAAGGTTTATAATAATATCTAAATAATATTTGAATAACATCCCGATAATTATATAATTAGTACAATCACGTCGCACTCATAATCGACTACATGTAAGTATATGTATGTATGTATGTATGTATGTATGTACAGTGAAATGAAGTTGCCATAGCCCACCCAAAAATATAAAAATATAGTGTTTCCAGTGTTTCAGATGCGTTGTGTAGGATATCGGTAAGTGATTAAGGCACGACCTATATATATATATATATATATATATAGGGTGAACCAAATGTAGGTGGACAGTAAATGATAACGTTTATTTTGAGAATACATATTTAATTTTTTTGTATACTATAATACAAAATAAAATTTAAATAAATTTAGTTATAATATTTAATATAATATAACACAAACACCATAGTTATAATGAACACCATAGTTATAATATAATATAACACAAACCGTATTCAACCTACTGTCCACCTACTTTTGGTTCACCGTGTTATATATATTATATATATATATTCTTATTTTTTTAGCTTCGTCATGGGATCTTTTCCGTTTCATGTAATGTTTCCGATTTTGTTGAAAATAAGATATTTAATGTAGATTTTTACGCTGATTTCTAAAATGTAAGTCCTTTTTTGAGAAATGAGCGGTTCAAAAGTTAGGTTAGGTTAACTGAATACCCGGTTAGGTCAACTGTATGCCCTTGACGATTGGTTAGGTTAAGTTCTGATATTTTCGTTAAAACTAACGAAAATATCTCGACTTAACCTAACCAATCATCAAGGGCGTACAGTTGACCTAACCGGGCATTCAGTTGACCTAACCGGGCAGTTAACCTAACCGGGTATTTAGTTGACCCAACCGGGCATTCAATTAACTTAAACGGACAGAAAAATAACGGTCGAAATCTATTCACACAAATACTTAGTGACATAAGCCAATATTACTAAAGAATACAATAACTCTTGTATTAGTTTTCAGTTGTATTGTTATAATTTTTGACCTAATACAAAATTACAATAACAAACATAACTTTTGAACCGCTCATTTCTCCTAAAAAGGACTTACAATTTTGAAATCAGCGTAAAACTCTGCATTAAATATCTTATTTTCAATAAAATCGGAAACAGTACATGAAACGAAAAAGATTCGCGTCAAGTGTCAACCAATCACTGACATCCCACAGAATATGGTTCGAAGCACTGGACACGTATTTTTATGGGTGGGCAAGGGTAATTTGCAGTATACTGTATACTCTACATGTACAGGGTTTTCGAAAAGTTCCGTCATCCCCTACAAAATGTACAGATGTAATACCAATTTTATTTTTGTGATTAATTGAATTTATATGTGATTCATTGACTTTTTTTCTTTTCCAGGTATTAGAGTTGTGTGAACAATGGCAGACCAATCCACTTACACTCTCGAGGAAAGGATAGTGATGAGCACATGGGCTCATGAAAGCTGCATCACCAAACAAGACGGTATTACGCTAGGAGAAAAAGCTGTTTGAAACTAGCTCCATCAAGGACAGACCACGGTCGGGAAGACCAACAACGCGAGTAGAACAATGTGAATGTGTGATTGCATCGGTGGCTCGTTCACCGAAAAAATCACTTCGGAAACGATCACAAGAACTTGCAGTACTTATGTCCACAATGAGAGATCACATATCAAAAGATCTCGGCATGAAACCATACCGCCCGTTATTTGTTAATGAATTAAGCGATACAGACATGCAGAAACGATATGAAGCCTGTAAACGGTTTTTGACCCTTTTTTCAACAATTCCTGCACGTGGAACAGTGATTTTTTCTGACGAGTGTGCAAATTACCGTAGCGCCAAAATAAGAAATGTTTACTTCTGGAGCAAGGAAAATCCACACTTCTTCGAGGAACTGGAACACCATCCACCGCACGTGATGATATGGGGGTGCAGTGTCTGTCAGGAACTTGTTCGGTTCATATTGTTTTGACGGTCCTGTCAACCAAACTGCCTACCTCAACATGTTACGGGACTGGTTTGTGCCTGAGCTCGAACGTTTAGGGCTGCTTGGTCGGGTGTGGTTTCAACAAGACGGGGCTCCGGCTCATTTTGCCATTACTGTGAGGGAATTCCTCAACGAAGTGTTCAGAGACAAATGAAATGAATCGGCCGTCGCTCGCAACATTTACCTGCCCCGAAGTCCAGATCTTTCTTCATGTGACAATGTGTTATGGAGTTTCGTCAAGCAGAACGTATCCAGGGTGTGTTACCTACAACAGAGAAACTGAAACACGCTGTTCGAGATGCATTTGGTTTAATCACTCCAGCAATGCTGCGTCGATTCTCACACCGCACATGGAGGCGTATAATCCTTTGTTACGAAAATGATGGTGCACACACAGATATTCTTGATTAGTAACTGTATTTACTGTAATTAAAGTAATTGTTGCTAGTGACTTGTTTCTTAAATTACACCTACCACATATAAATACAATTAATCACACAAAAATAAAATTGGTACAGTATTACAGTATGTACATTTTGTAGGGGGTGACGGGATTTTTCGAACAACCTGTAGTCTGCGATGGTTTGAGGCCTTTTGGGTTTGAACCAGGCACCTTGAGACATCATATGTGGAGATTAACTAAATAAGTTGTTCCAGCTAAGGTTATAGAAAACCCATAAGGCAATTAATATTGGTTGTGGTTTGAAGTTCCTGTCAGCGTTATCAGGTTATCTTTTAACTTGAAAATAATCTTTGAAGTTCAAAATCAGACTACAGAAATAGTTCCATTCCTGAGGTGTCTCAGAATTAGCTGAAAAAAATTAATTTTTACCTAATGCTGGACTTGCTGTACACTCATTCATATTATGACAACACATTAAAAACTATTTTTGTTTCATTCTGCGTCAGGTGGTTCCCAAAGGATTCTTACGTTGAAAGAATGAAAATTATTGGTAAAAAATAAATATCGTAATACTGTATTACAATTGCAGTTTTTACAATACTGCATTACAAAAATTTTAACACCAAACATACAGTTGTTAACTGGATTATTAATATTTATTTTTATTTAATTTGGCTCTTAAGCTTTTGGCTTTACTGGGCTCGCAGATTAAGTGAAAGTATAACAAATCACTTCATAGATATAGTTATAAATAAGTAAAACCGCAGGAGGTGAACCATTTCTGTTTTAATGAGAGCAAATTTGATAGAAAAAGACGTTCTTAATTACTACAAAGGCCTATTGACTGACCTCCCTAAAGGAACTAAAGTGAATTTATTCAATTTTTATATTACAAAATATTCAATCATGCCTTCCATTAAGAAAATTTGCTAAAAGTTTTATTACATAAGATTGATGGGACAATAAGCAAACGAATGTGTGTTTTTTTAACAGTTTTAAACGTAAAGTCGTGTCCCTAAACCTATATCCCATTAAATCTAAAATATTATAAAGATTGCGTAGGCAGAAAAGTTTGAAGCAATGGTATTTTAAAATTTTCCTTTACTTTGCAACAATGTAGTTATTTATATGCAGGCTTTCTGTCGTATATATATATAGTGGGTGTCTAGTGGGAGTCTCCAAGAACATGAAATTATACAAATATGTAAAGCTTGCTCTGATTGGCTAGCGGATGTGACGTCATCTTCCCTCCTTATGACGTCACCTAAGCTCCTCCTACCTGATGAGAGAAATCAGGTGGCCGAGAGTTAATGCTAGTACAAAAATGTTGAAAGGTGTAGTGGCCATAACAGGAGTGATACGAAAGCACACAAAGGCCCTAAGACAGTATTGTTTTCACAGTTTTCCGTCTGGTATCAGAAAAAGGTAAATAAGATGTGACATTAAATTTTTTCAATTTAAAATTAATCTTATTTTTATATTTCAACAAATAGGATGTATTAGATGTATTCTAGTTTTCTAGTAAGGTACAATGCATAAGTGAGATTTCCATTTCAAATTCATTAATAGTCCATAAAAGTAAATTCTTCATCGTATATTATTTGCTTTGTAGCAGACTTTTTCTTGTTTACAAATAAGGTAAATATTAAGTTTCGCGGAGACCAGTGTTTCCGACAAAGTCGAAATTTTTTACAAAGATCGTGATTGGCTGAAAGGGGTTATGTGGGAAATAACTAACCAATCTAAACTACCAACGAACCAAGCGTAATCTGGTCTCTGTGAAACTTAATATTAGGCACAAACAATAAGGCGCTTCCCCATCAAATTCTCTTAAAACGACAAGGTGAGCAATTGCATGTCACTCTAATTGCAATGTGTTTGTAGGTTGGGTAAAGTAAGGATAAGCCATAAAATGGAATTGAAAGAGGAATTCTGAGCAAAGAAAAAGTTTTTAGCCATAAAATAAATGAATTTTGGGATTAAAGATAAGTTAAAATTCTCAGAATTAACCATCAAGTTACCTAGTCCAGTAAAAAAGGTACTAAATATTTACTTCAATAAGATACTGAGTTGAATAAAATTATTTCGTATACAAATTTGTGGTGAACCATTTGTAATTCGGTGAAAACGAGCTTCATTTACATTATATATATATATATATATATATATATGATGCAAATCCACAAGGAAAAAGAAAAATGATTCCAAGTCCTTTCATGTATTTAGAAGTACACCTCGTCAGGGAATGAATACACGAAAGGCCTTGGAATCATTTTTCTTTTTCCTTGTGGGTTTGCATCATTCATTCATTTCACGTGTTTAATTGTGAAATTCATCCCATATATATATATATATATATATATATATATATATATATATATATATATATATATATATATTAATGTAAAGAACGACGCTTGTATAGAAGAACGTTCATCTTGTGCGGAACGTTCTTCTATACAAGCGTCGTTCTTTACATTAATTATACTGTGTTGTTTGCAGTTAAAATGTGTATATATATATATATATATATATATATATATGTGTGTGTGTGTGTGTGTGCTGTGGTGGTGTAGTGGTTAGCGTCGCTGACTACGAATCCATCGGCCCCGGGTTCGAGACCCGACGGCAGCCGGCGCGCAGCAAAACCCAGCTGTTCATCCTTCCACACAATAAAGAAAGTGGTTGGTAGATAAATGGGTACCCTAGGTGGCCTAGTGGTTAAGACGCTGGGCTGCTGATGGGGCGTGGTTCGGATTCCACGTTAAACTGTAGGTCTAAGGTGGAGTGAAAAGCTTGACCTTCGTCAGAATGAACAATTCGGGCGGAAGCTAACCAAAGGTAACCAAAGGTATATATATGCACTAAAATCACAGAATAACACGTGATCTTATTAATAAGCAAACAACCACAGGGAAAAGGAAACACGAAGTCCGAGCGCTTTCGTGATATATTCACATTATCAAGGAGAAACAGAAAATAGACGGAGATTACAAAGTAAATGAGTTAAATAAACAAGCAAAAAAAATATATATATATATATATATATATATATACAGTATATGTGTGTGTGTGTGTGTGTGAACCATTCAAACAGCCAGTGTCCGTAGCTCAGCTGGTAACAGCATTATTTCCCTATAAGCGAAGTTGGGTAGTGTGTTCGAATCCCAATAATACCGGTAATAATAATAGAGAAATTAGAACAATAGGCCGCATTAGTTGGCCTGAGCACTGCACCAGTTTCTGGCTCTCCTCACTCATTATTAACCTTCAAACACATTTCAGTTCGACCGACAGTCGATCAGGCGTTGCATAAATTTTCCAATTTTAGGGAATTCCATCCATCGAGAGACTGGGACACCTTTTTTTTTCTCCCTGGTAGATAAAAAATAATCACAGTGTTGGACCTTTTCTTTGCAGTGCCATGGTGAAGATCCCAGTTAAAGTGGTGATAGTCTTAGTTACCTGTTCTTTGATCACTCTCGGCGAACATGTCTGGGAAACTCCCGGATGTCACAAAGTAGGTGAGTGAAAAGCAAGTCAAGGGTGACCACTACAAATAATATCTCACTTGACGACGATTCCAATAATATGCAGTAACGATCAACGATCTCCTTCGTGATCACACAATTCATGGCTGGTGTACACTGGTAAAAATGAGGTTGTCGGGTAGGGAAAGAGTCTTTTTAAAGTTAAACTCCCTCCGGATAATATTCGCACATTCGGCAAACATTTGTCGACCTTAAAGAAGAGTTTGAAAACAGGCGAAAAAATATTTATAATAAATTATATATATATATAATATATATATATATATATATATATATATATATATATATATATATATATATAATATATGTGTGTGTGTGTGTGTGTGTGTGTGTGTGTGTGTAAAATACACACACACAAGCAAAAAATAAACTGCATAATTGTAAGGCCTTCCGTATATTTTTATACCTTGTCAGGAGTGTATAGAAATATACAAAAGGCCTTGGAATCAATTTATTTTCCCCCTGTGGGTGTGTAGCTCTTATTAATTTCAAGTGTTTAGTTGTCAAATTAATTATTATATATATATATATATATATATATATATTATATATATATATATATATATATATATATATACAGGGTGTTTCAGGTGGACCCTAGAAATCTAAAAATATGGAAATTGGCGGAATTTGTAGTTTGTATTTGGTATTTGGTATTTGAAGTTTGTCATAGTAATTCTGTCAATTTCCATATTCCTACGATCGACTTGAAACACCCTGTGTGTATATATATATATATATATATATATAATATATATATATATATATATATATAATATAATAGTGATAAAAAAAAATATATATATATATAATACACATATATATATATATATACACAGTATACTCTCGCACTATCAAGCGGATGCGTCCCTCTGGCCTGCGTGATCGAGCACGCGCGATGGAAATTCTTCAGTATTAAATGTGTAAAAATAGGTTGCGTCCCAAGTTCACTAAAATATCATGACATCTTAACTTATTTACTGTATAAACACTATACAAATATTATGCTCAATTAAATAATTAATACATTAATTAATTTATTAACTGAACCTTTCCAGTAAAATATGGAGTACTTAACTGAGGGCAGAAGGCTTTGTGGCAGACATAGAGTAGTAGTAGGGTGGAATTTACTGGGGTATGCGCCTGTGACTGGCCTCTACAGTGAGCGATATATAATGATAATAATAATAATAATAATAATAATCTTTACACAATGTTGGGTTTAACGTTTAATTTTTGTAGTTTAATTACAGTATTCTTATCTGAATATGCCGTTGGGAAGTATGACAGCTTTTCAGGCAAGACGGGTATATATATATATATATCGCTAACAAGACTATAAATGTCCCGAATTTAAATCCAGAAGCGATACTTGATAATAATAATTATTAATGAATTAAAATAATTAAATTTATTATTTGTAACTCGACGGCTAATTATCATACAACGCACTTCATTTGAATGTGAGCTCCCAATTTATATGTTGCTTTCGACAAATCGTAACGCGCCGCGGGCAAGAATTCTTTACTGATTATTTATTGATTAATTCATTTTGGAAGAACTGAAAATGTTCTGTTAAAGTTAATTTGCCCATTTTTTATTCTTTTTTTTCACTCGTTTTGGCTCGCATTCAGTGGAGAGTTTTCCAAAATTATCTGTCATTTTCGTAAGTCTACAGCGAAAATGCTTCGGAAATAAAAGTAGTCAATCTTTACTAATTTTGGGTCACTGAATACGAAAATGATGCCTAAAATTGCCAATTGGCTCTATTTATAAAGATATCAGGCAACCCTGCACCCTACTAACTGGACTGCATCTGTCGCGTAATATGTAGACGCCTGTGACACATCGACGCATTGACTCTACTGCGCATGAGCGTAGTTATATTTTTTTTATTTTAATAAATTAATGTAAATATATACATATATACAATAAAATGTAATTTTAAATTTATCTATTACATTATGTATTTGTAAATTATTTATTAAAAATAGATTGGATCATTTTAACATATTGCTTCCCATAATGTTTTTGATATTAATATAAATGGAATACTAACCTAACTTAAACTTACTTAATTTAAAATTATTAAAATGCAATGTAATTACATTAATTTATTAAAATATAAAAATATAACTACGCGCATGCGCAGTAGAGTCAAGGCGTCGATGTGTCACAGGCGTCTACATATTACGCCACAGCATCAGTTCATTCGCGGAAGTCATACAGTGCATCCTTGTCAAACTCTTTTAGTGTTTGCTTTTGAAACTGAATTTTTTTCAGTCTAATTTGAACAAAGATGCCTCGTAATTGCGTGAACAGTGTAGATAACTTCTGTTATGTTTGTGGAGAATTGACTTTTGCATCACAAAAGCGTGCTATAACCGCCGTGATTAGGAAAGCCTATCACCTTTATTTTGGCTGTAAGATTGGAGATCAGGACAAGAGCTGGGCCCCACACATAGCTGCAATACTTGTGCAACAAACCTTCGCCAGTGGTTGAATCGGAAAAGGAAATCTATGCCTTTTGCAGTGCCAATGGTGTGGAGGGAACCAACAGATCATGTCAGCAATTGTTACTTCTGCATGGTGCCTCCAGTCAAGAAAGGTATTTGCAAGAAGAAAAAATGGATTTTACAATATCCGAATATACCCTCTGCTATACGCCCGGTACCTCACGGCGAAGGACTACCCGTTCCTGAGCCCCCACACTCATTCTCCCTGGAGTCAGAGGACGAGGAGAATGAAGGAACCTGCGAAACTTGTGAGCCTTCAACTTCACAAGACCCTGAATTTGTTTATAACTTGACATCTTCTAAACCGCACATGATAACTCAGAATGAATTAAACGACCTTATCAGAGATTTAGAACCGCCAAAGATTAAGGCAGAGCTGTTGGGCTCCAGATTGCAGCAGTGGAATCTTCTCGCTGAAAATGTTAGAGTGTGTAAGTTTCGTGACCGTCAAAAAGGTTTTGTCCCATTCTTCATCATGGAAGGTGACCTTGTAGCTTGCAACGACATCGATGGTCTGATGGCAGCTCTCAACATTATTCACAATCCTGATGAGTGGAGACTATTCATTGATTCATCGAAGTTGAGCCTAAAAGCTGTTTTGTTGCATGTTGGCAACGTATTGCCATCAATTCCAGTTGGTCATGCAGTCCACATGAAGGAAACATATGACAACATGAGACTGCAACTTTAGAACTGCATAAACTATGACAAACATCAGTGGCAGGTTTGTGGTGACTGACAAGTTGTAGACAGATAGTGGACTGCAGCCGGGCTACACTAAGTATTGCTGTTTTCTGAGTGAATGGGATAGTCGGGCTAGGACTTCTCATTACATCAAGAAGGATTGGCCACTCCGACACTCATTGAAACCTGGAACAAAAAATGTTCAGTATCCTCCACTTGTAGAATCGAGCAAGATTTTGTTACCACCCTTACACATCAAACTGGCGTCATGAAAAATTTTGTAAGACTATGGATAAAACGGGGCCAGCTTTTAAGTACCTCGGTGGTAAATTCCCAAAGCTCAGTGAAGCAAAAATCGATGAGGGTGTATTTGTTGGTCCACAGATCCGCGAGCTTCTTAGAGATGAGGAGTTCGACCGTATCCTAGGTGGTGAGGAGAAGACAGCGTGGCATGCTTTCCGGTTAGTTGCAACCAATTTTCTCCGGAAATACCAAAGCCGACAATTACAGGGAGCTGGTGGAAAACCTGCTGTTGTCCTATCAAAAAATGGGCTGCAATATGTCTTTAAAGATACATTTCCTCCATTCGCACCTGGAATTTTTTCCGGCCAACTGCGGAGCAGTCAGCGATGAACATGGTGAACGTTTCCACCAGGATATCTCAGCGATGGAGAAACGCTACCAGGGGAAATGGAGTCCATCATTGTTAGCAGACTACTGCTGGACAATAACAAGAGATGCTCCAGAAGTTGAATACAAGAGACAAGCAAAGAAGCGACGGGTTGAATCAATATAAGTGACTGCATTATACAGGTATGTTACTAATATAGGTATACATATACGCAAAATGTGTAACTTAAATTTTCTTGGAAACTGTAGCCAATCGACTGTTTTTATGGTCATATTCGTTTTCAACACCCCAAAATCCATAATAGGAAACACATTTTATCTCCGAAGCACAAACTTTTTCAAAATTTGTAGACCAGTGATATAATTAGATACAAGAGCTACAGGAAGGAATAGGGAACTTGTAGATATTTCACGTCACCTTTTTCTCTCTTCCATGACTGAATTAATACAAGAAAAATAACCAAAGATTGGAAAAAGTCTCCTCGAAATAAGAGTACAAGTCACCAAAATCAAGTCTTACTTCGCATTTCCTTCCATGTATTCATAACCTTGAATTGAACACTGTTCGTCGAGATATACGGTAATTACGCGACTTTTATATACTGAGACACCAACCAAATGGGTTCCTATTATCGTGTTCTTTTCAGTCAGTAACAACTTTTCCAAGCGCCATATTTTTATTTATTCTGCAAGAACTGAAAAATCAGCATTAGCCTATTAAAATAGAAGATGTTCTCAATATTATATGGATGCATTCACATATCAACTTAATAACGCATTAATAATATCAGAAAATACAACACCGAAAATGCGAGTGTTCCCAATATTTTGTTCAACTCCCCTCTATCTATCTATCTATCTATCTATCTATCTATATATATATATATATATATATATATATATATATATATATATATATATATATATATATATATATATATACACAGGGTGTTTCATAACATGTGGGATGCACTTTCAGGATGGATTCAGGACCTGAAAACAATGAAAAAAGTTTATATAAACATATGCCCGAAATCGCTTTGTTTCCGAGTTACAGCTCGTTATGTGTTCCAGCAAGCATCCGCCTTACCTTTAAAGGAAGTGCTCAAAATGACCGCCTTGCGCTTGAATACACGCCTGAACACGCCTCGTTATAGACTGCCTGACGCGTTCAAACATTCCAGGTATTGCTCGGATTTTCTGGCATCCTTGTTCTACACGTTGGCGAAGCATTTCAACGTTGTCAATGGGTGTCACGTAAACGATGGATTTTAGATGACCCAACAGGTAAAAATCGAGTGGATTCAGGTCCGGGGAGCGAGCAGGCCACGCAATGGGTCCTCCACGGCCTATCCATTTATCAGTGAAATGGTCATCCAAATAGTCTCTGCCTACTAGACTAAAATGAGGCGGAGCGCCGTCATGCATAAACCACATACGACGTCGGACACCAAGAGGAACTTCATCTAGCAAATCGATTAAATCATTCCTTAAAAAATTGGAATACGATTCTCCTGTTAATCTTCCAGGCAAAATAAAAGGACCGATTAAGTTGTCGGCAATAAGTCCTGGCCATACATTGATACTAAATTGTTGTTGGTGCCTTGACTGGATGATGGCATGCGGATTCTCTTCGGCCCAGTGATGAGTGTTGTGAAAATTGATCACGCCATTTCTTGTGAAGGCAGCCTCATCAGAAAACAACACGGAGGATAGAAAAAGAGGATCGCGAGCACACTGTTGAAGGAACCAAGTAAAAAAAGCCTCTCGTGATGGGAAATCAGCTTCAGTAAGGCCTTGTTCTCTCTGAATGTAATATGGGTAAAGCTGTTGTTCCCGTAAAATTTTTCACACAGTTGTGTATCTTACACCCTCTGCTGCTACTATCCTTCGGGTGCTGACGCCAGGATGTTCCTCCACGCGATTCAGGACCCGCTCCTCCAACTCAACAGTTCTGCCACTGATTGGTCTACCACCATCTGAAACTCGCTTGTTGAATGATCCTGTATCACCAAGACGCTCGTCTATTCTCTGAAAGGTCTTATCTGGCAGACGGCGATTCGGAAACCTTTCCACATACAGACGTCTTGCTGCAGCCGCATTACACTCGGCAAATCTATACATGAGATGCATGTCTGCCATTTCTCTGTTTGAATAAGCCTCCATTCTCACTTCAAATGCACAATATCACTGAATAGCACAAAAACTTTTAGGTTTTTTTTCACTGGACTGCACTTATTCACGGTAAGTTACGAATACAAACAGTGAAACACCGCGATGCACCTCTGACTGACAGACTGATGGCTCTATACTCAACGATATTGAAACATGTCATAGAGTATACGAAACATTACAATCGGCAAGGCCATACATGAAATAAGTCTCGTACACACTCACAAGCATTGTCGGCAAGCAGTGTTTGTAAACAGTTTGCGGAAAGAATTGCTGGAACACAAAACGGGCTGTAACTGGGAAACAAAGCGATTTCAGGCATATGTTTATATAAACTTTTTTCATTGTTTTCAGGTTCTGAATCCATCCTGAAAGTGCGTCCCATATGTTATGAAACACCCTGTATATATATATATATATATATATATATATATATATATATATATATATATATATATATATATATATATATATATTCAGCATATGCCAGTAAGAATCTTTACAAACGAAGAAAGTTCTCATCCTTTTCTCGTGGCTGGAAAACTATCAACGTGATGGTGTACATAGTACTCAGCGGGTTCGATTCCCGGCGAGAGCAGTCGGCGCACAGGTCATACCCAGTTGTTCATCCTTCCTTTGGTTGGTAAATAAATAAGTATTATAAATAAAAATTCCCCCAATGAGGGGGGGGGGGATGCTGCAAAATGGTCGAACTCAGATCGATCCTGAACATTTGTTGAAGAAGAAGAAACGCATTGACCTTAACTCTCGTTCTTTATCGGATATTAACAGAAACTCATGCTTTGCATCGGAGTTTGCATTTGTTTCCGTATTCTAATGAATCAGTCGATGATGCGTCGATATTCCGTAAAAGACGACGACAAACGTCGATTACCGAAGTATTGTTTAATTTATATAAATCCATTTGATCGACAGTTACTATTTGTTTTCAGCAAATGAGATCGAATCCAAATTGAGGGGTCTTTTTAGAACTTAGAACCCCAGTTGAGTAAAGGTTCAGAATTGAAAAACATTTTTAATATTCGAGATTCACATACAGTTAAAAAGTGTGTCTGTGATTTTTTTTTTTTAACTTAACCCTTTCAATCAGAATTGGGACCCTACTGTCCCATCGGAAATAATAATATATATTGTACTAAAATGCAACTTTTCTACAAATTCTTCTAATAATAATTATTGGTTTTGTTTAATCTCCTTCGCAACAGCTAAGGTCATATGACGGAGGGGACCTACAGCTTTACGTGGAATCCGAACCACGGGTCACTACATAGTCTGGACGCAGCGGACTACTATCCGACCCAATGTCGCTTAACTTTGCTGATCAACTGGAAGCGGTGTTACGACATTGGCTACGACGTAGCCCACAAATTATTCTACGTATTTCATATAGGTAGGGTTGCCAGACGTCCCGTATTTTACGGGACAGTCCCGCATTTGATCAAAAAATCCCGTGTCAAAATCCCGCGTTCAAAATGTGCCGCAAAAAATATTTTTTAAGCAAATTTTTTAAGGATGAATTGATTTAGAATTTCAATATTATATATAATAATTTCAATTTATTCACGATGTTTAATTGTTAAATATTATTGTAATGAAATTTTTCTAATTTTGTTTGTTGTAACCGTTGAAGAAATCTAGTTTCAATTTGAAAAAAAATTTGGTCTTGGAAAAAAAACCTCAGAAAAAATTTTGTCCCGCATGGCCATTTGAAAAATCTGGCAACTCTACATATAGATTTAGTTCAGTTGTCAGTAAAGAAACCCAAAATGTTTGTAATTTAAATGATTAGTTACTAAATATTTGATCTTAAATAACAATAAATCTTAAACTTTTTGGTTTAAAGAAAAAATATCTGTGAACGAAACGGTTATTAAACCTTATTGCAATACCGAGTACAAATTTTATAATTTTTAACTTTCATTTTGAGTTTTAAAGCCTCGTATCTTTACTTGATAAAGAACCAATATTTAACCAACAGAACGAATTTAAGTATATTTATTAAGTCATTCTTGTCATTCATCCATTTATCGTTTGTTGTCGGATCCATTTTTTTTCATAATTTTTATAGAGATAAAATTTATAATAAAATTTATGATAAAATTTATGATAAAATTTATGATAAAATTTAAATAAAATTTATGATAAAATTTAATAAAATTTATGATAAAATTTATGATAAAATTTATAATAAAATTTATAATAAAATTTATGATAAAATTTATGATAAAATTTATGATAAAATAAATTGAATGAAAATTGTTGGAGAAAAAGTGATGCATATAATTTACTTCGTAAATACATTTCAGAAATTTACGATATAACGCATAAGAGTCGCGGCATCCTTCTCATTAAACGTATAACTTTTTGAATGATTCGTTGATTGGTTGAAGAGAATTAAACGCTTCAACGAAATCAGTCAAACCTTTGGGGAGGTCAAAGGCCGCGGTTTGAGTTCGAAAAGTTTATTCTAGTGAGACTAATCGGTAGGCGTTTAATGGAGGTTTTCTATAAATGTTTAAATATGTGTTTACGTATATTTGTAATATTTAACCCGTTATCAGAAAAATTTGTTGGATCACCTGAAGATCAGGGCCCCCAGCCTTCGTTAGTTAGCCTTATAAGGCCCCCAGCCTTCGTTAGTTAGCCTTATAAGGCCCCCAGCCTTCGTTAGTTAGCCTTATAAGGCCCCCAGCCTTCGTTAGTTAGCCTTATAAGGCCCCCAGCCTTCGTTAGTTAGCCTTATAAGGCCCCCAGCCTTCGTTAGTTAGCTTATAAGGCCCCCAGCCTTCGTTAGTTAGCCTTATAAGGCCCCCAGCCCCCAGCCTTCGTTTGTTAGCCTTATAAGGCTAACTAAAGAAGACTGGGGGCCCTGATCTTCAGGTGATCCAATTTGCTAAATAATTTTAAATTAAAAAATTCATATAGAATATAAATTTACATTTAAATTTGGGATTATTTTACATTTCACATTTTCGTGATGGAAATGTTTCGCATTTCACAGTTATTAGTTTAACAAATTAAATCTTACGTCATCATTCCAAGGTCTTCCCTTCGAAGTGAAAAGTCGCCGAAACACCAAGTTATTGAAATTTAATTTTAACTTAACCTAACTAGATTTACCCTAAACTGATCTAACACATTAAAGGTAGGTTAAAATTTTTTTCCAAAATTTCGGCTTTCGACGAATTTTCATTTGGAAAAAGTAATATTTGCATCAAGAAACAAAAAAACAGCTAATCTTTTCATTAAAAGTAGTGTATTTTCTGGACAGTACTTTAGCGTTTGCTCCAAAATTTAACTTTCTGGCCGATCTATAGCTGCGGCTGTCGATAGCCACTGTTCTTCTCCGAAAGCTATTAGTAGTGATGTTCCTCAGGACTCTGTCCTGTCATCCCCTCGTTTCCTTTTATTTATCAATGATCTATTAAGTCGCACTTCTTGCTCTATCCACTACTCTGCTGATGATTCCACTCTTCACTTCTCCACCCGTTCACAAAGCGTTCCTCTCAACAGTCACTCCATGATTCGCGTAGGACGTTTATGGTTCACCTGACCTCTGATCTTTCTATTATCTCTGATTAGGGCAGAGCAAACCTTGTTGCTTTCAATACTCAATCTTCCACACAACTATCTCCTTGTCATCAACAATACACATCTCAATCCTTCTTCTTCCATTAACATTCTTGGTGTTTCCTTTTATCGTGATCTTTCCTGGAAAGATCACATATACTCTCTTTCTAAAACAGCTTCTGAGAGGTTAGGTGTGCTGTACTGGCTTCACGGTTTCTTCACCCCCAATTAGTTGTTGTCTCTGTACAAAGGTCTTGTCCGCCCCTGTATGAAGTACTCTTCTCATGTGTGGGGTGGCTGAACCCACACAGTTGTACTTGACAGGGTGGAATCAAAAGCTTTTCGTCTCATCAGTTCCCCGCCTCTTATTGACTGTCTTCAATCTCTCTCTCTCTCTCTCTCTCTCTCTCTCTCTCTCTCTCTCTCTCTCTTCTCTCTCTCTCCTGGGCCAGACCAGTTTCTCCCCAGAGTGTTGCGGGAGGTGCGCGACCAGGTGGCTCCCCACCTCGCTACACGCTACAGTCTTCAACAAATCGTTGGAGACGGGCCAAGTGCCTGGTGACTGGAGGGAAGCCAATGTGACCCCTATCTTTAAGAAAGGGGATCACGAAAGTTCAGGGAACTATCGTCCCATTAGCCTCACTTCAGTTGTAGGTAAATTATTAGGGGGGATAATAGCGGATAGGATCGTTTACCATTTGGATTCCTACAAGCTGCTTGGGGACTCCCAACATGGGTTTAGACGGCATAGGTCGTGTCTCACCAACTTCCTCGAGTTTTTCCACGTCATGTTGAGTGAGTATGATAAGAGTAGGGCGATTGATATACTTTATCTCGACTTTGAGAAGGCCTTTGATAAGGTACCTCACCGCCGGCTAATGGCGAAAGTCCGCGCGCTGGGTATCGGTGGGGTAGTAGGTAGGTGGATTGAAAACTGGCTGAAGAATAGGCAGCAGAGTGTTGTAATTAAAGGGGTTAGTTCGGGTTTGGCCTCGGTCACTAGTGGGGTTCCTCAGGGTTCCGTTTTGGGGCCACTGCTGTTTATCATTTACATAAATGACATCGACGCTGGCATCGTCAGTCGGATCGCCAAATTCGCTGATGACACCAAGCTTGGGGCCAATGTTGGGACGCCCGAAGCGCTCGAGGAATTGCGTGCGGACCTTGGTAGGATAGGAGAGTGGTCCGAAAAATGGCAAATGCCGTTTAACTTGGGTAAATGCAAAGTGATGCACATTGTCTACGCCAATCCCAAGTCGGACTACTCCATGTTGGGGAGTAATATCGAGGCCACTGACTTGGAAAAGGACTTGGGTGTGCTAATTAGCAGCGACCTTAAGTTTATGAAACAGTGCGTAGAGGTGGAAAAGAAAGCCCAGAAGCTGTTGGGTTATATGAGGAGGCAATTTCAGTTTCGGAACAAGGAGATTGTGCTCTCTCTGTACAATTCCCTGGTTCGGCCGCACCTGGAGTATGCTGTGCAGTTCTGGTCGCCCACTCTCAGGAAAGATATTGAGAGGCTGGAGCGAGTGCAGGCGAGGGCCACAAAGTTAATCCCTTCCGTTAGGTATATGGGCTACAATCGACGCTTACGCGCCCTGAACTTGTTTTCGCTGGAAACTCGGAGGCTGCGCGATCAACTCATCGAGGTTTTCAAGCTCTTACGCGGGTTCAACGATGTCGATTTTAGAAGCATGTTTAGTTTAAATGATAACCCAACTCTCAACAATGGTT
Organism: Bathynomus jamesi; assembly: GCA_023014485.1. Lineage (NCBI taxonomy): Eukaryota > Metazoa > Arthropoda > Malacostraca > Isopoda > Cirolanidae > Bathynomus > Bathynomus jamesi. Next base: position 136,638 of record JAJOZX010001577.1, on the reverse strand, counting down.
GGAAGTTGGATTTGAAACGGTTTAGGACTAGTGTGTGTGGGAATTACTTTACCTATAAGATCTGTGATACGTGGAACAGGCTACCTTCAGAAGTTGTGAACAGTTCCTCTGTGGTTCACTTCGAGAAAAGGTTAGACCAAATCTTGCACACTATTTGAGGGTGTAGAAAATCTTCCGTGGCACCCGTTGCCATTGGTACCTCCTCGATATGGGCCGCAAGGCCTTTTGAGGTACTTCTTTTCCTTGTAACTCTCTCTCTCTCTCTTCGCCGCAACGTTGCCTCACTTTCTCTTTACTATCACTTTTATAACGGACACCTCTCTTCTGAACTCTCTAATTGCATGCCTCTTCCTCTCTTCCTTTAAGGAGAGTATGCAGTACCCGACTTGCGACACATTCTCGTACCTTTTCTGTCCAACTTTCTTATCCAAGAGTTATTGAGTATTTTCAATCTTTCATCTATTCAACCAGTCAAGTCTGGAACAATGTTCCTCAATCCATCTTTCCTCCTGTCTATGACCTCCAATCTTTCAAACGCAGTGTCCAGGCATTTCGAAAACTTTGAACCTTGATTTTGGCTCTCTTCTTCTTCCATTTGGGGGAGAGGCGCTTTAGTGGGCGTTCGCCCTCGGCCCTTCCTCCCTACATAAAAAAAAATGTTCGTTTCCTATCGGTTCATTTGTTTCAAAACGTAAACCTTTCGGCTAATTCTTTTAGGTTCTAAAACCATATAATTCTACCCATGAATTCAACTAACATAACCTAGCGTTACCCGTTTAGGTTCTAAAACCATATAGTTCTACCCATGAATTCAACTAACCTACCCTAACGTTTCCTAATATAGACGTAAACGGATGTCCCACTCATTTGGTGCATATAAAACGATATAAAATGAACACATTTTGGCGTATAAGTTAAATTTTGGCGCAAACGTTATAACCCGTTCATTCCTGCTTCAGTTATATGAAAAAAGTAAATATTCAGTTTCTAGGTCACCTGTTTTTTGGACCTGATTGGCCGAAAGTTGTTTACGTGGGAAATAACTAACCAAACTAAAACGACCAACAATGTAGCCTAACCCAGTGCTGTCCAACTTCTATAAAGCGCGGCCAAGATGTTGCCTATAATAATACACTGTTGGTTAATACGACTTAGGAACCCGCTGAATGTTGTTCTCCCTACTAGAAGTGACAAAATAGGGAAGAAAATTCAGAAATGAAATTTGGCGAAATTCCATTCCGCGGGCCGCAAGTTGGACAGCGTTGGCCTAACCCGATTTTAAGACTCACCCTCATTGGTCCAATGGATGAAATGGGCAAATCACCGAAATCTGGTGGCTCCGAAACTGAATATTAACCAAAATAAATTGTATTTTAAGGTACTGTGTCATGATTTCGTATGTAATGTAAAGCACAAGAATAGTAATTTGTTTGTGTGAAACTAAATTTCTGTAATTTACATTAATTGGAGATGAAATTTTCAATACAAAATCTTACAAAATAATATTCAGGAATGTAACAGTTCCCTGGCAAATGATGTTTTCTCCAGCTACCAATATATTACGTGTCAGGGGGTGTTATGAAGATAACTTTGTCATGTTTGGATTACGACACTAAAATTCTATGTATATCCCTAGAGAGTATAGGTGGGTTACCGGGTACGCCAGAACTACTTATTTTGAATGGTAATAAAATTGGACCTATACTGTCTAGGGATATATATATTCATATATATGTATATATATATATATGAAAATGAAAAGGTTTATTGGCAGACCATAGTCCATATGACAAATATTAATAATACAATGACAGTTCACATACTAAGGATAAAAATATATGTAATTAATTAGAAATAATACAGTAATGACGAAGTTAAGTGGAGCCACAGAAAGACGTTTTCGTATCATGAATTCCATAGCTTAGAAGACAAACAGCAGGACTCATGGATAGCTTGGATAATCGGGTTGGTTGATTTTTTAATTCTTTGCATTAGACTGTATTGAGCACGTTTTGTTACCTCCGGGAAGCTCGGGACATTGCGGGTAGCAAACATATATATATATATATATATATATATATATATATATATATATATATATATATATATATATATATATATATATACAAAAGATTTAGGTGTTGTAATGACTGATGACGTGAAATTTGAAACACAAAATAAGATAGCAGTAAACAGAACAAGAAGAATAACTCGACAGATACTGAGAACCTTTAAACGAAGGGGATGGGAATATAATGATTCCTCTATTGAAAATACTGATCATACCCAAGTTGGAATACTGCTCGGTCTTAACATCCCCATATAAAAAAGAAGACATTAATCAGCCAGAAGGGATTTAGAGAAGCTTCACAGCCAAGCCCAATGGATGCAAAGAACTAAATTTCTGGGAAAGGTTACGTGAATTAAACTTATATTCACTGGAAAGAAGAAAAGAGAGGTACACCATTATTTACACTTGAAAAATAATGGAAGAACTAGCCCCTAATCTTACTCTGAATCCTATAACTCCCCAAACAACAGTGGAAAGTAGAAAAGGAAGAATATGTCGTGTTCCCAAATTAAAGGCTAGACAGGGAACATCCTCAACCCTGAAAGAAAATAGTTTTGTTGTGAGAGGACCAAGACTGTTTAACCAGTTGCCCAAGGAACTAAGGAACACGAGTGGTGTTGCGGTGGATATCTTCAAAAGAAGATGAGACGCCTGGCTCAGAACAATCCAAGATGAGCCGGACGTACCTGGCTTATGTGAGGTGGGGAGCAAAAGAAACCAACTCTCTACTTCACCAGGCCAACTCGAGAGGAGGGGCGACAAGCTTGACCTTCACGAAATGAAGAATCATCGCACGGAACATTTGAAAAGTGTACACACACACACACACACACACACACATATATATATATAATATATATAAATATATATATATATATATATAAATATATATATATATATATATATATATATATATATATATACAGTATATATATATATATATATACACACACGTAGGTCATTAAAAAGTTGTAACTTCTTGAATATTATATACTCGTATTTAAATAACCGACTAACCTTTAAAATTTGAAGTTTCTCTCTTTTGAGTGGCATACAGAACATTTCACCACACTTTGCCATCCTTCTCAGTTAACAAATATCACCGAGGCCCCAATAAAAAAATCTGGGAAACGCCGACAGGAGACATAAGATCATGGGAGTGATACAGAAAACAAACTTTTGCACACACACACCAACGAAGTGTCCAATTTAGCAACCTTGATCAACCCCCTACTCGCTATACTCTGGTGTAGGGTAGGGAAAAAGATTTTAAAGCCTGAAAACAAACATCCAGGAGGATGATGGACATTTCCAACTTATGCTTTTAAGGTTACTTGTAACTTTCAAATTCCTAAAATCACTTCAAATTTACTCTCGTCTTTTACAGGCGTTTCTTAACTGGTGATTATTTGCTAAATTGAGAAAGAGATATCACAATGCGATGAAGTGAATTTTTCTGTATACCATTCAAAACAGGAAATTTGAAGCCTTAAATTAACCCTTTAACGCCGAACGTTTTTGTAGGGTTAAGTCTAAATGCGTGTATTTCAAACGGTACGTATTCGACCCAGTCGGCGTTAGAGGGTTAAAGGTTAGTTGGTTGTTATGAAACTAATAGTGAAGAAGTTTTTTTCTTAATTTAGACGTCCAAAACGCTTTTGTGTGTGTGTGTGTGTGTGTTTTACCTTGGTACATTCTTAAAAGCCAAAGCAATTTATTTTCATCCTAAACATAATAACTAATCAACACCTATTTCCGTATCAACAAAGAACAAGGGGAGGATTTATATCAACTTGTGACTTAATGTTGTTTTCCTTCCAATTGTTTAACTCTATTAAATATAAGTGTTTCCTCACAATATTATTGTTGGCATAAAATTAAAATGTCACGAACTTTCAACCCCTCGAAACTTTTTAACCTTTCGTGCAAGGAAATCGATTTGTTTTAAGAGGGGAAAAACCGAAAAGCATCCAGTAGAACTCTCAGGGCTAAAATGCGTAAGAATTATATGCTTGGAATCCGTAAATAATGGAATCATTTCGCTTCTGTTTGGGTTCAAATCCAAATTTCATTTACGTTCTTTCATTTTAGAGGGGTTTTTTTTTTTTTGGTTAGGTTTGCGAATAAGGTGGAGTAAAACAGGAAGAAATGTAATGATGCAAATGAATAAAACGAGATGTTAAACTAAGTTAAAATCCATCGTGAGCCGGTTTTTAGCTTCTATTATGTATTATTCATGAGATGTAGTTAATTAATGCATTTACTATAGAAAAATGTCTCACTGTCTGCCATAATTAACATCATATAGTTAAAAAGTAAATTTTCAATTCAGAATTCAGAATTTTTCGGGTTTTTTTTTTAAAGTTTTTCTCATCTATCAGTCCTTACTTCTCCAAATTGCCTTCTTTTGTTTAACATCACGGATAATAATAGCGTAATATAGCTTCATTTGACCTTTCCATGCAGTGAATGTATCATAGAATATAGGGCACACCGCTCACCCATTAATCATGGGCGTTTCTTCTATACCTTTAATTTAACAGTAAGTTATTTTTCGTTCATGCTTCTGCTTTAATTAAAATGGACGTCTTCTAACTACTTTTTCTCCGACATTTTATTTTACTTCACATCTTACATTTTTAATGATAATAAATGCAAAATTTAAGAGCACACTGTCTGCATTTCACTTTTGTTATTCCACTTAACGAGAATTCTGTTGCAACGATGTACTCCTCAGAAATCGTGGTTAGGCCTCACGCACATCAACCTCGATTATTTTTCACAAAATTATGCTAGGTTTATGCAACCTATACTACTTGGTTGGACTTACGGAGTGTTACAGAAAGTTGAACTATTTTAGGGTAAAGATCATACTAATATTTTCATTTACTGACTTCAGATAATTATATTGTCAGGTGAACATTCTTAATTACGAGAAGGTGAATTAAAAGCATAAATCCACAATGACAAATAGATTTATTAGAAGTTTCTAATAAATCCATTCCTAATTGTAGCTTTATTCCTTTAATAACTATGGTGTCATTTTCCCGATACATATGTGTTGTAAAGCAAATTATATTATTGATAAGTTACATATACTATTCTATCAAAACTATTGAAGTTGGAATCTATACTTAAAAATGTCCCATACGTTGTCTCAGCGAAATAAAGCTGTAATTATTTTTTAACTTTCTGATAAGTAAACGCTTCCACGTTCGCTTTTGTTAATTAACAACCTTATATAACTCATACGTTATATAAGGTGGTGTTTTTATCTCACTCCCCATCTTCTTTCCTCAGTCTCCATCTTCAACAATTCTCCAATACCAGAATTGAAAATTCTATGGAGAAATCAACGTAGCTATCATTTAAACTACTTATTTGGATGGAATATTATACACATATTCTGTACAGCAGAGCATTGGTCATATTTTTTATTAGCATACTATATTTTTCAGTGTACTGAAGCCAAACATAACGAAATTTCGCGTGAGTAAACGTAGCATTAGCGATTTGGAAACTAAAACGTTGTATTTTCTTTTCGCTACCGCTGTTGTAAAAAATTGGATAAAACAACGGTTTACGTGAAGACTTAAGCTATAACAGGATTCCAATATAGCCAAAGAAAATAATTAAATTACTGCTTGTTAAAACAATAACATATAAGAAAAACACTGATGCAATATACACTTCAACAAAATTATATATTACCTCACTTAAATTTAATTCCCCAACTCCCTATTCTCTCATCGAAACAGAGCATAAAATGTAAAAGGTTTCGTTAAAGAGCGAAATATCTCGCTACGTATTTGTACCCAATACCTATAAATACGGTTTGAAAACAAGTACAGCGACCGAAGTTAAAACAACTCCGTTAAGTATTTGTATTTTTTCTAATATAGTTGTTTCCTAAATACAACCATTTTCTTTTATAGGAGAACGCATTTCTGCACCTGTACTTTTTCCTTTAGGAAAGTTATATTCTCGTATCTTCTCCCAGACTTTCAAACAACGTTAATTTTCTGTTCCTTAGTTGCATTTCGTCAAGGCTACGTTGTGGACACGTCTCAAAACCGCTTTCCGTTAGATCAGCGAGGTTAAGTGACGTTGGGCCTGTTCATTAGCTGGATTGGTGACCATCCTTCGCGTTCAGATGATGTAGCGACCCGTGCGTGGTTCGAATCCCACAATAAGACTGTAAATTCCCTCTGGTACATGACTTTTGCCGTTACAAAAACGGTTAAACAAATCCAAAAACCATTATTAATTATTATTATTATTATTATTATTAATTCGGCATCATATTTTTTCCTCTACCAGATACAATATCTATTATTCCTTTATCACTTTGTTCAGTTGTATTTAAAGGTTGTGAAAATTATTTCTTATTAAGACATACTGCATTGTGAATGTTCACTGGGAACCCCTTCAAACAATCTTTTGAGTGATGGTTTTTCATTGGGAACCCCTTCAAACAATTCTTTAATTAGTAGTTTTTCGCCAGAAACTTGGGAATAAACTTTCAACAATTGTTTTAAAAGTTAACGTTAATTTTTAATAAACTTTAATTTTTATCGTTAATTTTTCATTCAATTTGAGGGAATTTGAGGCGTGAGGTTAAAATCATGCGGACAAAAATAATTTGAAACTACGTTTTTCTTTTTTCTTTAACTTTGCCTAAATTTTGCAAATTTTTGTCGCTGTGTCTTCATTATTCTTTTTCTTACGAGAAAACTTTCCACTGTACAGTGTTTCCCCTTTTAATTTTTGCATTTAAATATACATTTTGTATAAATCCACAAAAGAGAGAGAAAGAAAGAGAGAGAGCAAGTTTTTGGTCCTAATTTTATTTATTCTGAAAATTTTTTTTTTTTCCTTGTTTTCAGTGGAAGCTGAAAATGTTCGTTAATTAGAAACGGTTTTGAATAACGAATTATTTTCGTTTTAAAATTCAAAAATATATTCGGAGGTCCTTTTTTTTTTTAATTACTAATTATTTTTTTCATTCATTAAAAAAAAACTGACGCGAAAAAATGCTTGGATTTCCAAACAACATAGCCTGAAATCGAGGTATTTTCAAAATCCCTCAACAGAAATACCGCTCATTCTGAAGGCGTTGAATGGAAGAGCACCGTGTTTCAATAGAATATAATCTTGATTTGATTTCCTTCCAAGATGCTCTCATGCTCTCAATCCAGCTGATATTTAGACACAGTTGTATAAAATAGTTTTACAAATGCATCAATGCGAGAATACCACAAGGAGATCTTTTCACGTAGTTTTGCAAGCAAACGAACTTAATGTCAAAAATATAGTAAAATAAACAGACAAACTCAGCATTTACTGATAAAACTTTTTCTATTGTTTTTAGTTTATGGTTTGAAACTATGAATTTATACTGTGGAGAAAATGGTTCTTTGGAGTTAAAAAGATAAAAAGGCCCATTTCAGTTGTCAAGAGATTTGTTGTCTAAAATAATGAGTAAATTTTTATAAAGAAATTTTTAAAAATAGGATCCTACTTGAATTTGAGTTCATTTCGTCATTGGATCATTAAATGTTGAATTTCTCTTAATCTGAATTACTGAGCTTCAAGATGTCGCTATGAATATCAATACTGTGTGGATTGTCCTTAAATTTGGTCTTTGGAATGCTTATCGTGCTATAGGCTAAGCACTATTAGAAGTACAAACCAGACATAAGATAACACTATCCTAGAAGGGTTAGATTAAACGAGTTCAGGTATATGGTTGGTTGGCTGATATTTCGTTTTACGTCCTAATGCCACCAACCTGGAAAACTAAGTCCCCTTTTAAAGGAGAACTGGATCGAGCCAAATATTTGGGGAAAACCACGCTATAATTAGAGAATTACAGAGTTCGAAGGAAAAACGAAATTTATGAAATTTTTAATTCCGCTAATATATATATATATATATATATATATATATATATATATATATATATATATATACAGTGTGGTCCATAAGTCCCAATCGGTTATAATTAAAGCGAAATTCCATCTAGCGGAGCTCACACTGACGTAATCGATTAATAAAGAAAGAATATTTGTCGAGATGGTTTTATATAAGGTTGTAACATATGTTCTGCTCGATTTTTTAGTTCATTCAGAACAAAAATTAAATGACTTATAAGGACAAATTTGCTCGAATTTTTAGTTTATTCACAACAAAAATTAAATGACATAATGACAAATTAATCATCAATATAATTCCCTTCTTTTTCTATAACCTCCTCCCACCTGTAGAAAAGTTTTTTTTACCACGTTCGAAGAAATCCCTTGGTTTCGAGTTAAAAAAAGCGATCACTTCGTTTTCGATAGCTTCCCTGGATTGCAACTTTTGTCCATCTAGGTGGTGTTGCAGACTTCTGAATAAATGGTAGTCTGAAGGTGCGCTGTCCGGAGAATAAGGTGAATGAGGCATTTTTTTCCCAACCAAATGCCTCCAACTGGGCAGTGGTGATTCGAGCAGTGTGAGGGCGCGCGTTATCCTGGTGGAATAGAACACCTCTGCGATTAATTAATGCAGGACGTTTTTCTTGTAATGCCATCTTCAATCGTTGGAGTTGTTGGCAGTAGACTTCAACTGTGATTGTTTGGTTATCTGGCAGAAGCTCAAAATGAATAATTCCTTGCATATCCCACCAAACGCATAACAAAATTTTCTTTGGACGGGGTTCATTCCTTGGCTGAGGTTCAGGCTTTGTTTCACGACTAAGCCACTGATGTCGACGCTTAATATTGTTATAGAGGACCCATTTTTCATCCCCAGTGACGATTCGATTCAAAACCGGTGCCTGCAGTTGCCGAGAATGCAGTGATGTGCAAATATCGATTCGATGTTGAAGATTCGCTTGTGACAAATCATGCGGAACCCATTTTCCAACCTTCACTACTTTTCCTAACAGCTTCAAATGACGATGAATAGTCATATGGCTAACGCCGAGTTGCAGGCCAAGTTCTCTTACAGTTACCGTTGGGTTTTCCTCCACTGTTGCTTTCAGCAACTCTTCATCTAACTCATTTGGTCGTCCTGTTCGTTGATAATCTTTCGGACTGAAGTCTCCATTTCTGAACTTCTCAAACCATCTCCTACACATCCATTCGCTCACAACATCATTTCCATAAACTCTTTGAATGTTTCTTGCGGATTTACTAGCGTTAGATCCTTTATGGAACTCATACAGCATCACATGTCGAATATGGTCTTTCGTGGGCTCCATGTTTTTTCACTTACTGTAATATCGTAGGGGTGGCGTTGTAACTGTATGAAAAACACCAGAGAAAATATTCATTAGCCTAGTCCTACACTAGCCTAAGCCTACACTAGCCTAAGTCATTCTGTATCATTCTGTATCGTGATAAAACCTGTGCGAACCTGTCGCCGCGTGTATTTTGCAACACTTCGAAAACTATTTCACATTATCTCGAGGTTATTCTATTATCTATCGTCCGTTTTGTAATCGAGCAGAATTTATGTTACAACCTGATATTTTCCATTTTGAATAATCAATAAATGTTTCTAAACTTATAAACCTTTTACTTGGTTTGATTTTGTTTATAGTTTCGTTTTAATTATAACCGATTGAGACTTATGGGCCACCCTGTATATATATATATATATTAATAAGCCAAATTGCTTAATTTTATTTGAAATTTAAGAGGTCAAGTGAACACTCAATATCACATCGATCGGAATGGCTTCGTTACTCTGCTTCGCTTTAAATATTTCCAAACTCAAATTTTTCTGTCTTATTTCTTGAAGTTCAGCGGATGCTTTAACGAGAATCTCGCGTGGCTGAATTCCATTGCGGTTAATTCCTATTATAAAAGGATGGAACGCGACGCTAATGTGATTTAGGCCTTGTATTAAATTCAATTTTTAAAAGGCTTTAAAGTATTATTGAAGAGAACTCCCTCTATATGTAAAACCAGAATGGAGAATATATATATATATATATATATATATATATATATATATATATATAGAGTTAATGCTTGCACTATGTGAGTACATAGAATTAAAAATTACATGAGCGAAGTTTTGTGGTGGAACTGTTTCCTTTCCTCAAGCTCTATGGTTAGAGACTAAAATGTTGAAAAATTTTCGTTATCAAATGATTTCTGTTTGTTGTACAATTCGCAAATCAAACAAACAGATGAAAATAATCAGGTCGAAATTTGGTGCACAAATAAATGCGTGTGTGGCAGTTCAAACTCAGAACCTTGTTAGGAACAAAGTCCATCCAGCATTCAAAGAACTTTATTGGTGTCGAAAAGAAATACATTTCACCTGAAATGACTTAAATCTGCCTACAAGAATCTAGACTGGTAGAAATGCAAATCAGTTCTGTCGACTTTACATTAACCCTATGAGTAAAACCAAAATAATGGACCATTATTAACACTATTGTAACATCATAATTGGGTTAGTAAATGCGGCACTTAAATCCCATATTTCTTCAATATAGTACCACAAGTGATCAAAGCAACTAATTCCATAAATTTCAAAATTGGCTTTCCGATTTTTTTTTTTTTTTTTGGCAAAGCCGAAGGAACTATAATTTTACCAGTAAACCATACTAGAATCCAGTGACATAAATATGCGTCAGACTGTCAAAGGTTGAAGTTATAAGTTTCTGTATGAGCTGTTTTAAACCTAAGGTTATACCACTATATATATATATATATATATATATATATATATATATATATATATATATATATATATATATATATATATATACAAAGCTGGGCACAAACCGTTAATCCGTTAATCGTTAATTAACGAAGTTAACTTTTTCGTTAACGATTTAACTTTTAAGTTAACTTTGAAAATCATTATCGGACTAATTAACTTCCGTTACATTTAACTTCCGTTAACTCAAGTCCGTTAACCCAAAAAATTCATAAATAAACAAGATCCAGGGGGAGGAACAAGCCTACCTTGGGACTCTGCTGCCAACAGTTGCTGCGACAATCTTCAGGCTTAAGGACTTGAAGTCCAAGGGCCTCGTCTACTGCAGCGCCTTGGTCGACGCACTTTTGGCAGGCATCGACAAAAGGTTTGGGCCCCTCATGGAGGATGACGAATGCCAGCTGGCTGCTGCCTTCCATCCCAGGTTTCGCCTCATCTGGTTGGACAAGTATGACAACACCAAGGTCGCCAGGGTGAGGAAAAGCATGGAGGGTACAGTCGAGGAGGCCATGAAGCAGCAGTCCAACGAAGTGGGCAGCAACAGTGGAGGCAGCAACAACGAGGAGGAGGAGGAGGAGGACTTCTTCAGTGCTGTCATCCAGACAAAAGAGAGCAGCAGAAGCCACAGGTCACTCAAGGGCAAGGCCCAGAACTTGGTCAAGACCTGGCTGGAGACCAACTCCAAGGACTTGCTGACAGATGCTGCCTTCTTGGGTGAGCAAGTGTTGGTGGACTTGTTCATCAAGTTCAACACAGCCATCCCCTCCAGTGCTGCAGTGGAGCGTTTGTTCTCTATGGGCAAGGACATCCTGAGGGCCAAGAGATCATCCCTGTCTGATGAAAACTTTGATATGCTAATTTTCATGAAGGGCAACATGCATCTCATGGACAAAATGGAGAACGAGAAGAAGAGGGAAAATTAAATTATATATATATTGTGTTTTTCATTTTTTTTATAATAAAAGTTAACGTTAACGGTTTATCGGTAACTTCCGTTACATGTTTAACGAATTAACGGATTAACGGTTAACGAAGTTAACTTTTTGGTTAACGGATTAGCGGTTAACGAAGTTAACTTTTTGGTTAACGGTGCCCACCACTGTATATATATATCTAGCAGCACAAATATAAAAAATGCCCCGTTTTTATGGTTTATGGAGCTTGAGCACCATAGCCAGAGAAAGTGTTGCTGGATATGGACTCGGGCTGGAGCTGGAAGCCTTTAACAATTCCAGAGAAAATCTAAAGCCGAAGGTGAACCTTCTGATGCAGAAGCCACCGAATTCGAAGCACTGCCAACTCCAGTACATTCATATCCGATAATTAAGCGATGTAAGAAGAAAATTCAGTTTAGATAATTATGAATTGGTCTCGACAGGTTTTCAAAGAATTTTTTATTAAAAACTCCACAAGTTCACATAAGTTATCATAAACCGCAGGAAATCTGTTGGACAGGTCTCTTGCGTCGAAAGCATTATGTCAGTATCTTGGGCTGAAAGGACATCACACAGAACATGTTTCGCACTGGGTGACTAATTCTCATGTGTAGAAAAGTTACAGTAAAAATTTCATGCTTTTATTTCAGTTAGTAAAAAACAATACAAACCTTCTAAAGTGTCACACGTTTAAAAATTCACCCGATATATATATATATATATATATATATATATATATATATATATATATATATATATATATATATATATATATATATATATATATATATATATATGCTGCCACTATTTTTAAATAAAAATTAATTTTTTCTTTACCATATATATATATATATGTGTGTGTGTGTGTGTGTGTGTGTGTGTGTGTGTGTGTGTGTTTGTGTTTTAACCTTTTCTACAATACATCCAAAGATTTTTTTTTTAGCATTAAAACATTAAAGCCATATCAAGATACAATATACCAAATAAACGAAACGTGGATATGCGTTTCCTTAGATTTAATTTAATGACGAAATACTTTTCCTCCACCAGTAAATAAATCCCTTTCGATTTTAATTAGGTTTTATTCTAAATATTTCATTTGGTATTCAGATTAATGTCCGTTTAATGTACTATATATATGGCATAGGCGACGTGTATTTTTAGCATTTTAAGTGATAATTTATACTTTATTGGACTATATATACGATGCTCGTAAATTATGTATGTGGGCGGATATGCATGCATATTAATTCAAATATAATTTACCCACTTACGAAGGATATTCTGGGAATCTCCGTTCCAGAAATGGGTTTTGGAAAGTTGTTGAAATCTCTGCAGTTTAGTTATACGCAAGAATATAATTATTTTGTACATAATACTGCGCCTTCACAATGAATTATGATTATTTTATGTAGATTGACGCCATCATTTCATCGTCGAATGTAGAGATGTGATGTAAGAGGGAGTTAATTGCAGCTCATTTTAAATTCATAAGCTAGTTTTAAATTTAGTGGGATTATAAAGGGGTGATGAACCTTTTTAATTTATTTTTTTTTAGTTGTTTAAAAATTGATGAAACAGTGTTTTCTTAATTTTTGTATTTTCTAACGCAAAAATAGTCATAGATTTAAAAAATATTGTTAGTTTACGCATATTTTGTACAAAAAGTTAACTAAATTTGGCTATATGTACAGACGAATGTGACTTCTGTACCGGTTTTTGACACAATCATTTCTCAAAGTTCAAAATTTTTCTAAAATTATGTGCGTTTCGAATATATTTTTCAAAACAGTTCGGAAAAACAATTAATTGACGTTGGCATATGTGATTTTTTTGAGGAATAAATAAGAAAAAAAATTGTGTATGTACCGTATGTGTATCGGACCCTAATACTGAACCATGCAGTTCGAATACCGATATATATATATATATATAAAACATTTCGTATGACTTTCTTCAAATTTACAGTATCGCTTTTATCCATAATTCGTATTATCTCTTGTAAATTTGAACTCAATCAGTTCGATAGAAAAAATTTTATGGACGTTAAAAATTTATTTTTATTTATTTATTTTTTTTAAATCAACTGCTTTTTAAATCAACATTTTTGATCAGTTCAAGTCAAAATAGTTATAAAAAATATCGTGTACGATTTTTTTTTTTTTTTTTTAAACTTGCTAAAAAACTGCTACATATAAAATGAATTTATTTCATATAAATTTTCAGCAAAAAACTAATGGTTGAAAATTTTTTATAAGCAATTGAATTTTAATTTCTAATTTCTTCAAAGTCAAAATCCTGAAAATATCAGATTATTCATGACCTTAAAAAAAAAAAAATATATATATGTCTAGCCAATGTCCTTCAAACTTGCAGGATAAACGTCTGGATACTTGCATCAATGTAATTTTAAAAATATATATATATATATATACACACACACACACATTGGTGCTCATAAGTATTCGTACAGAGAAATATTTCGGTTATATTCATTCGTCCTTATATTTTGTATCATGCGTAGGAGAATTATGAAACGTTTACCGTCAGTTTGGAAAAATTTAACAAGTACAAAAATTACTTCAAATCCAAAATATATATAATCTAAAACATCAAAGAATTTGAGGAACATTAAAAAAAAAAGTTAAAATCTAAAAGTTTTCATACATTTATTTACAAAATTATTTAATATTTTGTGTGTCCAGTTTTTGCTTGAATGACTTCAGTGGTTCGTTTTGGATGTTTTTCTACAAGGTTTCGTTATCTTAATTTTCTTCTAAAGAAAATCGTTCTAATTCATTTAGATTCGAAGGGTTTCTCTTGCGAACACTTTTTTTCATATCAAATCATAAATTATCGATTAAATTGAGATCTCGACTTTGATTGGGTCACTCGAGAAGCTTGAAATTTGTTGAAATTTTGTTGAAACCATTTGGTTGTACTCTTACTTTTATGTTTTGGATCATTATCTTGTTGCAGTACCCAGTTGCGACCCATTCACAACTCCCGAACTGAAGGCAATAAATTTTCTTCTAAATTTCCTGATATTTCTTCGAATTCAAGATTCCATTTTGATGACAACAAGCTTTCTTGGACCATAAGCAATAAAGTATCCACAAATAAACAAACTACCACCACCATCATGTTTAACCGTTGGAAGGCTGTTTTTTTTCCCCTCGAATGCAGTATTTGATTTTCGCCAAACATACCCTTACTCGTTGTTCCCGACTAGCTCAATTTTGATCTCGTCTGTCCAGAGAACTTTCCTCCAGAATGCAAATCAATCATTTTGATAATCTTTGGCGTACTTTAAATGAGCTTCTTCGTGCGTCTTTCGTAGCAGAGGTTTTATTCGTGCAACTCTTCCATGCTGACCATTCTTTCTGAATGTATGACGTACAGTACAGGGATGGACATCGATCTTAGTCTTAATATTTGGCAAATAGCAACTGCATCTCCATTTTCATTCCTTTTCTTTATTTGCTGCAGTTATAAGGAAATGGAAAGGCTTTGGAACGATCAAAACTCTACCAAAGTGTGGACGATGTACTTCGAAGTTCTTCTATCTTCCTATAACTCTTTCCAGACTTGTGTACAGCAATAACAGATGTCTTAAGGTCTGTATACAGCTCTTTACCATGACGACCCATTGCTTACTAATGGTTTGTACAGTCATCCGTCCTCGATGAAGATTCACAAAGAAAATTCTAGAATTCAGAATTGCCAACAGTCTCTAATCAATAAACAGCCAACTACTGATAAAATTTTTAAATTCTTCAAGCCTAAAGTGGACACACAAAGTATTAAATAATTTTGTAAATAAATGTACGAAAACTTTTGCATTTTAACTGTTTTATTTTCTTCAAATTCTTTGATGTTTTATATTATATTAAATGCAAAAAACACTTTTTTCTACGTGAAGGTCAAAATATGAAAATAAAAACCCACTCTAATAGACAGAGTTTATTTCCACAACAGTTTCAACGCCCACTGGCATCCTCCTCTTGTTCATTCGTTTTTCTGTATCCACCCGAGGAGGATGCCAGTGGGCGTCGAAACTGTTGTGGAAATAAACTCTGTCTATTAGAGTGGGTTTTTATTTTCATATTTATATTATATGTTGGAGTTGTTACATTATATGTTGGAGTTGCAGTAATTTTTGTATTTGTTAAATTTTTCCAAACGAAAGGTAAACTTTTCATAACTATCCAATGCATGGCACAAAAGATAAAGACGAATATAATATTCCCCTGTACGGATATTTATGAGCGCCACTATATATAAAAAGAAAAGCGTTTTATGAAGTATAAAATGGGGGCCTGGGTCAAAATATTTTCGAATTTTTAAGTTCAAACCAATATTATTGGACTCGAAATCACAAATCGGGGGGGGGGAAAATGTTCTAGTGGGTTTGTAACGTAGCTAAGTATGAAGGAGCGCACCAACTTTCAAATAAATATTTTTAAAATTCAGGGGTGAAAAACAACATTTTCTAAAAAAAAATTATTCTAATCGGATTTGGACTAAATTCCTCGATTTGAAACGACAGAAAAATGGTAACAGTTTCATAAAAATCTGTTAGGAAATAAAAATTTCTTTGTAAACATGTTAATCTCATGTTAATGTCATGCTTTACTCCTTTACAGTTTAAAGCCACGACTCCGTTTGACCGTTATTTACTAATGTTTATTGTATATCTTCTGGATACTTATTTCACAAGATATAAATAATAATTAAAATAAGTTAATATGGCCGTCACATCTCGGTCGTTGCGTATCGTTACGTATCGTTACGTATCGTTGCCACGTTGAGAGGCAAAATAATTTTTTAATGAAGATTTGTGTTAGTTTTATATCGTTCCTCAAATGGCTTTCGACCATTTTATGTACTCTTTGGAATTTGCGAATTAGTGATAAATGGTGTTTTAAACTTCTAAAGTAGCGCATGAGGACCGATTAGTTTTAATGTAAAACATTTCTTTATAGCTAAGTCTCATAAGTAATGTAACTATGTTTTAGTTCATTAAATTGTTGTTTTAGTTTGGAGGGGTGAGTTCTGAATACGTCACAGTAGGTTAATCTGTATTTACTTCTACTTAGAATGTTGGATCAGACACACACACACACACACACACACACACACATATATATATATATATATATATATATATATATATGTATTATATATATATGGAGGTGGGGTACGCAAGCGTGCGCGTGCAAAATTTTTGGTATACAATTTAAGATCTTGTTTTTTTAGTTTGGTGGAATGATTTCTGGAGGGAAATCTAAAGTCTCTGAATATCTCACAGTAAATTAATTTGTATTTACTTTTACTTAGAATGTTGGACTACACACACACACACACACACACACACACACACATATATAAATAATACATTCAGAAAAGCAAAAATGGTGAGGCCTCTTATGTATAATGTCATTGTCATATGTTTATATAAAACAAATAGCACAGGGAAATGATCAAAGGATAAAAAGGGATAACAATGTTTACTTGTGAAGATTACAACACACAAGTTTAGGCATCCTTCAAACGAGTAACTTGTACAGAACCTACGACAATTATTGTTTTTAAGTTAAAAAGTATTAGGTGGTTATAACAATAATATGCGGTGTCTTCTAAAGTACGCTTCTAAATAAATGGTTTCATTCAAAAGCCATATACTGGTTTCCATAGTAACTGGGTGTCTTTAGCGAACTTAAATCTCTGAAATTGTGACGTCTCTGCTTTCATGGTTTCTTATGGAGGTACCAAGAACAATAAACATGGAAACATATATATATATATATATATATATAGTGTGTGTGTGTGTGTGTGTGTGTGTGTGTGTATTATTTCTGCGAAGTTTTGTTTCAGTTTGAATGACTTATGAAAGAAATTACATACTTCTTTTTACATATTTATAATCCATGCTGAATAATTACATTCTCTTTAATACGCTGTTTACATCTACATTAAAAGGAAATCCCGGTATTTTACCGAAATAAAACCATCCGTAAAATACGTTTTTAAACTTATTCTTACACAAACGTTTCTGAAACATTTAAAAAAAAAAACTACTTTGAAAAATTGCATTAATTTTCGGTTGTTTACTTTTGCCTTTTCATAGTCTTAAATGTAACAATTAACGTCTTGGCTGTCACTAAAACAATCATTGTTCGCTCATTCTGTTGATAAAGTACGAGGTTTTCGCTTTGACTCGCTCACTAAGTTTCTAAAAGACATCATAATTTGACATCATTACTTCATTACGCTCAAGATAAGTTTATGTCCGAGTAACTTCGAATTTCTTTAGTTATTTTCACTATTTTTAGTATTTTTAGTATTTTGTACCCTTAAATTCTCTTTATTCTTTCTTTAAGGTCTTTCGCCACAATTATTATTATTATTATTATTATTATTATTATTATTATTATTAATATTATTATTAATACGAAGTGAAATAGGATAAAGGAAGCTAATACCAGCATACTTGTACTCGTATATCATATACTGTCAAGGAAAAAAGTTTGACGAAGAAAAGCCATAGCCTCATCGAATACATTAGCTTTCCAAGACACGCTTCTCTCTCTCTAAAATTACTTAAATAAAAGTGAAAATAATAAGAAAAAGTCCCCCCTCCCCCCATCCACCCTATTCGCCACTATCTTCATAGCTACAAATAATTGGGGAAATGAAAGAAAAAGCAGCAATTAAAATCTAAATTTAAAATCTTTGTGTTATATCCACGAAAGACCAACGCCACGAGCTCAGTTGATAAAACTGTTAGAAGTTCGGGGGTTCGACTCCCACTAGCACTGATAATAACAATCCACGAGTTAGTACAATGGGCCACATTAACCTGGATTCAGCGCTGGGTCAGTTTCCACCTTTCTTGATCAGTATTTTCTTATCATCAACGGAATAAAGCTGAAATTGCTGAAGATTTATATCCATTCTCTCTTGCAAAACTATGATAATTTTTCGGCTCGTAAGTCTATCGTTGCTATTTAAAAGTAATTAATATAATTGCGTTTTCGACTACATGCTTTTAAACCAAATGAAATGACTGCAGACGTTATACTGTTATGGTTTATATGTTGTAATAATTTCTTAGTGAATTTTATACCCTTTACGAGAAGTCAGAAATTAAATTTCGTGGATTTATACTGGATTTGTTGAGAAATATATCAATATTTATCCTGATATGCTACTCTTTTAGCTTGCAATAGTTTAAATAATTTTCTTTTGTTATATTACGGTTATATTATAACTTAGATTTTCAAGTAAGCATCTTTGTTCTTCATTTCTTTACAACAGCGATAGCGAACAGGTATTAATTATAATAATTTCATTTTGAGAAAAGTTATGGCCACGTTTCACCAAAGCTGTATTTAGTTACTGACTTTTTATACTGAAAATAATAATAATAATAATAATAATAATAATAATAATAATAATAATAATTAATGCTCTCTCGTAAGGAACATTTATACAAATTTGAGTATCAATGTTACCATAGAATTTTAAATTTTGGAGTTGGCGATTGAGGGGTGATGGGAGTTGGGGCCCAGCAAGAAATGGGACGTTTAGTAAGTCATTAACGTTTTATTACATTCCATAAACATTTAAAACATTTATAAACGTCCCATTTCTTGCTTGGGGAGTGAACAACAAACCATGACGTAAATTATGGATTGTGGTACCTTTGTTTACCAATAAAAGCGAACGTGCAAACAAGATATTTTAGTCCCTCAGACGATTAAAGTGCATTTGAAGCTTTATTTATGTACCTTTCTTAAGATATGTTATCAAATGCTTTGGATAAATTAATGTAATAATTAAAAAACTGTTTATCACTAAACCCGCCAGGATAAGCTAGTAGTAAGGTGTCAGACCATTGATCTGAAGGTCCTAGATTCAAGTTTCGGCTAGGACATCAGATTTCAGCGATTGAGATGTACTGTATCTCTGGGATTTCTTCTTGGGATAATGGTTCGGATCCCACGAAATGCTGTAGATTCCTATATGACCTTCTTTAATGCTACGAAGTTGGCTAAGTCACAAACATTACATTATATATTATATATTAGTAGTAGTAGTAGTAGTAGTAGTAGTAGTAGTAATAGTAGTAGTAGTAGTAGTAATATTATTATTATTATTATTATTACCGTTATTGTTCATTTTGTCTCTTAAGGTCACACACGTCATATTAGCATTCCGGAATGCGTCGAGTTCGACATAACAACAAATGCTTGTCGTGGCTTCTGCGAGAGCTGGGCTATTCCTGCCGCCTGGACGCAGATGCCGGATTCCGTGCGTCATCGTGTCACGTCCATTGGTCAATGTTGCAATATCATGGAGACGGAAGATGTAAGTCACGAAGAATTTTTTTTTTTCATAGCGTAGGAAATTAAACCAAGTAAATCAATCAGAAAATTAACTCCATAGTTAATCACACAATTTGAATCTTAAATAACTACATAGTGGGTTTCAAAACTGTTAACTTGGAATTGCATTTCTACGCGGGGACCTTCAGTTAATCGAACTTCTTAACACAACGTTCCTAAAACCAGACAACCGATAAGATTTTTTTCAGAATGTCTTTAATTTTCCAAATACTTTAATATTTTGCTATCTTTGCTTCTAAACTTGGTCATATCTGGATTTATGGTCGCATTTTCCTGGATGTTTATCCCGTCTATTCAACATTAAAACCACAACTGCATGTAAAATTAATTCATAAGAAACCAGATTCGCGCTCCTACTATCCGCTTCTCTCCATTCCATTGCGCGGTTTTTGTTGTTTTATGTACTAATTAGAGCATAGAAGTTGATGCGTTAGTGATTGGATTAAGGAGAGGCGCTTCTTGCACTCTGAATTAAGAATAAGTTCCGCAAACATAAGTTTAATCAATCAGAGTAAGCTTCCTTCGACTTTTGTATCGCGAGCGAAGGGAACTTTGCACCGGACCTAATTTTATGACGATAAAAATTTGATTCAAAGTAATTAGAACAAACTCTAACTAAAAATTAAAATTAATTTGTAATTAATTTCATTTTATAAAAACGCTAATTTTGTTTTCTTGACGTATCGGGTGATTTTTAAAACATCTGACACTTGAAAATGTTTGTAATTTTTTTGTTAACTGAAATTAAAGTATGAAATATTTACTATACCTTCTCTACACATGGGAAATTAGTACCCTAGTGCAAAATATGCTCTATGCGATGTCCTCTCAGCTCATTAACGCTTTACGCACGAACAACAAAAGTTTGCAGTACCCTGGACTTTTTAAATATCCTATATTTTAAAAAGTTTTTATTTTTTATTAATTGAAATAAAAACATGAATTTGTACGATATTACAAACGTTTTGCATTACGAGTTGCATAACCCAAGCCATCTTAGCATCTTGCATAGCCAAAGCCATCTTTATTCAAAAAGGAGTTGCATAGCCTAAGCCATCTTAGCACCTTGCATAGCCAAAGCCATCTTTATTCAAAATGGCGTCTTATAGTCTCGAACAGAAAATATTCATTGTTAAAACTTTTTATTTTGGTAGAAATTTCTGCGTCTGTGCAAAGAAACTTTCTTTCATTTTCAAGGTTTATCTGTGGGGTTATTTAAAAGATAGAATACTTAAACAGAATCCACACACAATAGAAGAATTAAAAGCATCAACTGAACAAGAAATTTCTCAGATTTCAACAGATACTCTGTCCAGAGTATTGCCAAATTTTGTTGTTCGTGTGTAAAAAGTTAATGAACTGAGAGGACATCATATAGAACAATTTTACACTAGGGGACTAATGCCCCATGTGTAGAGAAGGCGCAGTAAACATTGCATGCTTTTATTTCAGTTTATAAAAAAATACAAACCTTTTAAAGTGTGGAACGTTACAAAAATTCACCCAATATTTGCCACAAATAACATTAATTATTATTTCGGTGCGTTGTGTCCACCTTGTTGTATTCCATTCATTTAATATTAAGTGAAGTGTAAGATCAACGAGTACATAAACTATTGAAAGCAGACTATATTAGGAATTTATATCGTTCGTTTTGCAACGTTCATTAATATATCGAGGCTGACATTATGTATCCGTTGGTTAATTTTAACATACAGAATATGATTAACATTTTTATAAATTTAAATAAGTAAAACATTTTACGAGGTTTGTTTGTTTTTAATTTTAATTCCACGACCATGTTATGAAAATTAAATTACGTTAATTTCATTTTCAGGTAAAGGTGAAAGTGATGTGCCTTGAAGGGCCAAGAGAACTCGTCTTTAAATCGGCTACAACTTGTTCGTGCTTTCACTGCAAAAAATACTGAAATAACAACCTTTTTAAAAAAAAATATAATAAACAGACTGTATTTTAAAACATATATCTATATATATATATATATGTTGAAATTCAATCTGAATAATTATGTTTCATTTCGAACTGTTGTTAAAATTAAGTAAAAAATGTTAAATTAAAGCGTTAACTTGACTTTGTCTGAGTATTTCTGTATTGATTCTGAAAAACTAAAACGAAATTGATCCACAAAACGAATGAATCTTATTATTAGGACCAAAATAATCAATTTTCCTTTTACTTGAGAGGTTAAACGACATTGGAAATGTTCAGTAGTTGAATGGGCCACCGTTCTTTGTGCTCAGATGAAGTAGCGACCCGTGGTTCGGATCCCTCGTAAACTTGTAGGTGGCCTCCGTCACATGACCTTTGCCGTTACGATGGCAGTTAAACAACCTTAATTATTATTATTATTATTATTATTATTATTATTATTATCTTCTTTCACTGAGTTCCAACTATCTAGAGCAGTGATATTTAACCTGGGGGTAATTCGGCCTTTTTCGGGGGGTAACGAGCTGGCGCCACTGTCCCCCCCCCCATTTAAAAGGGGAGGGGGAATTAGGTTTTGTTGGCTGGCTCAAAGGGTAACAGTGCCAAAAAGGTTAAATACCACTGAACTAGAGGATCTACGTTAGTTCCCAAGTTCTCCAAGCACAAGTTCTTAAGAGATAATGGAGATACACAGCTCTCACATGTGACGGACGGAATACAAAGGTATCTAATATTTGAAAGTGTTCTTGTCCGTGACATCTTTAGAATTGGAGGAAGAAGCCATCCTAGTATCAAAAGCGTCGGGAGGTTTACTCAGGTAGGAATTAAGAGTCATCCAAAATGGTCGAACTTGAGTCAATTTGAGAGTGGTGAATTAAAATTTAAGAGATGGGAATAACACAAAAGAAAGTTGAGAGGAACTATTTATAATTAAAATCTAATTTTACTTTTATCTTTTGTGAGTCTTTGCAGTATTATATTACAAAATAATTGCTTTGCCACTTTGCAAAGGTGTGCTTCAAGGGGGTTTCTTTTAATTTAGTCTTAATAAAGTAGAGCGAACCGTACAAACTCTTCATTTATGAAGTGTTGACAGTGATCTTGCAATGAACAACACATACGCTTTCCCGAAAGAGAGAATCATTCCTGTTCGATGAATTTATTCTTACGGCGGCGCCTTTCTCCTATCACACTATTTTATTTCGGAGTGTAAGTCCTCCATCCCTTAAATGCTGGGCAGGATCTGACCTTCCCTTCACCTCTTGTTCATTATCTTTTTCTTTTCAATTTATTTTCAACTGTGTTTGTTTTACGATCCTCATTCACTGTGGTCAAAGACTGATATATTTCTCTCTCTCTCTCTCTCTCTCTCTCTCTCTCTCTCTCTCATAAACTTTCACTTTGACCTATCTTCCCACACACTCCCTAAATCTTCACTTTAATGCAATGACTGAAATCTGCTTATTTTTCCTTCAGCCATGAATAATCTCTTTAAGACGAATATATATTAACATATTCTATATCATTTAATAAAATACACATCCAAATACCTTATATTTATAACTATGATATATATATCTATTCCGTCAAAGGAATGAATCAGAACTATAAAGAAAATAAATCCTTGTTATATGGAATTCAAAAGGCAAAAATAGATAGTCATTAATCCTAAATACCTCTTTTTTTGGCTTCTTTGGATTTCTTTAAGAGAACCTCAGTTTCAACCGCCATTAGTATTATAATTTTATACAAAAAAATAGCTTTCATCCGTATATTGTATGATCCTTTTTATGTGAGGTTATCCAGAATGTCGAAATGTCATTAGGATTTTCGTCTATCATTTACATAAGTAATTCTTTTCACACACACACACACACACACACACACACACACACACACATACACACATATATATATGTTACAGTCAAAGTGTGTAACCAGCCATTTCGCGTAATGGCTGAAACTTTTAGTCATTTCGCGAAATGGCTGTTTCACTTGGTCATTTCGGGAAATTACTGAAATCTTCAGCCATTACGCGAAATGGATGAAATTCCACCTTGGTCATTTTGTACAAGATCATTTGCCCGGTTAGGTCAACTGCATGCCCGGTTAGGTCAACTGTAGGCCCTTGACAATTGGTTAGGTTAAGTTGTGTTATTTTCGTTAGTTTTAACGAAAATAACACAACTTAACCTAACCAATTGTCAAGGGCATACAGTTGACCTAACCGGGCCTTCATTGGCGGACATCGGAATAACATTGAAGGCCTGTTAGTATTTGAAAACCTCTATATTGAAAATTCAAATGTGTTCAAATGTTCAAATGTGTTCAAATGTGTATTTGAAGAGTGTTTCTCACTTATTTGAACAGACCTGTGGATGTATGTATGTTTTAGCAGATTTAGTTTTAATTAAATAAAGGTTTCCAATTTTATTGTGATGTTTGTTATTTCTATGAATTCATGACAAAAGTCATTTTAGCCATTTCACGAAATGACCAAGGTGGAATTTCAGCCATTTCGCGTAATGGCTGAAGATTTTAGTCATTTCGTGAAATGACCAAGTGAAACAGCCATTTCGTTCGCGAAATGACTAAAAATTTCAGCCATTACGCGAAATGGCTGGTTACACACTTTGACTGTAACATATATATATATATACATATATATATATATATATATATATATATTATATATTATATATATATATGTGTGTGTGTGTGTGTGTGTGTGTGTGTGTGTGTGTGTGCACTACCTTAGGGATTTCAATTTACTAAAAATGGAATGGGTTTATTTTCACAGTATTAAAGTGAATATTTTCGTAATAATAAAATAATGAATTAAAACTGACTCAATAATTATAAAGACCCTTCTTTTGGGTAGGAAACTAGTATGTTTATGATAGAATGAACTGATTTTTAAATGGGGGTAGTGAGGGGTGGGGGGTGGGGGTGTCTCGCAATGGGCTCCACTTTTTCTACGAGTCTGCCGGTTTGTTTCGAACTTTGAATTTTTCTTACTGATTCGCCCCACAGCTTTGAAGAAGTACAACAGTGACAATGATTTCCTATACTTTCGTTGCATACATTTAAACTCTTTGAAGACAAATCAAGGAGTCGAGGGATCAGTCCACTGGCGTCCCAGCTCGAAAATGAGATTTTTGAGAAAATAAATTATAACTATTTTCATTGTAATCTTTTACAGGACGATTTCTTGACATGATATTATCATAAAATGCAATAAAAGATTGCATTAAAACCCGGTTATAATTGATTTTCTCAAAATCTCATTTGCTGAGTTAGATCTGTATTGAAATAACCCCTCCAAGTAGAAAAACAAGGCAAAACTATGAAGAATTCTCAAAACCAAAACTAGTTATCTAAAAATGACTGTTTCCATGAAGGAAACAGCACAAGAACAGCAATTTTCTTAGCCACGAATGTATTATTTTTATTATAGAAAATACTTAACATCAAGATGTCTAAAGAAACTTTACTCTGAATACAAACTACGGTATCGATAATTATATTAAGTTCATGGTTTAATAATTGTAAATTACAAGCGATAAACATTCAATCGCCTTTTATTGAAATTCTTGGAATAAATCGACTCTCTCTCTCTCTCCATTTACATATAGTGTGTATATATATGTGTATATATATATATATGTGTGTGTGCGTGTGTGTGTGTGTGTGTATATATATATATATATATATATATATATATACATATATATATATATATATATTATATATATATATATATATATATATATATACAGGGTGGGCCGTAAGTTTCCATACATAGGAAAAATAAACATTTTTTTATGGACAACCATTTTTATTTATATAATATGCTCTACATGGTTGCCATTGTTTTGAAAACACATTTCAATACGTGTTCCCCACTGTTGATGAACACGCATTAGCACAGTTGACGTTATGCTTGTAATGGCGCTGGTGATACGTTCCTTTAGATGATTTATGTCTCGTATCTTTTCCTGATACACCATGGCCTTCAAGTGCCCCCAAAGATAGAAATCAAGGGGGGTGAGATCTGGGGATCTGGGAGGCCACTCCACAGGACCACGCCGACCAATCCAAGCATCCGGAAACTACTGCTGATCCAAATACCGACGCACGTGAAGACCATAATGAGGTGGAGCTCCATCTTGCTGGAAGTAAACTGGGAAGTTACCTTCCTCGTTTAGCAGGGATGGGAAAATCTCTTCTTGCAACATGTTAAGATACCTTTCGGCATTAAGATTTCCACTGACAAAAATTGGTCCAATAATTCTGTCACCCCATATCCCGGCCCACACCATCACTTTACCGGCACCTTGCATCTTCGTCGGACTCAGCCAGTTAGGGTTAGCATTACTCCAATAACGTATGTTTTGCCGATTAACCTCTCCATTGACGTAAAAATTTGCTTCATCAGTAAACAAGATCTTACAAACGCATATTCTTAGGGTATCTGAAACATAAAAACAAACGTTTAAATTTTCCTATGTATGAAAACTTACGGCCCACCCTGTATATATATATGAAAATTATTTCACGAAAGTAACACATGAAAAATATTTATGATGAATAAAACCACGAAGAAAAGGAAACACAGAATGGTGCTCAAGCGTTATTGCAGGATGTCATTAGACGAAAGCGCTTGAGCACCACTCTGTGTTTCCTTTCCTTCGTGGTTTTATTCATCATATATATATATAATTATATATATTTTAACTACAAACAACACACAGTATAATTAATGTAACGAACGACGCTTGTATAGAAGAACGTTCCGCACAAGATGAGGAGGGAGAACGAACAAGTGAAAAATGAGGTAACCACTCGGGAATCGAACCCGGGATAGCATATCTAACCGGCAATCGGAAGATCCCGGGTTCGATTCCCGGGTGGTTACCTCATTTTTCATTTGTTCGTTCTCCCTCCTCATCTTGTGCGGAACGTTCTTCTATACAAGCGTCGTTCTTTACACATATATATATATATATATATATATATATATATAAAATCACGTGGTAATGATGTTTTGGACTTTGTAGAAAGGCTCTGGCTGTATGTTTATGTCTTTAATTCTGAAAGAAATGTATGAACAAAGAATTACTTCATGGAAATTAAACGTTAGTGAAAATGAAACTAAAAATGAAGATGAAAATGATTTTGTTTTCATATTCAATCGGACGTGAATAAAAGGACTCCAAAGTATTCATGGATCAAGAAACGCATTTAAATGAAGAGAAGAATCGCGGATACAAATTAAAAGTTTATTTATTATTTTGTTATGGACAGTGAATATACGCATTTAACCGTGTATAAAACACACACACACACACACACACACACGTGCGCGCGCGCAAGTGTTTATAAGAGAATATTACACAGGCGAAATCGGAAGAAATTAGATTACTTTCCCTCCATTATAATCCCCATAACTTCATCAAGGAAATTAGATGAGTATAATGACATCTAAGCACTGTTCACATTGGTTTAAAGATGAAACATTTTCTTTAATATATGAAAGGCATACAAAAATGTAATCTATATAATATAATAAGAGAGCTGTCCGTCTGTCCGTCTGTCCGTCTGTCCGTCACACTTTCAGAAATTGTGAGAAAAAATTGTGAGAAATTGTAAAAAAATTCAGAAATTGTATTACGGGCGGCAATGTGAAGCTCAAGATTTTCATGACTGTGTTCTTTTCTGTAGTTTAGCAATGGGGGAAGGGTGGGGGTGGGGATAATGGGGATGGGTGGGGTAATGGGGAGGGGTGGGGGTAATGGGGGAGGGGGTTAGCCCCAAAGTTGCATGAATGGGGGTGAGGAGGTTTTGGGAGATACCAGATTCAGAAATGTTGACACAATGTGAAGCTCAAAATTTTCACGGCTGGGTTCTTTTTTTGTAGTTAGCCTGTCTAACCGTCAGCGAAGCGGCGGGAACTGTACTAGTATATAGATATACACACACACACATCCATATATGAAATTTCCTTGAACTGATCCGCCGAATGTTGTCCTTGACTGGAGGAAGGAAGACACTTAAAGAGCGGTGCGTTAAATCACTACTGAATATATTACAGGAAAAACTCAGAAAAAACGATATATTTCATAAATTCGAGGTCAGTGGAAGCATAAATTTAAAGATTTACTGAGTCAAAAGGTTGACAGTCTCAATGAACTCACTTCAGGAAAATAAGAACCAGTTCAGATGAACTTCCTGTCAAAAAAGAGATTTAATTTTCTTCGATGGGACAGACAAAAGGATTGAAGTAATTTTTGAAGGAATCTTCAAACGTAAAATTGTGAAAACGATAATATTGTTTGCAAACTTTTTTATGAAGACGAGTGTCATTGCTCAGTACGTTATTTCGTACAGTTCCATTTGTCTTTTTAAGTTTATTTTTAGTTTAATATTGCATTTTCAAGACTGAAATTGCGAGTTCGTTTGAAATGTGCGCGATTTGCCTTTCTTTATAATTCTCTCTCTCTCTCCTCTCTCTCTCTCTCTCTCCTCTCTCTCTCTCTGTGTAGGGAAGTGAAGGCGAAGGTTAGGTTAGCGAAACGTAACGAAGAACTACGGGTGGCAAGCCTCTGCAAGGGGAACCCTAAGGAATTCTTCAGTTATGTTAATAGTAGAAAGCCCATTAGAAGCATGATAGGTCCGTTAAAGGACGGAAGCGGCGTTCTGCGGACCTCCGACGCGGACATCGCTAATGTGCTTAATGAGTACTTTGCGGGAGTGTTCACCAGGGAGGATACCCGCGTCATCCCGAGCCAGGCGTGAGGCACGAAGGTGCTGGCCTGGATAGTGTTAGATGTACCGCGACAGTCGTTGCCGATAGAATAGACAACTGAGCGCGTTTAAGGCTCCTGGGCCAGACCAGTTTCTCCCCAGAGTGTTGCGAGAAGTGCGCGACCAGGTGGCTCCCCACCTGGCTACAGTCTTCAACAAATCGTTGGAGATGGGCCAGGTGCCTGGTGACTGGAGGGAAGCCAACGTGACCCCTATCTTTAAGAAAGGGGATCACGAAAGTCCAGGGAACTATCGTCCCATTAGTCTCACTTCAGTTGTAGGTAAATTATTAGAAGGGATAATAGCTGATAGGATCGTTGACCATCTGGATTCCTACAAGCTGCTTGGGGACTCCCAACATGGGTTTAGACGGCATAGGTCGTGTCTCACCAACTTGCTCGAGTTTTTCCACGTCATGTTGAGTGAGTACGATAAGAGTAGGGCTATTGATATACTTTATCTCGATTTTCAGAAAGCCTTTGATAAGGTACCTCACTGCCGGCTAACGGCGAAAGTGCGCGCGCTGGGTATCAGTGGGGAAATAGGTAGGGGATTGAAAACTGGCTGAGGAATAGGCGGCAGAGGGTGGTAATTAAAGGGCTAGATCGGGTTGGGCCTCGGTCACTAGTGGGGTTCCTCAGGGTTCCGTTTTGGGGCCACTGTTGTTTATCATTTACATAAATGATATCGACGGTGGCATCGTCAGTCGGATCGCCAAATTCGCTGATG
This sequence comes from Bathynomus jamesi, assembly GCA_023014485.1. Taxonomy (NCBI): domain Eukaryota; kingdom Metazoa; phylum Arthropoda; class Malacostraca; order Isopoda; family Cirolanidae; genus Bathynomus; species Bathynomus jamesi. The sequence goes on along the minus strand of JAJOZX010001577.1, from coordinate 107,017 downwards.
ACACCAAGCTTGGGGCCAATGTTGGGACGCTCGAAGCGATCGAGGAACTGCGTGCGGACCTAGGTAGGATAGGAGAGTGGTCGAAAAATGGTAAATGCCGTTTAACTTGGGTAAATGCAAAGTGATGCACATTGGCTACGCCAATCCCAAGTCGGACTACTCGATGTTGGGTAGTAATATCGAGGTGACTGATTTAGAAAAGGATTTGGGTGTGCTAATCAGCAGCGACCTTAAGTTTACCAAACAGTGCGTAGGTGGAAAAGAAAGCCCAGAAGCTGTTGGGTTATATCAGAAGGCAATTTCAGTTTCGGAACAAGGAAATTATGCTCTCTATTACAATTCCCTGGTTCGGCCGCACCTGGAGTATGCTGTGCAGTTCTGGTCGCCCACCCTCAGGAAAGATATTGAGAGGCTGGAGCGAGTGCAGGCGAGGGCCACAAGTTAATCCCTTCCGTTAGGCATATGGGCTACAATCGACGGTTACGCGCCCTGAACTTGTTTTCGCTTGAAACTCGGAGGCTGCGCGGTCAACTGATCGAGGTTTTCAAGCTCTTACGCGGGTTCAACGATGTCGATTTTAGAAGTATGTTTAGTTTAAATGATAACCCAACTCGCAACAATGGTTGGAAGTTGGATTTGAAACGGTTTAGGACTAGTGTGTGTGGGAATTACTTTACGTATAAGATCTGTGACACATGGAACAGGTACCTTCGGAAGTTGTGAACAGTTCCTCTGTGGATCAGTTCAAGAAAAGGTTAGACCAAATTTTGCACACTATTGAGTGTAGAAAATTTTCCGTGGCACCCGTTGCCATTGGTACCTCCTCGGTATGGGCCGCAAGGCCTTTTGAGGTACTTCTTTTCCTTGTAACTCCTTGTAACTCTCTCTCTTCTCTCTCTCTCTCTCTCTCTCTCTCTCTCTCTCTCTCTCTCTCTCTCTCTCTCTCCTTTTAACTCAATATTAGTAACGTTATGCAACGGATACATATAAATAAATACATATGATGATACACACTGACCATGAGTAGGAGAAAATCCTTCAAGAGAAGATAAGATTTTGTCTACTTTTTTGATCTTCTTCAGATAAGTTTTGAACTTGTCATAATCGATTTTGAACGTACTCAAATCTATAAAAGTCAGTCACTCTAAACGAGTAACACAAATACAAACTTATTTCGGCATATCTGTTATGGTTTTTAAAATATTTAAAATATCATAATTTTATCAGGAAGCATTGTAGCATTTTGGTCGATCAAAGGTAAAGGAACTGACTATTACTCTTATGGGTCGCTCTGGCTATCGACATTGCTCGATCAAAGGCAAAGGAACTGACTGTTACTCTTATGGGTCACTCTGGCTATCGACATTGCTCGATCAAAGGCAAAGGAACTGACTGTTACTCTTATGGGTCACTCTGGCTATCGACATTGCTCGATCAAAGGCAAAGGAACTGACTGTTACTCTTATGGGTCGCTCTGGCTATCGACATTTCTCGATCAAAGGCAAAGGAACTGATTGTTACTCTTATGGGTCGCTCAGGCTATCGACATTGCTCGATCAAAGGCAAAGGAACTGACTGTTACTCTTATGGGTCGCTCTGGCTATCGACATTGCTCGATCAAAGGCAAAGGAACTGACTGTTACTCTTATGGGCCGCTCTGGCTATCGACATTGCTCGATCAAAGGTAAAGGAACTGACTGTTACTCTTATGGGTCGCTCTGGCTATCGACATTGCTCGATCAAAGGCAAAAAACTGACTTTTACTCTTATGGGTCGCTCTGGCTATCGACATTTCTCGATCAAAGGCAAAGGAACTGATTGTTACTCTTATGGGTCGCTCAGGCTATCGACATTGCTCGATCAAAGGCAAAGGAACTGACTGTTACTCTTATGGGTCGCTCTGGCTATCGACATTGCTCGATCAAAGGCAAAGGAACTGACTGTTACTCTTATGGGCCGCTCTGGCTATCGACATTGCTCGATCAAAGGTAAAGGAACTGACTGTTACTCTTATGGGTCGCTCTGGCTATCGACATTGCTCGATCAAAGGCAAAGGAACTGACTTTTACTCTTATGGGTCGCTCTGGCTATCGACATTTCTCGATCAAAGGCAAAGGAACTGATTGTTACTCTTATGGGTCGCTCAGGCTATCGACATTGCTCGATCAAAGGCAAAGGAACTAACTGTTACTCTTATGGGTCGCTCTGGCTATCGACATTGCTCGATCAAAGGCAAAGGAACTGACTGTTACTCTTATGGGCCGCTCTGGCTATCGACATTGCTCGATCAAAGGTAAAGAACTGACTGTTACTCTTATGGGTCGCTCTGGCTATCGACATTGCTCGATCAAAGGCAAAGGAACTGACTTTACTCTTATGGGTCGCTCTGGCTATCGACATTTCTCGATCAAAGGCAAAGGAACTGATTGTTACTCTTATGGGTCGCTCAGGCTATCGACATTGCTCGATCAAAGGCAAAGGAACTGACTGTTACTCTTATGGGTCGCTCTGGCTATCGACATTGCTCGATCAAAGGCAAAGGAACTGACTGTTACTCTTATGGGCCGCTCTGGCTATCGACATTGCTCGATCAAAGGTAAAGGAACTGACTGTTACTCTTATGGGTCGCTCTGGCTATCGACATTGCTCGATCAAAGGCAAAGGAACTGACTTTTACTCTTATGGGTCGCTCTGGCTATCGACATTTCTCGATCAAAGGCAAAGGAACTGATTGTTACTCTTATGGGTCGCTCAGGCTATCGACATTGCTCGATCAAAGGCAAAGGAACTAACTGTTACTCTTATGGGTCGCTCTGGCTATCGACATTGCTCGATCAAAGGCAAAGGAACTGACTGTTACTCTTATGGGCCGCTCTGGCTATCGACATTGCTCGATCAAAGGTAAAGGAACTGACTGTTACTCTTATGGGTCGCTCTGGCTATCGACATTGCTCGATCAAAGGCAAAGGAACTGACTTTTACTCTTATGGGTCGCTCTGGCTATCGACATTTCTCGATCAAAGGCAAAGGAACTGATTGTTACTCTTATGGGTCGCTCAGGCTATCGACATTGCTCGATCAAAGGCAAAGGAACTGACTGTTACTCTTATGGGTCGCTCTGGCTATCGACATTGCTCGATCAAAGGCAAAGGAACTGATTGTTACTCTTATGGGTCGCTCAGGCTATCGACATTGCTCGATATCCAGTATTAAAATTGATTCTATGAAATATTGTAATTGATAAGTGTAAATGTGTTTCGACGTTTTCAAATTATTTCTTTAGTTATAATAATGAAGTACGAAGCAAAGGTAATTAGAAGTATTTTATGGTTTGCGCATTTTTAGAGAAATGTTACAACCAACTGAAGGTCAATAGTATGTTTAATTATGCAATATAATCACTAACACTACTTCATGAGAAAGTAGGTCCCGAGTTATATGTGTGTTTTGGGGTTTATTTAACATACTTCGTAATAGCAAATGTAGTGTAGCGGAGGAGACCTACAGCTTTACGTGGAATCCGTCCGAACTACGGGTCACTACATCATTTGAATGCAGAGGGTGGTCAGTGGTCACCATCGAAACTACAACCTTGACCAAATGTCGCGTAACTTCGTCGGTCGAAGAGAAGCGGTGTTGCTACCTTGAATTCGAGTACCATTTTTTGGGGTTAGTTTTCATTTCAGTATTCAGCTATAATAAGGGATATGAGAATAAAAACCCACTCTAATAGACAGAGTTTATTTCCACGACAGTTTCTTTCGACGCCCACTGGCATCCTCCTCGAGGAGGATGCCAGTGGGCGTCGAAACTGTCGTGGAAATAAACTCTGTCTATTAGAGTGGGTTTTTATTCTCATATTTTGACCTTCACGTAAAAAAGTGAAGTTTTTTGCATTTATAATAAGGGAATGACTTAGTACAAAGTTGTTCTTCAGCATAAAGTTAAAAATCTGGGATCACCTGAAGATCAGGGCCCCCAGCCTCTTTAGTTAGCCTTATAAGGCTAACTAACGCAACTATCACGACCTAACCTAACCAATCGTTATTTCAACTGTACGCCCCTGACGATTGGTTAGGGTAGGTCGTGATATTTTCGTTAGTTAGCCTTGTAAAGCTAACAAAATAAGGCTGGGACCCCTGATCTTCAGGTGATCCCTTTTTCGTCTTCATGGACCAAATTTGTTACTTCGGAAATAAATAATTGTTCGGTAGATATGAAACAATTTTCTTTTTCTTTATTATATATTATTTTGTCTCTATTTTGTTTTTATTATATACTGTTTTTGTCTTCTTCTTGTAAGAAAAGATTTGATCTACAAGAAGGTCAAAATATAGTGCATATTCATTATAAATTCAAAAGCTGAAAATTGTTTATCAGAATGCAGAATAATGAACTTCACGGGTATAAATTTGGTGAAGGAAATAATCCTTATATTTGTTTGCGTTCAGAGAACAAATTCGCTTCATTATTTAGTTATCATTTGTGTTGAGACTAAAGGATATTATTATTGGTCTTTGTTTACTACAATCGGGGCTAGCAGCAAATTTTAATGAAAATCGGTATACGACTGTAGTTTTGGTCACTGATTTCAAAAATAACTTTCTTTTTTTGGAGAAATGAAGAACAAACATGTTAGAGCACTTTAAATAATTAATGTGTTTTTAACGAAAATATCATGACTTAACCTAACCAATCGTCAAGGGCGTACAGTTGACCTAACCGGGCATTCAATTGACCTAACCTGGCATTCAATTGACCTAACCTGGCATTCAATTGACCTAACCGGGCATTCAATTGACCTAACTGGGCATTAATTCTTCATTTTTTCTGCTACTTTTACAGATCTGCCAAGATCCTTCAAAAAACGTATTCTTCGTAAAGTTGCACTTTTTACCGTTTGACCGATGCTTTTGGCAACGAAAGAACTGGGTATTTTCATCAAAGGAACACACTTTCCCACACTTAGAGCACTTTTTCATAAACAGTAGCAGTTTGTGACTCTGGCTAAATTTAACACAATCCTCTGTAACTAGTTTAAGCTAGTTAAAACACATATTAATTATTTAAAGTGCTCTAACATGTTTGTTTTTCATTTCTCCAAAAAAGGAAAGTTATTTTTGAAATCAGTGACCAAAACTACATTGGTATACCGATTTTCATTAAAATTCGCTGTTAGCCCCCAAACGGAAAAAAAACCAACAATCTCAACACCTCGTAAATGAACCAAAAGGCTTTTGATACCGATGGATATATCGTACATGTTCTCATTTTAATGTAAACACAAAATACCATGAAATCATTTCTGCCAGAAATTAATACATTTGCTGCGCATTTACCGAGCCATTAAGCTAATCTGGCTGTTTGATTGTCTTAAATCATTCCCCCCTCCCGCAATTCATTTTATTATGATTCATAATTTATTCATGATTCATGATTCATGTTCTTTAGTCGAATTTAATTTGCACCAAAAATTTTTACCCACCTTTTTCCCAAATGTTATGATTATTGTAACTCATCATGTAGTTTAATTTATATATATGCGAATCCTGTATCAAAGTTTAATCTCCCATTAAAGAGGAAGAATAAAGAAGTTACGAGTATAATGCATTTTATTATAATAGAAAATACAAAGAAATTTACTTAATTCACAAAATCGTCTTCACTTTATAGAAAGACCAAAAACACTGGATTCTACGCCCATGGAAAGAAGAGAATTTCTTGAAGTAAAGGAAGTAAATTCAAATTAGTTTGAACATCATTAATGAAATATGAAAGGACTTACCTACTTATTTAAATATCGTATATGGGATATGGGGTGTCATTACGAAGCTCACACTTGCTGATGAAGAGTTCGTAGTTCTCTTTTCATTAGGCGAATACAGTTCTTTACAATACGAGATGTTTGGTGAATGTATGCAAGTCTTATCTTGCAGATGAATAGACTAGCGTACAAAATCCATTGACCTCTATAGGCAGACCAATTCCATTCCTATTTCTCAGAGGAACTGTAGTACTTGTCTGAAAAATGCGTAATGCAAAAAGGTAAATCTCTTTTGTGTGCATAATAATAAACATTAAAAAGAACATGACAAGAATAACACACAAAACATTTGGCGTTAAAAATTCAAAGTTTAAAAAACAAAAAACATTTAGCGACAGCTTTTGACATGTACGCTGAGACGTTTTCATCAAGATATGGGAAATTCTTTCATCGAACAAGTGCCCTCAGGTGATGACAGTATTTTCATCAAACTTCGATGCTTGATCAAATACTTTTCGGAGAAATGATTCCTTGAAAATAATTTAATCAAAGTGGGTGGCGCCATCTCTTGGGAGAAATGTCAGTTAAATACCATTTCAGTTAATTTTCATTAACCGAATGCAATTACATGCATATCAATTTTATGTTACTCAGGAACAACATACTACCAGCAACTTAAGTTTCAAGATTAAATACAGTGGAAATAAATTTACTTTACCGCGTTGAGATTCGAACCAATGCCACTAAAGATTCGAATTTTGCGAGCTGCTACATTACCCACTTGGCCATGAGACGTTAAGATATGCTGAGAGAATTATGTATATATGCTCTTTCGCAATGGTTTCAGTATGTATACGAACCGTCGTTCAAGCCCTCATAAAGATGATGCTCATAAAGATAATATATACACACACACACACATATATATATATATGTGTGTGTGTGTGTGTGTGTGTGTGTGTGTGTATACTGTATATACTGTAGATAGATAGCTAGATATGAGATATTTCAAGCAGGAAAATGAAAGCAGGAATAGCGACGTTTCGCTCCAATCACTGGAGCATTTTCAAGCTTTATTCTCAGTGAAGCTTGAGAATGCTCCAGTGATTGGGGTGAAACGTCGCTACTGTTGCTTTCATTTTCTTGCATGAAATATCTCAACACTGAATTAAAACCACGGATTTCGCAGCATATATATACTGCGTTCGCACTGCAGATTACATTTTCTCCAATGTTTTCAAAAGTTTTTCTCCGATTTCAATGAAATTTGTAGCAAATAATCACTATATATAGCAGCATTGATGGTATTCATTTCGATAAAATATTTTTATAATTAAAATAATTATATCATTTTATTGAAAAATATGTAAAATATTGTGTTCCGAATTATTAAGCAAGTATTCTATTTACGGATCTAAATGGTGAAAATGGGTAAGCAGAAGTATTTAACATTAACTGAGAAAAGAAAAATAGTCAAGTTACTCGCTGAAAATATAAAATCTATTGAAATTGCGAAGCAGTTTGGCAGAGCTTATCGAACTGTAAACAGGTTTGTAGTGGAGGGTACCAAACTGAGGCAGCGAAGTGATAAAGGAGCTATAAGAAAGGTGACAAGGCGGCAGATATCTGTAATCAAGCGCAAATCGCAAAGCATCCATTGTCCTCAAGTAAAGAGGTTTTTGAGCAGGCTGCCATACATAATGTACCAAGAACATCTCGATGTGGAATCCTCCAAACAATTGGCAAGACGTATAAACCTACGATTCAGTCACCATTAACACCCAGGTACAAGAAGCAGCGTGTTGAATGGGCGCGTCAGTACGTGAAAACAGATTTTAATACTGTATTGTTCACCGATGAATGAAAAGCAACCCTTGAGGGACCTGATGTTTGGTCAAGAAGATGGATTGCTGAGAGCCAATTTCTACCATCGAGATTAAGACGCCAACAAGGTGTCATGTTTTGGGCAGGATTGATAGGCAATGAAGTAGCTCTCCCATACAGAGTGCCTGATGGTGTAAAAATGAATGCCCAGTCTTACACAAACTTTCTAAAATAAAACCTCATTCCATGGTAGAGATTGACCCTCAGCAATCCATCTTCTTGACCAACCATCAAATCCCTCAAGGGTTGCTCTTCATTCATCGGTTAACAATACAGTATTAAAATCTGTTTTCATGTACTGACGCGCCCATTCAACACGCTGCTTCTTGTACCTGGGTGTTAATGGTGACTGAATCGTAGGTTTACACGTCTTGCCAATTGTTTGGAGGATTCCACATCGCGATGTTCTTGGTACATTATGTATGCCAGCCTGCTCAGAAACCTCTTTACTTGAGGACAATGGATGCTTTGCAATTTGCGCTTGATTACAGATATCTGCCGCCTTGTCACTTTCCTTATAGCTCCTTTATCACTTCGCTGCCTCAGTTTGGTACCCTCCGCCACAAACCTGTTTACAGTTCGATAAGCTCTGCCAAACTGCTTCGCAATTTCAATAGATTTTATATTTTCAGCGAGTAACTTGACTATTTTTCTTTTCTCAGTTAATGTTAAATCCTTCTCTTACCCATTTTCACCATTTAGATCCGTAAATAGAATACTTGCTTAATAATTTGGAGCACAATATTTTACATGGTTTTCAATAAAATGAGATAATTATTTTAATTATCAAAATATTTTATCGAAATGAACACCATCAATGCTGCTATATATAGTGATTATTTGCTACAAATTTCATTGAAATCGGGGAAAAACTTTTGAAAACATTGGAGAAAATGTAATCTGCTTAATAAGTGCGAACGCAGTGTGTGTGTGTGTGTATATATATATATATATATATATATATATATATATATATTATATATATATATATATATATATATATACAAGCAAAACTAAAGAAAGTTTTGCTTTGCGAACCAATTTCCTGGAGAAGAATTTGTCCCAAGCCGAACTTCTCTGTAAGTACATTGACCCTCTTTTGAAACTGTGATTTGTATGTGGGGCCGTGAAATGAAGGTACAGGAACGCGAGTGGTAATGGTCCGGACAAGCAATGAAATGATATTGACGGCTAAAACTGGAAATGAAACCTCGCTCTTGCTTCTTCTTTGGACAATAAAATGAAATGGTATCGTTGTTTCGTTGGAAACTTTTTTAACTTTTTCAGTTTTTTGAACAAACGCCAAAAGAAGTAAAGATTCATACATTACCAATTTTTTTTAACGGGGTGGGGGGGTGCGGGTGAGGGGGCGCGGGTATTCCATGTATAGGTTTAAAATCATAAATGTAAAGTAAATGTAATTAAATAAATAATAAAAAAGTAATAAATAGTATGAAATAAAAATTATGTACTTAATGTATTGTCTCTCTCTCTCTCTCTCTCTCTCTCTCTTCTCTCTCTCTCTCTCTCTGCCTCACCTGCTCTGCCTTACCTTTATGGTCTTATTAAAACCCACAAACCGGGTAACCCTATGCGCCCTATTATTAGCTCGGTGGGCTCTATTACCTATAAACTCTCCAAATGGCTTGTTAATGTTTTGTCCCCCATTCTTGGAACTGTCTCGGATTCACACGTAAAAAATTCCATGGATCTCACTGAAAAATTGAATAATGTTCGCATTAATACCAACGATAGATTGATCAGTTTCGACGTTTGTTCATTGTTCACAAAAGTGCCGATTGATGATATGCTTGACTTTCTCGCCCGAGAATTACATAACTATGATTTACCATTACCTGCACACACTGT
>JAJOZX010001577.1:0-92500 GCA_023014485.1 Bathynomus jamesi | reverse complement strand
GAATATGGAAGCAAAGATCCACCCGATAGAAAGACAATATCACGAATTGTTAGAACATTTCAAACAAAAGGAAATGTAAGCAATTAACATAAGGGTAATAGTGATGGACGATGATTCACAAGAACTGTGCAACACGTTAATATGGTTCATGAATTTATTGCGCGCAATCCGCAGAAGTCAATTCAACGTTTGTCAGCAGAAGTAGGTATTTGACGAACATCTGTGCATCATATACTTCATACCAAACTAAACCTTTTTCCCTACAAAATTCATTCACAAGCTTCACTGACTAATATCTATAAACAAAAACGAATGGAATTCGCAACATGGATGTTAGCAAAACTAGAAGAAGATCCTGAGTTTTTCAAACGCATTCACTTCACTGACGAGTGTTTTGTACGTACATCTGTCTAGGGAGATTAATAAGCAAAACTTTCGTTACTGAGGAAGTCATACTGCGCTCCAGTAGAGCTTCCATGCAGTGTTGCTAGACTCAATATTTGGATCGCTGTTGGATGGTATGGCGTAGTAGGTCTCTACTTCTTTGAGACTGAAACTGGAGAAACAGTAATGATAACGCAAAATTCATATCGTCAGATACTACAAGATTTCTACTTACTACAACTAATTAGTTATAAAAGAAATAACTCTATTACCCCAGATTCACAGTGGTTTCAGCAGGATGGGGCACCTCCACACACTGTTTGTGAAACTCGCAGCTTTTTGAGGAAGCATTTTTCCGGCCCACTAATCTCCCTTCGTGAGCTAGTGGAATGGTCCCCATACTCACCTGACCTCACACCCCTAGAGTTTTTTAGTGGGGTTGCATAGAAGACAGAATCTATTCTACCAAGCCTAAGATACTCGAAAACCTAAAGACCAAAGTTTATGAGGTAATGAACAACATCCCAGCTGAGCTGTTTCCAAAAATGATGTTATACATTTGTGTAAGGTTGAATATTGTTGTATTGAAAACAATGGCGATTGCGTCAAACATACCTTTATGCTTTACGTACCTATCACGTTTGACTTGGTGTCTAGATTCCTTTTTGTTTTAGCTTAGAACATTTATTTAGAAATAGGGACATTTTTGGGGAGACACCCGATGTACATGTTAATTCCATCACGTACTTCTATCATCCATGTCACCTAGACTATCGTCAAAGTCATCTAAAACGAAGAACAACGATAAAACAGTTATTAAACCCCAGAGGGGCCAGACTGTTGGTTACACCCTGTACCTCACAAAAAACGTATTTATCGCTTTATGAGTTCTCTTATAGCATTTACATTTTCTCTACCGAAGAGCAGCTATACACACTACACAGCTTTTATTACACACACACACACACACACACAGTTATTTATTTATATTATATAATATATATATATATATATATATATAGATATATATATATATATATATATATATATACTGTATATATATATATATAATATATATCTATATTATATATATATATATATATATATATATATATATAATATATATATATATATTATTATATATATATATATACTCGTATACAGTATAAACATAAAGAGTAAGCCCAAGCCCAGTGTAAGACATTCGTACATAAATACACATAAAAATACATAAGAGCCGGCTATATAAATGGCGGATGCATAAAAAGCGCATCGTAAGTTCACGTTACGCTTAAATTCCTGATATATTTTCATTCTCTCTCGATCCGACTGAGGTGCGTTTATTTTACCTTCAGTGTGTGTGTGTGTGTGTGTGTGTGTGTGTGTGTGTATATTATATACTGTATATATATATATTTTTGCATATACTTTTTTCGTTTTGTATTTATCTCTTAATATTCAGACTCACCTTCCTTCCCCTGAAAGCAGTCATAGAAAGCGTCAAATGTTCTAAAAAGAGAGAAAAAAAAAATAAGCGAAATTATGTTGCTTTATTTTTGTTTCAAAAACCCTCTCGGTCAAAAAAAAAAAGAAAAAAAAAAAATTCCTTAAAGCGAAGCTGTGTTGGAATCATTCTTCTAACGAGTTAAAGATGACCATATCAGAAATAGTGGTCAATTTGTAGACACGAGCGTTGGAAATGCAGTTGCAGTGCGACATTGCAAAATTTGCAACGTTGCAAGCCCCATCATTGGACATAAGGGAAAAATTAGGGGAAACTAGGGGAATTTTTAAAATTGCTCTGAAACATTACTGCAGACTTTTTCCTACAAATACTGTAACCCCTCTTTACAAATGCAACGTCCCACCCTGTTTTCAAGTGCAAAGAACCCCTCTGTCACAATGTTATATACGTGTATCCATGGTAATGGTTATCATAACAACAACCTTGTTGGATCACCCGAAGATCCGACACCCCAGCCTTTTTTAGTTAGCTTTATAAGGCTAACTAACGAAAATATCACGACTTAATCTAACCAATCGTTAGGTCAACTGTACGCCCTTGACGACTGGTTTAGGTTAGGTCGTGATATTTTCGTTAGTTAGCCATATAAAGCTAACTAAAAAAGGCTGGGGTGACGGATCTTCAGGTGATCCACGTTGTTTCCCGCTTTTTTATTTTAATATTTTATTATTGGATTTAATTTTATTCATTTATTATTTTATTTTAGGCGTAATTTTTATTTACATTTGTTTATTATATCCCTTTTCATAACTTTCATATACTCCACAGCAATATGCGACTTCAAAGAAATTCTCTGTCTGTCTGTCTGTCTGCCTGCCTCTCTCTCTCTCTCTCTCTCTCCCTCTCTCTCTCTCTCTCTCTCTCTCTCTCTCCCAACATGGGTTTAGGCGACATAGGTTGTGTCTCACCAACTTGCTCGAGTTTTTCCACGCCATGTGGAGTGAGTACGATAAGAGTAGGGCGATTGATATACATTATCTTGACTTTCAGAAAGCCTTTGATAAGGTACCTCACCACCGGCTAATGGCTAAAGTCCTCGCGCTGGGTATTGGTGGGGAAGTAGGTAGCTGGATTGGAAACTGGCTGAAGAATAGGCGGCAGAGGGTTGTAATTAAAGGGGCTAGTTCGAGTTGGGCCTCGGTCACTAGCGGGTTCATCAGGGTTCCGTTTTGGGGCCACTGTTGTTTATCATTTACATAAATGATATCGACGCTGGCATCGTCAGTTGGATGGCCAAATTCGCTGATGACACCAAGCTTGGGGCCAATGTTGGGACGCCCGAAGCGATCGAGCAACTGCGTGCGGACCTACGTAGGATAGGAGAGTGGTCCGAAAAATGGCAAATGCCGTTTAACTTGGGTAAATGCAAGGTCATGCACATTGGCTACGCCAATCCCAAGTCGGACTACTCCATGTTGGGGAGTAATATCGAGGCCACTGATTTGGAAAAGGACTTCGTTGTGGTAATTAGTAATAAGTTTACCAAACAGTGCGTAGAGGTGGAAAAGAAAGCCCAGAAGCTGTTGGGTTATATGAGGAGGCAATTTCGATTTCGGAACAAGGAGATTGTGCTCTCTCTGTACAATGCCCTGGTTCGGCCGCACCTGGAGTATGCTGTGCAATTCTGGTCGCCCACCCTCAGGAAAGATATTGAGAGGCTGGAGCGAGTGCAGGCGAGGGCCACAAAGTTAATCCCTTCCGTTAGGCATATGAGCTACAATCGACGTTTACGCGCCCTGAATTTGTTTTCGCTGGAAACTCGGAGGCTGCGCGGTCAACTCATCGAGTCGAGATTTTCAAGCTCTCAAAGATGTTGATTTTAGAAGCATGTTTAGTTTAAATAACTCAACTTGCAACAATGATTGGAAGTTGGATTTGAAATGGTTAGCACTAGTGTGTGTGGGAATTACTTTACCTATAAGATCTATGACACATGGAACAGGCTACCTTCAGAAGTTGTGAACAGTTCTTCTGTGGATCAATTTAAAAAAAGTTTAGATCGAATCTTGCACACTATTTGAGGGTGTAGGAATTTTTCCTTGGTACCCGTTGCCATTGGTACCTCCTCGGTACGGGCCGCAAGACCTTTTGAGGCACTTCTTTTCCTTGTAACACTCTCTCTCTCTCTCTCTCTCTCTCTCTCTCTCTCTCTCTCTCTCTCTCTCTCTCTCTCTCTGAAAAGCTTTCTTATGTCTAGCGCAATAGCAAAGGTTTCACCGAAATCCCGAAAGAAGAACGACCAAGAGTCAGAGAGATATGCAAGAAGATCGCCAGTAGAGCGTCCCTTACGGGCCTCATACTAACGATCTGAAATAAGATTGTGAGAAGAGAGGTGTCTAAGAATCTTCCTTGGTAACCTTCGTTTTGCTTCCGCCCGAATTGTTCATTCTGACAAAGGTCTAAGCTTATTGCTCCACCTTAAACCTACAGTTTAATGTGAAATCCAATCCACGACCCACCACGTGTGGTGAGAAATTACAGAGTCCTCGCCCGGACTCAATCTCACGGCCTCCCGATCAGCAGCCCAGCGTTCCAACCACTAGGCTACCCAGGGTACTCATTTATTTACCAACCAATTTTTTTTATGGAAGGATGAGCAGCTGGGTGAGCTGAGCGCCGTCTGCCATCGCCAAGAATCGAATCCAGAGCTGCTGGATTCGTTTCAGCGATGCTTACCACTGTATAAATTTGATAAATGCAAATAAAAAACACTAAAAATAAAAAAGGTATTTGCAATATTGCGGTATTGCTCTCGTGTCCATTCATGGTTTGGAATGTTGCACATGTGAAAAATCATCTATTAATATTGTGTAGTGCAAGAGTCGGCAAACTTTTTCAGTCGCGCTCCCGCTTTTAGACAAGCAAACAAATTAGTGTACTACCCCCTCCCTCCCCTCACACACACATACACACACACACACACACACACGGCTTCCTTTTAATAATGTAATTGGTTTACACATTTTCCTGAGAGTTGATTTAATTTAAAAATATATGGAACATTTTTTTAAAGTTATATAAAAATAAATAATGTTATTTCTTTATGATTCCTTTTAAATTAACCCGTAATACAAGCAATAACATTTCAATAACATTTTATTATCATAAAAATAATAAGATAAAAGTAATTGTGTTATATATATATATATATATATATATGTCAAGGAGTTTTTCTTTTTTCAAGTAAAACAGAGCAAAATAAGTAATAAGTAGTACGTAATAAATAGCTTTAATAAAATATTTAGAGGCAATTTATCTTATTTTCACTTCATGTATTTCGCATCACCCGCTTTTGTGATTGGTTATGAATCTAATTCCCCCCTCTCCATTTAATGGCTGTTCATGTCCCCACCAGTTTGCGCACGACTGGGAAACCATAAGAAACGTTTGTCAGTAGTTAAGGCAATCGTTGTAAACAAACTGAATTTCTACATTTCTAATTGAAACAATATTCATTAATAAAGAATGCAAATCAAAAACTTTGAACTCGGATGAAATGGATCGGAAACAATGTTTTGTGAACTACGATCGACTTGTTTCGTGATTGTAAATATTTTTCAGCTTTGAATAACTTTCAAAACAACATTCAAAGATTCTTTCATGCTGAAAGAATTCTAAATTCGTTTCCAGTTGTTCATTTAAAATATATCGGATGAACAAAATTGCCTGAGTTACCTAATTAATTAATTAAATTATAAATGTACATTTAAATATAATTAAATTATAAATTTATATTTAAATATAATTTAAATTATAAATTTACATTTTAATATAATTAAATTATAAATTTACATTTAAGTATAATTAAATTATAAATTTATATTTAAATATAATTTAAATTATAAATTTACATTTAAATATAATTAAATTATAAATTTACATTTAATATAATTTAAATTATAAATTTACACTTAAATATAATTTATACATTAAATTATAAAAATACCAGTATTATTATCGCTTTACATATCAACTCTTAACTACATAACTAACTAACGGATCTTTTCCGTTTGACTGCCGCCATTGAAACATAATTAAACTCCAGCCTTCTTTAGTTAGCTTTATAAGGCTAACTAACAAAATATCACGACCTAACCTAACCAATCGTCAAGGTCGTACAGTTGACCTAACGATTGGTTAGGTTAGGTCGTGATATTTTCGTTAGTTAGCCTTATAAGGCTAAGTAAAGAAGACTGGGGGCACTCACCTCTTATGTTTCAATGGCGGCAGTCAAACGGAAAAGATCCTAACTAACTAACATAAGTAACTACACTTAACTAAATAATGTTAAATAACACTGCAGTGAAAAAGTTTATTGGAATCAAATCAGAAACCTTATTAATAAAAGTAAATAATACATTATTATAAATTTTACAATATAACATTAATTTTAACATTAAATATACTGTACAATTCTTAATTGAACCATTGACTATTTTGTACTTTTATAATGACATAAATTATATAATTATTTTTCCATTATATTCGCTCGTTTCAAGCTTTAGTGCCTGAATCGGTTTATTTCATTTTGCATTTTTATGCAAGTTTATTTCATATCTTAATTGATTCTTTTGCTGTTTTCAATATATTTTAGTTATTACAAATTGTGGGCGCCCGGTAGCTCAGTGGTAACGGTGGTGGACTCTGAGCAGTGAGGCTTTGTTTCTCTACCAGCTGCTGGCATCGGGTGGGGTTAAGCCGCCCACTTACTTTGTTTCTACTCCGGTTCAGGTGATTCTTGGGGCATACTCAACCTTACATAATAGGGTAATGAGCTTTCTGGATGTTACCTTTACTTTTTCATTACAAATTTTATTATAATTTATTATAATTTATTATAATTTATTATAATTTTATTATAATTATAATTTTATTTCTCACTATACTCAATTATTATTATTATTATACATAGATATCCCTGTGTATATACAGTATATATATATATATATATATATATATATATATGTTAAACACAGACCGTGCATGGCACAAGGAACTCTTCTGGGAAAATTAAATCCACTATAGTCCGAATAAGTAATGGTAAATGACAAATACCATAGTTTTTTTCCTTTTTCATGATTTTAGCCCGACGTGGGCAACGGGTCTCTCGCAAAGAGATCCCATAAATATAGCTTCCCTCACCAGCTATCTGCAAAGCAGACAGGATCCAGCTTTGGGACGTGGATCTAGGGTTTAAAGCAAACCTAGATCCCTACACTCAGAACCTCTATATAAGTAAAAGACTCGTTGCATTCACGTCGTGTTGAATAAATCAAAGAAAAGGGGGTAACTATTGTATTTTTAGCCAAAAAAACCAAAACTTAAACCTCAACCGGGACATTGAGCGTCCACTTTTCAAGGCACGAAACACGTCCGTTTAGTATACACAAACTCAGAATGGTTCCCTGAGAACATTATATGTTAAACACAGACCGTGCATGGCACAAGGAACTCTTCTGGGAAAATTAAATCCACTATAGTCCGAATAAGTAATGGTAAATGACAAATACCATAGTTTTTTTCCTTTTTCATGATTTTAGCCCGACGTGGGCAACGGGTCTCTCGCAAAGAGATCCCATAAATATAGCTTCCCTCACCAGCTATCTGCAAAGCAGACAGGATCCAGCTTTGGGACGTGGATCTAGGGTTTAAAGCAAACCTAGATCCCTACACTCAGAACCTCTATATAAGTAAAAGACTCGTTGCATTCACGTCGTGTTGAATAAATCAAAGAAAAAGGGGGTAACTATTGTATTTTTAGCCAAAAAAACCAAACTTAAACCTCAACCGGGACATTGAGCGTCCACTTTTCAAGGCACGAAACACGTCCGTTTAGTATACACAAACTCAGAATGGTTCCCTGAGAACATTATATGTTAAACACAGACCGTGCATGGCACAAGGAACTCTTCTGGGAAAATTAAATCCACTATAGTCCGAATAAGTAATGGTAAATGACAAATACCATAGTTTTTTTCCTTTTTCATGATTTTAGCCCGACGTGGGCAACGGGTCTCTCGCAAAGAGATCCCATAAATATAGCTTCCCTCACCAGCTATCTGCAAAGCAGACAGGATCCAACTTTGGGACGTGGATCTAGGGTTTAAAGCAAACCTAGATCCCTACACTCAGAACCTCTATATAAGTAAAAGACTCGTTGCATTCACGTCGTGTTGAATAAATCAAAGAAAAAGGGGGTAACTATTGTATTTTTAGCCAAAAAAACCAAAACTTAAACCTCAACCGGGACATTGAGCGTCCACTTTTCAAGGCACGAAACACGTCCGTTTAGTATACACAAACTCAGAATGGTTCCCTGAGAACATTATATGTTAAACACAGACCGTGCATGGCACAAGGAACTCTTCTGGGAAAATTAAATCCACTATAGTCCGAATAAGTAATGGTAAATGACAAATACCATAGTTTTTTTCCTTTTTCATGATTTTAGCCCGACGTGGGCAACGGTCTCTCGCAAAGAGATCCATAAATATAGCTTCCCTCACCAGCTATCTGCAAAGCAGACAGGATCCAGCTTTGGGACGTGGATCTAGGGTTTAAAGCAAACCTAGATCCCTACACTCAGACCTCTATATAAGTAAAAGACTCGTTGCATTCACGTCGTGTTGAATAAATCAAAGAAAAACGGACGTGTTTCGTGCCTTGAAAAGTGGACGCTCAATGTCCCGGTTGAGGTTTAAGTTTTGGTTTTTTTGGCTAAAAATACAATAGTTACCCCCTTTTTCTTTGATTTATTCAACACGACGTGAATGCAACGAGTCTTTTACTTATATAGAGGTTCTGAGTGTAGGGATCTAGGTTTGCTTTAAACCCTAGATCCACGTCCCAAAGCTGGATCCTGTCTGCTTTGCAGATAGCTGGTGAGGGAAGCTATATTTATGGGATCTCTTTGCGAGAGACCCGTTGCCCACGTCGGGCTAAAATCATGAAAAAGGAAAAAAACTATGGTATTTGTCATTTACCATTACTTATTCGGACTATAGTGGATTTAATTTTCCCAGAAGAGTTCCTTGTGCCATGCACGGTCTGTGTTTAACATATAATGTTCTCAGGGAACCATTCTGAGTTTGTGTATACTAAACGGACGTGTTTCGTGCCTTGAAAAGTGGACGCTCAATGTCCCGGTTGAGGTTTAAGTTTTGGTTTTTTTGGCTAAAAATACAATAGTTACCCCTTTTTCTTTGATTTATTCAACACGATGTGAATGCAACGAGTCTTTTACTTATATAGAGGTTCTGAGTGTAGGGATCTAGGTTTGCTTTAAACCCTAGATCCACGTCCCAAAGCTGGATCCTGTCTGCTTTGCAGATAGCTGGTGAGGGAAGCTATATTTATGGGATCTCTTTGCGAGAGACCCGTTGCCCACGTCGGGCTAAAATCATGAAAAAGGAAAAAAACTATGGTATTTGTCATTTACCATTACTTATTCGGACTATAGTGGATTTAATTTTCCCAGAAGAGTTCCTTGTGCCATGCACGGTCTGTGTTTAACATATAATGTTCTCAGGGAACCATTCTGAGTTTGTGTATACTAAACGGACGTGTTTCGTGCCTTGAAAAGTGGACGCTCAATGTCCCGGTTGAGGTTTAAGTTTGGTTTTTTTGGCTAAAAAATACAATAGTTACCCCCTTTTTCTTTGATTTATTCAACACGACGTGAATGCAACGAGTCTTTTACTTATATAGAGGTTCTGAGTGTAGGGATCTAGGTTTGCTTTAAACCCTAGATCCACGTCCCAAAGCTGGATCCTGTCTGCTTTGCAGATAGCTGGTGAGGGTAGCTATATTTATGGGATCTCTTTGCGAGAGACCCGTTGCCCACGTCGGGCTAAAATCATGAAAAAGGAAAAAAACTATGGTATTTGTCATTTACCATTACTTATTCGGACTATAGTGGATTTAATTTTCCCAGAAGAGTTCCTTGTGCCATGCACGTCTGTGTTTAACATATAATGTTCTCAGGGAACCATTCTGAGTTTGTGTATACTAAACGGACGTGTTTCGTGCCTTGAAAAGTGGACGCTCAATGTCCCGGTTGAGGTTTAAGTTTTGGTTTTTTTGGCTAAAAATACAATAGTTACCCCCTTTTTCTTTGATTTATTCAACACGATGTGAATGCAACGAGTCTTTTACTTATATAGAGGTTCTGAGTGTAGGGATCTAGGTTTGCTTTAAACCCTAGATCCACGTCCCAAAGCTGGATCCTGTCTGCTTTGCAGATAGCTGGTGAGGGAAGCTATATTTATGGGATCTCTTTGCGAGAGACCCGTTGCCCACGTCGGGCTAAAATCATGAAAAAGGAAAAAAACTATGGTATTTGTCATTTACCATTACTTATTCGGACTATAGTGGATTTAATTTTCCCAGAAGAGTTCCTTGTGCCATGCACGGTCTGTGTTTAACATATAATGTTCTCAGGGAACCATTCTGAGTTTGTATATATATATATATGTACTGTATCCATATGTATTATCCCTTTCATACTTAGAAATTGAATGAAACATACTAATTTTAACTCAGGTTTTGGTTCCTTCTATCAGTGATAATGAGCTGTAAAAATTTTTATTATTATTCGTGGTTCTTTATTATTCGTGGTTATTATTCGTGGTTATTATTATTATTCGTGGTTTTATTTTTATTCGTGGTTGGAATAAAAATTTTAACATTTTTTACTTAAAATTCCCATAAAAAAACTTATGTTATGTAGAGAAATACGTAAGATTAGATTTGGTGATATTTTTCAAGAAATACAAGAATTGAGACATAAAAAATTGAGTGTACTTTAGAGTTTTGTGAAAGGAATTTGCGTCAAATTTGAAAAGGAAATTTGTAAAATTCATTTCGCTTCATGTGAAGTTCGAAAGAAATTAAAACATAAAAAAAAATGCAAAATTCTATGTCCGATGCTAATAGAAAGTCAGATGGGGTACAAAATGTAGAAGTGCTTTTGAACAAATTTGCCGAAATATTTGATAATGTGAACTGTCAAGATAAGTTTTGTAATTGCGATAAATTAATTTATCTGTATATTATCTATGGGCAGCAACTATGGGTTAATTATAAAGTAGTTTCCGCGGAACCCTAAATTTGTTTTATAGCAGATCTTTTAGACTACTGCATAAGCTACCTCCAAGATGTTCAGCTTCCCAAATATTCGTTAACCACTGTGTCTAGAGCATAATAGGTTCCCAACTGGTGGGCCATGGTGTATTTTCTAGTGGGCCACAACTAGTGTTTGTAATGCTTCAAAATAAGTCAGATATATTACAAAATATATCCTTATATCCTTATATATATATATATACTGTATATGGACCACCAACATTTATGACCATCAAAACTGAGCCACCATAGTAAAAAGGTTGGGAATTACTGGTCTAGAGCTTTCCGGAGGTAACAGTACGTACTCAGTACAGTCTAATCACTCACTCAGCCACCGTCACTCTAATGCAAGGAATTCAAAGCTCAGACAAACCAATTGTCCAAGTTATTCGTCAGTCCTGCTTTATGTCTTTTGTACTAAGAACTTTTTGGTATGAAAATGTTTGTCTACAACTGTACTTACCACCAATATTGATATTTTCGTTATATGCATGGTTTTTGTAGCCTTAGCTTTGAGTAGGGTTATTGTTATTATTATTATTATTATTATTAGTAGTAGTAGTAGTAGTAGTAGTAGTAGTAGTATTTGTTTCATTATGTGTATTATTTTTATGTCACTCATAATTTTTAGTTTTTAAATTTATTATTGCATAATTAATCGTACTGTTTATCACCTTCATAAATATTATACAATTTTTATGGGATTTATCGTCTGCCAATAAAGTTTGTAATTATCAATATCATTAATAAACTTGAAATATACATAAAAATAATAATCATAATATTATTAAGTCAGTTCTGACAGCGCCATTTCGATAAAATTTGCGTCCAAATACTGGTTCCTTTCACTAAACTTTTTAATTACTTTTTGTATCACCCTGTCTTAAGAAAGACGCTTGGGAATCAATCATTTTCAGAGAATTACAGATTAGTTATATCCTCAAATATTTTTTTTATTTTTTAGATATTATTTACTGTTTATTTTTACGTTCTTACGCGAATATCAGTGATAAGAAGCTTCTAATTGTGAAGCGTAATTTAATCGCAAAGGTTGCCCTTATTTTGAAGGAAACATTGCTCTCATACGCAAAAAAAAGGTTCCACGGTTGATGTAGCGTTCTTTTGGACGTGATAAGTAGTTTGACAGTTAATCATTACCATTTACCATTTGCTAAGTAAACTAATTAAATGAAAATTTCCATGTTTCACATATATATATATATATATATATATATACTGTGTATATACTTGTATATATGTATTTTTGTATATATATATATATATATATATATATATATACTGTGTATATACTTGTATATATGTATTTTTGTGTATATATATATATATATATATATATATATATATATTAATTATATAGTTATAGGGTGTCTCTTATTTTCGAAGTGTTGATTTGTTTAGGTTGCGCCCCCTCAACCAGTTCCATTGGTTGAAAAAACATCACATATAAAATGTGTTTTGGATTGATCAATTTTTAGAGGTCGCCCCCGCTTATTAAAGTTCATAAAATATAGCTATTATTTATGCAATTAATATTTGAAATTACTAGCAGTTGTCAAGTATACTAAACATATGTTTTCAATTAATTAATCATCATATTTATGATGAATTCAATTAAATGAATATTTGTTTCGATACAACAGCTTCAAACACGGGTCAATATAGTGGAGCCTGTGCTCTCATCGAAGCAAAATTGGGACATGATGTTTTGTACTTGCCTTGTAGACACCATGTTTTAGATTTATTGTTGGGAGCTGCATTTGAAGCAACATTGGGATCTACATCAACTGGTCCAGAGATATTGATCTTTAAGCGTTTTCGTGACAATTGGACTTCTGTTGATCAAAGCCAGTTCCAAACAGGTGAGACAGACACGATTACTAAAGAAGCAATTATCCAGTCTAAAACTGAACTAATTCAGTTTGCTAGATCCCAGGCACCTATGCTACGGGATGACTATCAAGAACTTTTGGATCTGTCCATCATCTTTCTTCGAGGTGTCCCCAATAAAGGCATCAAGTTTCGTGCACCAGGTGCCATGCATCAGCTCGCTGGATGTCCAAAGCGCTCTATTCTATCAAGATGTGGCTTTTTCGAAACCAGTTCAAGATGACTAAGACTGAAGAACGAGGAATTCGAGATCTTTCCCTTTTTTCTTTTCTCATCTATATGAAGGCTTGGACAACATCCTCACTCCCTATTGAAACCCCATTTAATGACTGGCTCCTTATGAGGTCATTGATTAATTATCCTAACAAAAAGATTTCTGATGCAACTAAAAAAAAGCTCTCTAACCACTTATGGTACCTGTCTGAAGAAGCAGTTGGTCTTGCTTTCTTTGATGAGCGAATTACTACAGATGTAAAGAAACGCATGGTAAAGGCATTAGAAGATGAGTCCACTGATAGACCACCCAAGCGTCCTCGGATTCCTGAATCGACCTTCTGCTCTGGTGAAGGACTACACCAACTTGTTACAAGAAATACTAGAGAATTCTTTACTAAGCTGAATTTGCCAGAAGGATTTCTGAACAAGGCACCCAGCACTTGGACATCCAACTGTGAATATTTAAGTGCCAGAGCTATTGTTGCAGCTCTATCTGTTGTAAATGACCGGGCAGAACGTGCAGTAGCTTTAGTTCAAGAGCTGAATAAGAAATTGACAGTGGGGGAAGAGCAGCTCCAGTTCCTGCTCCAAATTGTTGCAAAACACCGCCAGTCACCCAGTTCCATCAAAAACTGTTCTTCTCAAAAAATAACCATCAATGAGGTCGCACCTTAAAATACACCATATTGTATAATCATTGTACTGTATATTAAATAAATGTTGTATAAGGAAATAATGCTAATTAAAGTAATTAAAGTATGTAAATAGTACTTGCATTTTGAATTTATCTCTATATAATAAACTAATGTTTTTTTTTTGTAGCAATGCTTCATTGCTGATTGTATATAAAAAAAGAGCCAGGAAGGATTTTGGATAGGAGAAAAAGGATTGGGATAAAGAACGATTGAGGACCAAAGGATGGATTATAACAACATCAAGGATAGGTTAGAAAAGGATCAATGATAAATAAGAAGGCCTATACTTATAAAAACGAATCAAACTAAAAAAAGGAGGAAGGAATTATGTGTATAATGAGCATAATCATGTCAGGAACTATTATGCCATGGTCACCATTTTATTAGCCGGGGGCGACCCCTAAATATGAGCCAATTTGTGTCAAACTTTCAAGTTTTAGTTTTTATGATAAACGGAACTATTTTAGGGGGCGCAGATAAAATAATTCAACATTTCAATTTTTGACTACCCAATAAGAGACACCCTAAATTGTATATATATATATATATATATGAAAACTATGATGTACTATACACAGACTTTGCTAAAGCGTTCGACAAGTGTGACCACGGAATCATAATACATAAACTGAAATATATGGGAATAACAGGAAAAGTAGGGAAATGGATATATAATTTCCTTAGTGAGCGGAGGCAAGTCGTTACAGTACAAGGAGTATCTTCATCAGAATCAGAGGTCTTCAGCTCAGTACCACAAGGAACAGTATTAGCTCCACTACTCTTCATAATCATGCTAACTGACATAGATGAGGACGTTAACAGAGACAGCACAGTAACATCCTTTGCGGATGACACAAAGATCAGTAGAAAAATAAGAAACCCAGAAGACATAGGATCTCTACAAACCGACATAAACAAAATCTACAAGTGGACTGAAGACAACAATATGAAGTTTAACACCGAGAAATTTCAGCTATTACGGTACGGAAAAAGAGAAGACCTAAAGTGCATGGAATATTATACCCCAAATGGACAGGAAATTCAGAGAAATTCCAGAGCAAAAGATTTAGGGGTTGTAATGACAGATGATGCGAAATTTGAAACACAAAATAAGATAGCAGTAAACAGAGCAAAGAGAATAACGGGTCAGATATTGAGAACTTTTAAACGAAGGGATAGGAATGTAATGATTCCTCTACTGAAAACCCTGATAATACCCAAATTAGAATACTGCTCGGTCCTAACTTCCCCATATAAAAAAGAAGACATTAGACAGCTGGAGGGGATCCAAAGAAGCTTCACAGCCAAGATCAATGGGTGCAAAGAACTAAATTACTGGGAAAGGTTACGAGAACTAGACCTATATTCACTGGAAAGGAGAAGAGAGAGATACACCATTATTTACACTTGGAAAATAATGGAGAAACTAGTCCCTAATCTTACTCTGAATCCCATAACTCCCCAAACAACGATGGAAAGTAGAAGCGGTAGACTGTGTCGTATTCCCAAATTGAAGGCGAGACAGGGAACATCCTTAACCCTGAAAGAAACTAGTTTTGTAGTGAGAGGACCAAAACTGTTTAATCAGTTGCCCAAAGACCTAAGAAACACGAAGGGAGTTGCAGTGGAAATCTTCAAAAGAAGACTAGACGCCTGGCTCAGAACAATCCCCGATGAGCCGGGCGTACCTGGCTATGTGAGGTGGAGAGCGGAAGAATCCAACTCACTACTTCACCAGGCCAACTCGAGAGGAGGGGCGACAAGCTTGACCTTCGCGAAATGAGAAATCATCACGCGGAACCTTTGTAAGGTTGTAAAGTAAGGTAAGGTATATATATATATATATATATATATATTATGCAGAAAGGAGAGACCAAAGGCGAGTGCCTACAAAAGCACAGCCCTCATAGAAAAAGAGAGCCTAAATCAAGATCCAAAGTTTTCGAAATGCCTGGACACTCTGCATTTGAAAGATAGGATCTACAGATCTACAAAAGCTAAGGCTAACAAAGACCCTAAGATCCACTCTAAGGTTAGCCCGAGAGAAAGGAAAGAGTAGGGGGTTAAGAGAAGAGAATAAGGGGTTAAGTAAATAGCAACACCTATCACTCGTGGGTTAACATTCATTCAGAAAAAGAGAAAAAAGACTCACCATCATCATCCGCCGGCCACTGCCGACAAGTCGGAAAAATAGTCGAAGAGAATAGGAAAGGGGTGAAAGATGAAAAGAAGTAAAATAAGAACGCTTACAAACCATGCAAACACAGTCTTAACTCACTGTCATACCATGCAAACTACAGACATGCAAGTAAAGAGTTACAGACATGCAAGTAAGGAGAGGATAAGAAAAAGAAAAAGTAAACAGTAAGTAAAGTTAAACAAAACGTGGGTTAGTTTACGCTACGAGCTACATGTACGTTCGTGTTAGTCTAATTTTTTTTTTTATTATTAATTTTTTGCTGGCATATTACACGCTGGCATGTCACAAGCTGGCATTATCGTCAACCGACTCATCCTCAACCACCACCAACAGAGCTCCTGTTGCTAATTGTTTTTTTTTATTTTAAACAACGTTAATATTTTTAAAATGCCTATCTAGACGGTTCTTAAACACATTAACGCTGGTAGAGTGAACGACTGACGCGGGAAGATTATTCCATTTATCAATTACTTTAAACGTAAAGAAGTCTTTAGCGATATTAGTAATGAAACGTCTGCCACGCAACTTAAATCCGTTATTACGAGTATTACTATTATCGAAAGTGAACAATTTGTCAAAATTTACGTTATCGATGTTATTAACGATTTTGAAAACTTCAAAAAGCTCCCCCCTTAATCTCCTAGTTTCGAGTGAATACAGGTCTAACTCTTTAATCCTATCTTCATAAGGCTTGTTGCGCAATGACGGAATTAGTTTCGTGGCACGACGCTGAACCCTTTCTAACCTATCAATATCCTCGCGCAAATACGGGCACCAAAACTGAATGGCATATTCTAAATGAGGCCTGACTAGGGACTTGTAAAGGGGCAATATAATATCCTTCGATTTAAATTCGAAATTACGCGCTATGAAGCCTAACATCCTATTAGCTTTTGCGCAAGACTCCAGGCACTGGTTCCTAACCTTTAAATCCTTAGATACGTGTACACCTAAATCTACTTCCTCGTCAACGCTCGCTAATTGCGTGCACTCCTTAAAGGAGAAGGCATGCAGTTAGAGAGTTCAGAAGAGCAGTGTCCGTTATAATAGCGATAATAATGAGATAGTGATGCCACATTGCGGCGAAGAGAGAGAGAGATTGAAGACAGTCAGTAAGTAGCTGGGAGCCATTTCACACATGAGAAGCGTACTTCATACAGAGGTGGACAAAACCCCTGTACAGAGACACCAACTGAGTGGAGATGAAGAAACTGCGGAGGCGGTACAACACACCTAACCTCTTCGAAGCTGTTTTAGAGAGTATTTGTGATCTTTTCATGAAAGATCATCACGAGAAAAGGAAACACCAAGAATGTTAAGAGAAGAGGAAGGATTGAGTTGTGTATTGTTGAAGATAAGGGGATAGTCATGTGGAAGATTGTGACGAGTGGACGGATGAAGCAACTGGGTTTTTGAGGCATTGAAAGCAACAAGGTTTTCTCTGCCCCAATCAGAGATAGTAGAAAGATCAGAGGTCAGGTGCACCATAGCCGTCCTACGCGAATTATGTAGTGACTGTTGAGAAGTACGCCTTGTGAAGCGGGTGGAGTAGTGAAAGGTAGAATCATCAGCATAGGAGTGGATAGGAGAGGAAGTGCAACTTAAAAGATCATTAATAAAAGGAAAATAGTGGGTGACAGTGGCCATCTATAACCGCGGCTATAGGTTGGCCAGAAAGGAAATCAGAGAGGAAGACACAAATAGAAGAATAGAAACCGAAGGAGGGCAGTTTCTAAGGATAGATTCAAAAACTTTAGAAAGACAAGATATCAAAGCAATTGGACGATAGTTGGAGGGTTGAGAGCGGTCACCCTTTTTTGGGGGGACAGGCTAAATGAAAGCGTTCTTTCAGCAGGAAGGAAAAGTAGCAGATTAAAGACAAAGACGAAAGAGTTTGCCTAGCCAGGGTGTCAGCCAGGGATGGGGTCAAATACAATTGCCCAAATACAAATATAGATACAAATACATTATTTTTTTTACGGCCAAATTCAAATACAGATACAAATATTCGAATTTATAAATCCCAAATACAAATAAATACAAATATGAAGCTTCAAATACAAATAAAATGCAACTACAATTTTTACTGTATTTGCAAATTTCGTACCAATTTCATCCTAAATATAAACGGATAATATTTACTTGACTTCGGCTACCCCTCAAGTAAGACAATACTGGTATAGTACTTATTGTATAAAACTTAACATTGCAATACTTTGGCTCTTATCAAAGTAGACTTCATTTTCACACCAAGGCAAGAAAAGTAACAAATTCCTCTTGTTTATTATTTTTATTAGAGAAAATTATTTCACACTTCTTGATATTTCTGCACTTTTGCATAATTAAAGAAAATAAATTCATATTTCTCAATGTTTGATTTTTACTGTTCATATCAATTTGTAGTTATATGCACAGTTATATTACATTAGTGTATTTGACTGTATTTGAAGCAAATACGGCAAATAAAAGGCTCAAATACAAATTCAAATACAAATATGCAGCTTTTTAAATTCTCAAATACAAATACAAATGCAAATATCCATTTTTGTGTATTTGTAAATACAAATACAAATACGTATTTGACCCCATCCCTGGTGTCAGCACAGAAGCACAGTTCTTGAAAACAATAGAAGGGACCCCATCAGGACCGTACGCCTTCCTAAAGTTGAGCCCAGATAGGGCAAAATGAACATCTTTGGAAGAGATTCAAATTTACACATAATTAAGTCAGAGGAGGGGGGAGATGGAGGAACAGCACCGGAATCGTCTATGGTTGAGTTGGAAGTGAAAGTTTAAGCGAAGAGCTTAGCTTTATTAAGAGAAGAGACGGCAACTGAGCCGTCGGAATGGAAAAGAGGAGGGAAAGAAGAAGTAAAACTGTTGAAAAGGTTCTTGGCTAGATGCCGGAAAGAGCGAGAAAATTAGAATTTTAAAAAATTTTAAAAAGAATAATTTTAAATAATTTTTAAAAGAATTTTAAATCATTTTAAAAAGAATAATTTTAAATAATTTTAAATAATTTTAAAATTAATAATTTTAAATAATTTTGAAAAGAATAATTTCAAATAATTTTGAAAAGAATAATTTCAAATAATTTTGAAAAGAATAATTTTAAATAATTTTAAAAAGAATAATTTTAGATAATTTAAAAAAAAAATTTAAATAATTTTAAAATGAATAATTTTAAATAATTTTAAAATTAATAATTTTAAATAATTTTAAAAAGAATAATTTTAAATAATATAAAAATAATAATTTTAAATAATTTTGAAAAAGAATAAACAATATTGTAGTTACAAATAAAAAACGTAACATAGTAAAAATTTCAGTGGTTTTATTTCAGTTAATAAAAAAATACAAACCTTTTAAAGTGTCAGCTTTTTAAAAGAGGAACAACCAACCAACCATCTGTTGAATGTCTTCGGTTTTTTCTTCAGTTTATGCCCATTTTATTGATGCAGTTACGCCATTTTTATATCGGTTTTGTGGATTTTATCAATTACATTCTGCATTAATCTATTTCAACTTACGTTTTGGACCGCTTCTCGTTCGATCAACGAGGTTAAACGACATTGATTCCGTTCAATATGTATGGGTCTTCCGTATTCGGATAATGTACTGACCTATGATACGGATCTCACATAAATTTGTACTGTAAGTTCCCTCATCACGCAATCTTTAATGCCGTTTCGAAAGAAATTACCCCACCCCCCACCCCGATCCCTTTCAAAAAATATTATTAGCAATCAACTACTTTCAATGTAACTACTCACCTTCTGCAGTATTTTGTATTATCAATATTGCTTATTATATTTACCAAACAATTGTGTACTAACTTATGTTCTCTTGTTTTTCTGTTATACTTATGTTGTTCTTCAATATTCTTATTTCTATCGGCTCTTTTTTTTTTTATTTCTTTGCGCTGATAGTCATGATAATGGGTCCAAGGAAGCTTGAAACACCGACAATAAAACGGGAAAATGCGTCCCAAATCATCATTCCAATCCTTTTTATTATTATATATTACACATACCACACACACACACACACACACACACACACACACACGTGTGTGTATATATATATGTGTGTGTGTGTGTGTGTGTGTGTAAGCGTAGCTGCTTTGCATGAAGTTGGTTGCCTATTAATGCTCCTTTGGGGTTATTCGTTTCGAGGCTTCAATTACCACCAAAAGAGGGAAGTTAATCGGGCAAATGAGCTCGAAAGCGATTTTGTCGCTTGGCCAATTAAGTGAGAAGTGAATTTCGTTCTTCCTTTCGTCTTTCAGTTTTGAGGCGTGAATCCGTCAATTCTTAAATTTAAATTGGGAAACATTCAAGAAATAGATTTTTTTTTTTTTTATCCTTTTAAGAATTATTTATTAACAAAGTTAAAATTTCAGTGTTTTGTTTTCCCATTTTGCTTTTCTGTTTTTTATCTCTCTCTCTCTCTCTCTCTCTCTCTCTCTCTCTCTCTCTCTCTTTCCTTTCCTCCTTTCCAATTTCTATGAATATGGCGGCCAATCTCTGCTTTTGCATGTAATTATTTAACGTAAATCTGATTGAATGGGCATTTGATATCGATGAAATTTGAAATGAACTGAAGGGATTTCATTCCACAATTCTGACTGACGTAACTTTCGTAAAATGTCGTTTTGAACTCGCTTCTTAGCGTTTATTTTGTAACAAAATTTTGAATTTTTTTAACAATATATATATATACACACGAGTATGTATATATAAATTATTTTGCCTGAGAAAGCGAAAAATAAAGTGTTAGGTGTGTGGTTTCACCCGGGGTGACCACCGGACGTCGTTCGCTGGTGGGTGACCCTTCCCTTGACCCATTCGTAGTAGGATGTTGACGAAAGTAATGCGAGCCATTACGGATATTACCGTATCACTAAATGTACGACAGTAAAACAACAATGAATTCGTAGCGTGGTGAGCTACGTTGTTTATTTTAACTTTAACTAGTAAACTGACACTATTGATCGTTCTAATTCCAAAATACAATAAACCTTTAAACTGTTGTTATAAAAACACCAAAAGATTTTGAACCACAAATATAAACTCACATTTTTATTATGAAATATAATATTACTGTTTTATACTTTTAATCTTATATTTGTTCACAAATTAAATTAAATTTCACTTACCTTATACATAATAAACGAGGTGAATGAAGCCTTGATCGAAAATGACATAGGTCTATATAGAACTAGATAGTCCTAACGTGAGACCACAATAAAAACCTAGGTCTGCGGATAGAATTTTCGTTTTCGTTGGCCTAGTTGGGGGGTAATAATGTATTTACTAAATTAAGCTCACTTTCAAAAAAGGCCCTATTTCCCACGGGGCCCGGATGGAAACAATCAAAGTGCAAAGGAGGGCAAGATAGATCTTATGATGAACGGTGGACCATCCGCTCTCACTGCAATTCCTCTCGACTCACTGTCTCTCACTCCTCAATCTGCGCGCGCTCTCTTGCCTCCATCCAGAGTATACTAGGGTGTCCCATAAGTCTGGAACCATAGGGTAAATAAGTAATTCATGTTTTTTCCGTTTATGTAAGTGCCCATGATGTCTTTGAGTAAGGAAGACGCATCCAGGTAATTCTGCTCGTAGGAAATCGGAGTCAGAGGGAGGTCGCTGAGGATTTAACAGATTGCATCCGGAGACGCGCGCCGATAACACACAACTGTGTCGGCAGACCTGTAGCAAAGTTCAGAGAAACGGGATCCATAGGAGATAAAGCACGCATGGACCTCCGAGGACATCCACCGACGATGACACAGCCGCTACCATCCTCGCTCATTTCACAAACCGTCCCAAAAGTCTCTTCGGCGTTTTTATTGCCGTTTTTATCATTTGCCCTATGGTTCCAGACTTACGGGACACCCTGTAGTTTCCCATCAGTGATTGCGTTTAATAAACCCCTAATTTTTACAATCTCAACACAAGTTAAGTATAATTTTAAGTGATCTAATATTTTTCTTCAGAATTATTAATATAATATAAACTTCATCGATGTCATTTTATTATTATTAATATAATATAAACTTCATCAATGTCATTTTTTTGTTATTAATATATAAACTTCATCAATGTCATTTTATTAATTATAACATATAAACTTCATCATGTTAAGTGATCTAATATTTTTCTTCAGAATTATTAATATAATATAAACTTCATCAATGTCATTTTATTATTATTAATATAATATAAACATCAATGTCATTTTTTTATTATTAATATATAAACTTCATCAATGTCATTTTTTTATTATATATATAAATTTCATCAATGTCATTTTATTAATTATAATATATAAACTTCATCAATGTCATTATATTAATTATAATACATTATTATACTATTTTTAAAACATGTTTGGAAGGTTCACTTAAAAAAAAAAATTATTTTATCATGTTACAAAACAATTCCGCATTTGAAAAGTTACTACTACTACTACTACTACTACTACTACTACTACTATACTACTACTACTTCTAATAATAATAATAATAATAATAATTGTTGTATTCCAATTTCCTTATATTCGCTGATTGTAAAGGTGATTTTTGCATTACTTACATACCTCTTCATTCTAATTATGTAATAATGGTGAAATTAAAAAACCAAAGAAATCATATAAATTATTTATATTAATCAGAAGTGAATAATAATTTCCAAAAATATCACAAAATCTTAACGAGTTAACGAGTTTCGTCGTTTCCAAATTTAGTCTAACGAAATACACTCGTAAAAACAGTTAATTGTTGCGTATGTTTTGTAAGTCAAATGTGTCTCTCATAATACTGTAAATTCTATTTGCTATTAAAGATACCCTCGCATTCATTTCGGGAGTAATAATGTCGGTGTCTCACTCCAAGTATACCGAATTACTTCCTTCGTAGCACGACGTATAGAAGCATCACTATGTTTACCTTACTCGGAGGGAAAAAATATATAAATGAATACACAAGTGCATATTCGAACATATCTCAAGTGTATTTTTTAACACTTACACGCCTCGCACTTAAACTATAAGTAAAACTGAACTTCTGACGAAGTTTTGCAGTTGAGAAATTTGCATATGGAAATCGACCACGAACACAACAGTTCCACTATTGAAAATTTCGAAACTGAACATGAATGAGCCATTATTTCGACGCCAGTCACTTCTCCATAAAGGGAGGTAAATTAACACTAATATATACTGTATATATATATATATATATATATATATATATTATATATATATATATATATTATGGTACCTCATGATGGTTTCGAATGATAATTCAGGATCAGCCTGCGGTCGACCCGTCTGCAGCACCCCGCCTCATTTGCGGGATTTCGTGGATGAGAGAATTTTTTTATGCAGGAAGGAGGGGCCAAGGGCAAGCGCCCCTCCCATAGAAGAAGCTCTCCTCCTGCCTTCGTACCCAGCCACGACGCATGGCTGGTCAGAGACATTGCACAAGAACTTGTCCAGCTGGTTCTTGAAATTATTCAGGTTGGTGTGCTTGAGGCTTCTCAGTTCTTTTGGTAGTACATTAAAAAGTCTTGGGCCTCGTATTCTGAAGGTATTTTCCATCCTCGTTTTCATGGCTTGGGACAGTACAGAATCTGTCTCTTCTCTCATTCCAGTGTATTTCTATTATATTCCTAAAATTAGGGACACAACCCTCAAGTATTTTCCGTACGTATACTATTGTGTACCGCTCGCGTCTTCTTTCCATGGAGTTGAGTTTCAGGGATTGTTGTCGAGAACAATAGTTTTCATCTCTCGTTTCCTCTATCTTAGACGAAAAGTCCTTTGTATGGCTTCTATGTTTGCAGTACCTTGTTTTCTGCATGGGTTCGTGAGTACTGAGCAATACTCAAATCACTGGTAGGACAAAACTCTTCCATAATTTAACATGATGTTTGATTTCCCTGATTTATGGTTTTGATGTCATCTGCTTGTCTTGCAATGTTTTGTACCCTCTATTCCGCAGTACTTCGTTATTACTGTATCTTATAAGTTGTAGTTTTTCTTCGTTAAACTTCATATTGTTGTCTTCTAACCACGTTAGTAATATTTAAATTCCATTTTGTAATTTTTTTATGTCACCTTTTGATATTTCCTCGCATTTCTTTGTCATCCGCGAAACACGATACAATACTGTCATTAATATATGCATCAATATTTACATTCATTATTATAAACAGCAAGGGAGCTAATACTGTACCTTGTGAGACAGAGCTGACGACCTCTGAAACTTCAGATATTTCTCCATTTACTTTGTGTTTTTTGGTCAGAAAATGAAATACCCATCTTCCCAGCTTTCCAGTAATTCCTCTACTCTTAAGTTTGTGTGATCACACTTATCGAAGGCTTTAGCAAAATCAATAAATATTATATCTGTGTTTTGACCGCGACACAATGTTTCCAGTATTTTCTGTTGGTGGTCTAATAACTGGCAGGAATTATCTTCCAACCCTGAAGTTGGTTCGGAATAAATAAATTCTTTTCTTGTAGGTAAATAGCAATTTTGCCTCTATTACACATTTGAAGCACTTTAAAGGTGGGAAGTGAGAGTTACTGGCCAGTAGTTCTTAAGTATTGCTTTGTTACTTCCTTTGAATAAGATGGCAAAGTCTGGAGTTCTTTAATGGAAGTGAAATTTGTCATGTCTCGAGTGATTTTCTCCTTAGTAAGTATAGTGGCTTGGCAATACTTTTTTTATATTTCTTCAGAAGTACATGTAGTCCGGCCCTGGTGCTGAATTTTCTCGTATTTGTGATAGAGCCTTAATTACGTCCCTTTCCAAGAATTTTAAATCCACTTATAGATTCGTGTCCGAACTTGTTCTTAGCTGATTTGTATCTCTATCAAAGAAATTTTAGGGATGCTAAACATAGAGTTAAATTGTTCCTTAAGCAGTTCTCTCATTTTTTTTTTCTGAGGCATTTGTGTATTCGATCACCCGAACTTTTCTTTTAACGGACCAATATTCTCTTTATATTGCATTTATCTTTCTGCAAATGTGTTGAAATATTTTGTTATTTTTTTTCTGCTACCTCTTTTTCCTATTCGTTTGTCTTGTGGAGAAATATTTGATTTAGGTCCATTTCTATTTGGTATAGTCTTTCCTCATGTTTGAGTCTCCTGGTTTTAGTTCTGTATCCGTGAAGATTTTTTATGGTTTGTTTCCGTTGTGTAAATAATGTTCTGATTTTTTTTCGAGTTTGCTAAATTTTCTTTTTTGCCTCTTCGAAACATGGTTCAGCAATATGGGTTTAGTTCCATTTTCCGCTTTAAATGGTATTTCTTCTAAAGTCTTCTCGTGAAGTAGCAATTCTCAATTTATTTTTAAAAATCTCCATTTACATTTTCACGATCTACATTCTTTAAATTCAATTTAAACTTTCAACTATTCCTTCTGTCTCTCTGGGATGCGGTTTTTGGTCCATGGTTGCGATCTTATTTGTATATCGCTTAGATTGTGGTCAGAGAGAATTTGTGTGCGTTACCTTTTTATTCGTGTTTATTATTACTCGTATATCGTTGTTGTTAGTCATCAAAACTAAGTTGAAAATGTTCTCTTTTCTAGTCGCTTCACAGATTTCCTAGGTAAGTACATACTGTTCCATAATATTCCATTGTTGCTTGGGGTCTGTCGTCGTCTCAACATACTTAACTTTGTCCTTTTTTTTTCCATGTTATGAAGGAAAAGATAAAACCCACAGATTAAAATATTTGGTGATGTGGTTTTAAGTGATTTTAACATTTTCCGTTTTGTTGATAATGGAATTGGAATTCACTTTTAGTGGTGTTTGGTGGTTTGTACACGTTCATAATGATTAGTTTCAATTCTTTTACTTTTAAAATGAGAATTTCGACTGTGCTGTTTGATTTGCTTACCTTCGCTTCACATGTGTATGTGTTTTTCATGTAAATGCAACAGCCTCCTCCTCCTTTTCTAGCAAATGTATCCGCTATGTATATGCTGGGGTCCTTTATTGCTATTTCACCTTTTTCGCATTTATGCAAGTGTGTTTCCAGAGCTAAATTTTGCAGGTATTGTAATTTGCAGTCTGTATGGTCAATGTGCAGGCCTTGTACATTTGTGTGTAATAAATTTACAGGGTTAATAATCTTGCTGCTTGATTATCTTGTGTAATGGTCGTTTTGATTTTGACAGTATATATATATGTGTGTGTGTGTGTGTGTGTGTGTGTGTGTGTGTTGTGTGTGTGTTCAGTAACTGCGTTGCTTTCGATGGAGAAAATTTTCAAACGCAAAATTTTATGCACAATTTTAAAATTACTCCTTTTATGTTTACAAATTAATTTAACACTGAAATTGTTGACGCTATAATGTCAATGAAGGACACACACACGACGTCGATCTCTCAGACACTGACCATCGCAATGTTCGTTTCTGGCCAAGAAAGTTCAGCTTAACATCCAGCTAACTAACATGGTGAAACTAACCGATTTTAAATGTAGTTTCTTCAGTGGTTTAAAGTCTGACTAACTATTAGCATAAATCTCTTCCATTTAATATATATATATATATATATATATATATATATATATATATATATGAAAATTATATCACGAAAGTAACATGTGAATAAATATTTATGATGAAAATAACCACGAAGGAAAAGAAAACAGAATGGTGCTCAAGCGCTTTCGTCTAATGACATCCTCAGGAACACATCCTGAGGATATCGTTAGACGAAAGCGCTTGAGCACCGTTCTGTTTTTTTTCCTTCGTGGTTATTTTCATCCCATATATATATATATATACAGTGCCCGCGAAAAGTATCCGATCACTCAAGAAAATACAATATTTTCCCTTAATATTCAGAGACACGTAATTCACTTTCTTTGTTCTAGCGACATCTGGTAACTTTGAGGTTGCTCGCTGATATGAGAGCTATCCAACGCATTCCAAATTAGTGTTCTGGTAGCCTTCGTTGCGGTGGCTGTGTCCTCAAATTTGTCAGATTTCACTGTTTGTGTAAATTTCTTGATTTTTTTTTTTTTTACAGAAAGTGGTGTAAATAAAATTTATATATAATGTGTGCTAAAAAACAACTTAAGAGTGATTGTCGAGGTGCTATTGTTGCTTTGCATGCATGTGGGAAATCACAGAGACAGATAGCTAAGGAATTAAACATATCCCAAAGTACCGTTAATTTATGGGTTTCACGGCTAAGAACAATGG
The DNA here is from genome assembly GCA_023014485.1 of Bathynomus jamesi. Taxonomy (NCBI): domain Eukaryota; kingdom Metazoa; phylum Arthropoda; class Malacostraca; order Isopoda; family Cirolanidae; genus Bathynomus; species Bathynomus jamesi. Next base: position 65,217 of record JAJOZX010001577.1, on the reverse strand, counting down.
TGGCCTAACCACGCCAGTCCCTAAAAAACGATCTGGCAGACCGAGAAAAACAAATTCGCGAACAGACAAACTTATGAAACGTTTAGTATTGAAAAACCAACAAACTGCGAAAGAAATAAAATTTAATATGAATAATTTGTTATCTGGTGTTTCTGAACGAACTATCCAGGAGCGGCTCCAAAAAGAACTCGGATTACCATCTCGCCATGCTGCTAAGAAACCGTTCATTAATGAAAAAATGCGTAAAAAAGTGTCGCATTTTGTAAAAAATACATTCATTGGACTGTTGATGACTGGAAGAAGGTTTTATTTAGCGATGAGTCGACATTTTTTGACATCAGAAGTTGTCCAAAAAAGGTTCGCCGGCCTATTGGCTCAAATAGGATGGACCCTAAATACACCCTAAAGACAATGAAACACCCTCCAAGTGTGATGGTTTGGGGTTGTTTCGGTTACTATGGCGTGGAAAACTTATATTTTCTTCCGAAGAACACAAAACTATGAATGGTGCACGGTATTTAGCAATGCTACAGGATAAACTTCTAATGGCAATGGCAATCCAAAGGACAAAACATACATGCATGATGGTGCACCATGTCACAGGGCCAAAATAGTGACAAAATGGATTATGACAATAAATTTGATATTTTGGATTGGCCTGGTAATAGTCCAGATCTCAATCCGATAAGAAAATCTGTGGCTAATAATAAAAAATAAGGTGAATGCCACGACACTGGCTCAGTCGAAAAATTACAAGAGGCCATCAAAAAAGGTATGGTGCAAGGAAATATCAGTGGAAGTTTGTCAAAACTTGATTAAATCCATGCCAAAACGTCTAGAACAAGTCATCCAAACCAAAGGACAGATGACAAAATACTAATATAAGGTTAGTATACATTTAAACATTGTTTTTATGTAAAAAATACAAATTTCCAGGGTGATCGGATACTTTTCGCGGGCACTGTATATATATATATATATATATATATATATATATATATATAAAACATGGTGTGCCATATAACGGGTGTGCCATAAAAAAAGGGTACATTTTAAAAAGGCTATAAAATCAATATTTGTCATTTAATTTTAATAAAACTTCTACACAATAAAACATATGTATTTATCTATATGCAAACAAGTTTTCAGACTAAAATATCGAATAATTCAAATTCCATCAACATTTAACGAAAGAGTATGATTTTTCTACTTAACATACAAAAATTATTAAACTTTTTTAATATTTTTTTTATAAAAATAATTTTTAACGTAAAATTTACCTGAAATTATTAAAAAAATTGTTCGAAATGCTTTCCTTCCATTTCAATAACTTTTTTTATTCTTGGCCGGAATTCATGTATGGCTCGATTTACTTGTTCGTGTGGAAGCTCTTCCCATTTTTGAATGATGATCTCGCGTAAAATGAGCGACATCTTTTATCCTGGTCCTGTAGACTTGCTCTGCTAAGTTCTCCATATTCTGGCCAAGAATAAAAAAAGTTATTGAAATGGAAGGAAAGCATTTCGAACAATTTTTTTAATAATTTCAGGTAAATTTTACGTTAAAAATTAGTTTTATAAAAAATATTAAAAAGGTTTAATAATTAATTGTTGTATGTTAAGTAGAAAAATCATACTCTTTCGTTAAATGTTGTTAGAATTTGAATTATTTGATATTTTAGTCTGAAAACCTTTTGGATATAGATAAATACATATGTTTTATTGTATGTAGAAGTTTTATTAAAATCAAATTACAAATATTGATTTTATAGCCTTTTTAAAATGTACCCTTTTTTATGGCACACCCGTTATATACAGCTGTGGCCAAAACAGATAAAACACCTTACTAGTTTTGAAATAAGAAAGGATTAACAGAAATTACCTACACTATCACTGGTGTATTTTGACTATTGATAAAGAATTTAGTAACATTTGTCAAGATTTGTGAACTTCCTCAGGAACATTTGTGTAATTATTACTTGTAATTATTATTTGTGTAATTATTACTCGCTACGTTAGTTTTAATATGTCGTAATTTTTCAATATTTGCAGTTTCTTAGGAAGTATATTTAAACTACAAAGCGGTATGAAATGTAATACATTAACACTTTTGGCTGAAGCTGTAATACATTACAGTATATCCCGTAATTAGTCTTCCTGGTCCTTTCTTCTAAAGAATAAGTGGCAAATTCAAGCAGAAGTCATAAAAGCATTAGTAATGGACAACGTTTTGTCAGTTGTTGGATAGTTAACTACATTTTGAGAAATAAAATGGAAAGTGGAAGACAATGTAGAACGAACAGACCTATATTTTTAAGCATTTTTTTTTTAAAGTTATTTGCAGAGAAGAATAATTCCGGTTATTTGAGTAATCAAACTCACGCTATTAATTTCTATAGTTATACTTTGTTGAAAATATATTTCTTGTCTATATTTTCATTGATATCTATCTATACATATATCTATAAGGGTATGCATCTCTTTTCGGTATTTGTATCACAGACAGTTACCGAGTTGTTCTTGTTCAATTCCTTCATCTGCAATTTCTGTATCACCCTGTCTTACTTCTTTCCTTTACTTAGCAATGAAACTGAATTTATTTTCTTGTATAAAATTGTTACAAAAGACTTTTAATTTTTAATTTTACACACTTCAGATGACCAACAATTATTTAGCGCTCTATTTTTGTGTTGCGTATACGAGGTGATTCAAAAGTCTTGCCTCAAAGGTATTTATAGTATAGTATAGTATTTTTGAGGCGGGACTCTTGAATCACCCTATATATATATATATATATATATATATATATATATATGGACCTTTTCCGTTCTATGGGCACCACTGAAATGAGAGAAATTAATATTTTTTTAAATATATATAAATTATATATATATATATATATTTTTTTTTTTTAATTTAAAAATATAATTGTGTTTGTATAAATTACAGTATTAATCCTTAAAAGATATTATTCTATTCGTATAAATTAAAGTATTAATCCGTTAAATTTTTAATATTTGTATAAATTGCTCAATGCCCAGGAGATTTTCTGGCATCTTTTTCGATAAGCCTAATAAAGACGCTCTTCAAAGGTGTCACATCTATAATCTTAAACAGATTCCTAAATTCTAAATGTTCTTTTCAGTTAATATAAATCACATAAAGGAGTTAAATGTAGAACCAAAATTATATAAATTCTTTTGCTAATATCATTGTTAGACAACCTTCGCAACCTTAAGAATCTTTTGCAAACGTGGCACCATGGGAGTTTCTCCAGGGCAAAGTGCAAACACTTTGAGAAGGCAGTCGAAGCCTCACCCCTCTGGTGAGTGCGTGCCTCGCCCTTTGGGCAGCCGGTTCGGCTCAGGTCCTTGGTTCGTTAATAACTCTCTAAGCGAATGTCGTGTTAAGGATCTGATTTTCTAATTACTGCGCATTGTAAAAGAAATTTAATACTTCAAAAGTGATCTATCCTCGTGAAATAAAGACTAAAAAAGGTAATTCGTCGTTTAAATCCTTCCACGAGAGAAGCATTCCACTCCCGCAACGGACTGAGGAGGGAGGGGACGCCATTGAGTGAAGGTATAAATTGTTTTCCGTAACTCGCAGTCAGATTAAGTAAGTACGAAAAGAAGAACCGTGGACGTGAGCAGTATAAACTTCATTGTCGGTGCGAGGAAGCGACATACTGAGAATACCTTAAACAGTCGGAGATGGCGTAACGAAGAATAACATTTTATTTCGACACTGGCTATCTATACCGAAGGAAGTTAACAAACAAACATTTCGTCCGCCGACATATATATATCGAAACCTACGGTAAAATTATTGAATGCCTGGTTAGGTTAATTGAATGCCCGGTTAGGTCAACTGTACGCCCTTGACGATTGGTTAGGTTAAGTCGTGATATTTTCGTTAAAATTAACAAAAATATCACGACTTAACCTAACCAATCGTCAAGGGCGTACAGTTAACCTAACAGGTACTCAATTAACCTAACAGGGCATTCAATTACAGTAATCTAATCGGACATTCAATTGACCTAACCGGGCATTCAATTAACCTAACTGGCCATATATATATAGCCTAGGTCTTTGGGCGAACTAAGAATAGATGGCCTTAGCCTATGTCCAATTTTGAATGCAAATTATCGTCAAATTTTTGAAGAAACGACAAATAATTTTTGTTTTTATATATGTTCATAGCTGTTAAGTTAAATAAATTAAATTTATCCTATTCAAAATGTAATGATTATTAATAAAAAGTTAAAATAAGTTTAAAAAATATTAATTTCTCTTATTTCAATGGTGCCCATAGAACGAAAAGGTCCATATATATATATATATATATATATATATATATATATATATATATATATATATAGTACACATACACTTTGTTGTTTTCGAGCTATAATGTTCTGGATAGGTCTGAGATGGCTCCTTCTGCGGCATTCTGTCTCATTTGAGGGATTTGATGAAGGAGATAGTTGCCTTCTTATCTCATCCTACCTACTTCGTTTAAGAACCTGTCCATTTAGTTTTTTAATGTAATTTGTTTGGTGTATGGGAGGCTCCTCAGTTCTTTTGGCAGCACATTCAAAAGCTTTAGGTCTCGTATTCTAAAAGTCATTTCCATCTTCGATTTCATGAGCCGCCACCCACCCACACCTCACCACCCATCTCCTGCTGCAGCTGGGATAGTAATTGAATCGATCTATTCTCTCATTACAGTATGCTTTTATTTCGTTTCTAAAATTTGGTACGTATTTTTCCAAATATTTTCAATCGTATATTATTATGTGTCGCTCACGTCTTTCCTGGGGACATGATAAGAGTCGCAGAGAGTGAGTTATTATCTTTTGTATGGATTCATTGATTGCAGTCTCGTTTTTCGTATGGATTTCTGAGTACTGAGCAATACTCCATTATTTGGTAATACTAAATTCTTCTGTATTTTTAACATGATTTTTTTTTTTTTATATATCTGTTATGGAAACTCTTCCAAATAATTTACATTATTTTTTTTGTTTTACTTTTTCTATTGTATATTGGTACTGGAGTTCTGTGTGTATGTATATATATATATATATAGTGGCTACAGAAGGGGGAAAACGGGACATAGGCCCCCCCATTGTAGAAATTATTACTACTCTCATTAAAGATATTTGAAAAAGAAAGTTTAAAAAATCGATAACTTTGTAACCTTCACCACAAAAAAAAGTTGATGTCATATGGAATTTCAGTTATTCTATAGTTACCAGGACATGTTATTAACTCAAAACTCAAAAACAATGATTATCCGACTTCTGGCTTGGCTCCTGCGTGGCCAGCTCGAAGCTCGTGGTGCTGACGTGACGTTATATGCACAGTGCACTTGGACGACTGACGTGCAACTGCAAGCAGCACAACTTGCTAATGTTAATTGCTAACTAATGTTAATCCTCTTTATTAAAATTTAGAAAGACAGCTATAGAGACGAGATCGTAATTATATGTTGCAAAATATAATTTTTTGTTTTGCTTTGGTCTCCTTAAAACTTTGCTGTGTTCAAATGTCTTTTATTTCTATAATTCTACAATCAAATGTCATAAATATTATTGATACATATCATCATCATCATGTATATGATCCAAGTATGTATAATAATTGAAATATGTGCACCAATACAGGAAATATATTCCAAGGTATTGGTGTATTTTACGTATGTAAATGTAGCCCATAATAATTATGATTCTACTATTTTGGTTGGCTTAGGAACGTTTATATATGTCTTTATACGTACGATCAATTGTGCAAATTTAATTCTTTGCCCATAAATTGGAAATAAAATACAAATGAAGCCTTCCAAGATGCAATTCATTTTGATTCCAAATTAATCATCATCAATTTTGAGCTGACACACACACACAGTCACACACAAACATATATACAGTATATATTGTGTGTATGTGTGTGTGTGTGTGTGTGTGTGTGTGTGCACCTCCCTTTAAGAAATGCTGTGTACGCCCCTGTGGTGTATATATATATATATATATATATATATATATATATATACATGGGCGTACACAGCATATATATATATATATATATATATATATATATATATATATATATATAGGGTGAACCAAATGTAGGTGGACAGTAAATGATAACGTTTATTTTGAGAATACATATTTAATTTTTTTGTATACTATAATACAAAATAAAATTTAAATAAATTTAGTTATAATATTTAATATAATAAAACACAAACACCATAGTTATAATGAACACATAGTTATAATATAATATAACACAAACCGTATTCAACCTACTGTCCACCTACTTTTGGTTCACCGTGTATGTATATATATATATATATATATATATATATATATAGAGGGTGTTTCAGGAGGAGAGGTCAATACTTCGGGAGGTGATAGTATCGGTCATTGTATGAAAAAAAGTTCATATGAACATGTGTCTAATTCTGAATGGTTACGGAGATAGAGCGGTTTGAATCTGATGCGCGCGCAGCTCTTCCATTCAATGGCCACCAAGGTCTCCAGACCTCTCTCCGTTAGATTATCTCCGTAACCATTCAGAATTAGACACATGTTCATATTGACCTTTCCTCCTGAAACACCCTGTATATATATATATATATATATATATATATATATATATTATTATTAAAGGAAGTATATAGAGGATCCCAAAGCAATCTCCACTCAGTTCATTTCAGAAATAGTCTTAATTTAGCAAGCGACTTGCACACAGTTCACGGTAACACATTCATGCAGACATCCTGTGCGAAAAACAGTCTTTTGTTTCAGTCAGTATAAGACTCAAGTGATCGATTTTATTGAGAGACCTGTAAATATATTTACTTTTAACCCCTTGTCGAAACAAAAACAAGAACAACAACAAAAAGAAAAACCTTACTATTAGAATTATAGCGTTCAAATTTTAGATGGATGGATTTTCTTTCATATTTTATTAAACGATTGCTTGAGAAGCAACTCTTGAGTGACTTTGCAAGGAGGTCTTAAGCTCTGTATTGATAGGAAGAACTTAATCCCAGGCCTTCCATTAGCAAAAGCTTACTATTCTAATGGACAGTGCCAAATAGCTCAGCTTAGACGGTCTTAGTCTGGGTTAGTTTTCTTTCTCCTCGGATTCCGCAGTCATCTCTTCTGCGAAGGTGGGTGCCAAACTAGAAGAGGCTGTTCAAGTCTTTAAAAGAGCTTTACGTTAAACTGAAAGCCATTTCGAGCGTTCATATGTAATTTTTTAACTACAGGATCTGTATCTCCTTTTGTACTTGATTACAGGCAATGCAACCAATATTTATGCATAACATGAATTAACCACAATATCTGGAACCTCCCAGAGGCAACAAGACGTGTTCAATACAGTCTAATGCGAAGAATTAAAAAATCAGTGACCTTAATTAGCCAATCTATCTAAGCTATGGACTTCTTGGTATGAAAACGTTCTTCTGTAGCAGTAGGACCACTTAACCTCGACATTACTATTTTTATTTATAGTACATACGTTTTTATTTTTATCAACCTCCTCCTCCTCTCTCTCTCTCTCTCTCTCTCTCTCTCTCTCTCTCTCCTCTCTCTCTCTCTCTCTCTATATATATATATATATATATATATATATGCAAAAATAACTGCAATGACCGCGCAGTATATAAATGAATAGAAACGACATAAGTATTAAGGAACGTTTCTGCACACGAGGAGGAGAGATAACGAAATAATGAAAAATGAGGCGAACCGCCTGGGAATCGAACCCAGGGCCCTGGGTTCGATTCCCAGGCGGTTCGCCTCATTTTTCATTATTTCGTTATCTCTCCTCCTCGTGTGCAGAAACGTTCCTTAATACTTATGTCGTTTCTATTCATTTATATACTGCGCGGTCATTGCAGTTATTTGCGCATATTCACGATTTGCGAGGGTGCTCTCGGAGGGCATTGGTTTCTGCCCTATTTGGGAGAATTTCGATTTGTGATTGAGTGAGGTCCGTAGCATAATGGTAGAGCGTCCGACCGGCAATTGGAAGGCCCTGGGTTCGATTCCCAGGCGGTTCGCCTCATTTTTCATTATTTCGTTATCTCTCCTCCTCGTGTGCAGAAACGTTCCTTAATACTTATGTCGTTTCTATTCATATATATATATATATATATGTATTGCTAAAAATAAAACCGACTTACATGTTCTCAATATTAGACCTCTGATCGTATGTGTCTGGGTCATGTTTGCAAGTATGCAGAATTGGTGAGGGTGAGGAATGCAAGTCCTGCTGTCATAGTTTGGGGTGATACGTTATTATGGGTGCAGTGTTTGCAAGTTTTGAAATTTGGAAACTTGCAAACCTTGTCGACAGTATTTGCAAGTGATATATAATATTCAGCGCGCCCAAATCCGGAACATTTTCCGTCTACATTTTTTCTACTATACTACTGTTCTTACTGATTTATAAGTTCATTACTGCCATAATTACTATGGTAATTAAAGTCCCATTTTATAATTAACTATCTGAGATATGCTAATTTTATTAATCACTTTTAATTTCATAACTTCTAAATTATTATTTTATTATTAAGCATCCTTTATTTTCTACTAAATAAACAATTGATTATTTTAGTTAAAATTGTGTAAAATAATCAAATATACCTTTGTAAATTTTTACCTTTTGTTTTTTTTTTATTATTATTATTATTATTATTTTATTATTATTATTAATTGCCATATTTACTTCTCTTATGTAATAAATAAACTAAATCCCATTAATTTTGCCTAAAAAGCTTCCATGCTTCCAATGTCATATTCAGATAAGATTACTGTGAATATATTAATGCTATATCAAATATCTAAATTTTACAGAAAAATATTGGAAAATCTTGTAAAACTCTGTCATTTCTATTCTTTTTCTGAATAAAGTTTTTAGTTGTTTGTTTGAAAAAGTATGACAGCAAATCCTTTTGAGGAAGTTTACACACTTTGACAAGTGTTGCTAAATTCATTAGCAGAACTTGAAGTACATCAGTGAGGTTATAGGTAATTTATGCCAATACTTCTCTCATTAAAAATTTTAAGGTGTTTCAACTCTTTTGGCCATAGCTGTGTATATATATATATATATCCTTTTATTAGACACACACACACACACACACACACACACACACACAGGGTGAGAGAGAGAGGAGGAACTGGTGTATCGTAAGGTAACCCAATTAGGTAAAGTTAAAATGAGGTGAAGGGAAGAAAAATGTTGTTTTGAGACCGCGCTCCAAAAACCAATAATTTCAGAAATAATTGAACTTTAAATTGCGTTTTACATGACCCAAAATCATTCCTTCACGTCTTACAATTCGCAGATCTTAAACCATGCTCTCTTTCAAATGAATATTATTATGATTTTAACGGCAAACAACGTGCAAATATAATTAACGTTTTTAACTTTTAAAGAGTTTTGCTATATTCCGTTGCAATAAAAACAGAATATCTGCCTGCAACTTGCATGCAAATAAAAAAGCTATTCCTTCAGTTTAATCAATAAGTACGAAAATTTATGTGAATTAGTTTATAAGTTTAAGAGTTTGCTAAATCAGTGTATTAATTTTGCCTAAAAAGCTTCCATGCTTCCAACGGCATATTCATTGGTTACGTTGTAGCCATTGTCGTAATACTACCGCTTTCCGTTCATCAACAAAGTTAAACGACGTCGCTTCTGGGTAATAATTAGTTAGAAGACCGTCCTCTGCGTTCAGCTTATGTAACGACTCGTGGTTCGGATGTCACGTAAAGCTGTAGGTCCCCTCCGTCATATGAGCTTAGATATTGCGAAGGAGGTTAAATAGAAACGAACAAATGTATCAATATTCGCAAACGGTCTTTGTACCCCAAATTTTTTTTTTTTTTATCTCTTTTGGCTCTTTTTACCATTTTGTAAGAATTATTCCATCTTTTATTTGATAAGAATACAACACGTGATTAAAAACTTTAATGAAATTTACTCAACGTAAATATATATATATATATATATATATATATATATATATATATATATTAGACAACTGAGGGACCTAAAAAATTTATTTTTATTTGAAAGCAAACAAGAATGATTTTTACAGAAAACCAATAAATGCAAGTAATTATTTATTTTTAATACTGCAGATCGATTCACACCAACATTTTATTTTAAAAATATTACTAAAATACAGGGTGCTCCAGAAAACTTCATATGCACACTCATATAGTCCAGTGGACAGAGACACGTTGTCCGTGAGTGCTGAGTCCCGTTTCGAGGAAAAGCCAATATGCAGATCATTTACCAAATTTACAATGTACGCCAGTACGAGTGATGAAGATGTTCTCCAACATTATCGGCAGCCACGCACTCATTGCAACGGATAAAAGCAAAACGAAATATCCCTCCATGTTTCAGATGAAATGGGATGAACATCAGTATGTTTTGTTGCAGTTCCTCTAAGGTATTGTGTCGTAATCTTGGCCTTCAGTACAGCTCACAATTAAAAATCTGAGTGTTAAATGCTGTTCCCGCGTATTCCGTAAATCCCCTTCGTTCTGTAGCTGTCCAGAAATTGTTCATCTCAAAACATCTTTCATTGCCAAGGACAAAACCCAGCTGAGCGTTTTCCCAAAGCGTTTGCATGAATTTAAATTAGCTTGCTGGCTTTCCGATGAAAACAGGACTCAGCACTCGCGGGCAGCATGACATATATATATATATAATTATATATATATATATATATATATATATATATATATATATATATATATATATATATATATATATATACACAGTATATTTTGCATGCATAGTTTTCTGAAACCCCTGTATTTCTAAATTTATTTTAACGTGATGAGTTTCAACCTGTTCAAAGAATTATACTCGCTTTGTTTTAATTTTAAATAACTGTTTTAGAATGTCCTAAATCCCAATGAAAAAATAAACTCTAAAAAAATACATACTTCTTAATTGCAACGAGTATTTAACGAATTTTAACATATATGTTACTTAATTAAGCTTATAATTAAAGTTAAATTTGTCCGTATCTACCTTTAGTTACGGTTAAATATTACATTCATTTTTTTTTTTGAAGTGAGAAATTTTTCACTCCTCAAAAATGGCGGATTTTTTTTTATTTTGTAAATGTTTTAATTGATAATTAAAAGAAGTGTAAAGTCAGACTCAAAATTCCTTAGGATATTTTTTGTTTTAAAATTTAAGTTAATCTTTGGTTAACTTTAAACATCTTTAAAGCGATTGTTGTTGGCGAAGCTTTTTTATTTTATTCAAAAGGTGTTATCATCATCGTTCTGCCATATCATTTCCAATTTTTCATTTTCATCTTCGGCCAGTCTTAAAGAAGGGGACCGTTCCTCTGGGGATACTGGTTCGTCTTCCTTTCGGAATGATGGTGAACTCACAATGGACATGAAGTCATTATCGAGGAACGATGTATCTAGAAAGGGAATTTGCCCAGTAGAGATCGATTGTCCTCCCCTCTTCTCCGTCATGCCCTGAAAGTTCCGACCGCTAATCTTCTCCAAGTTTTTTTCAATCATCTCCTGAAGGTCTTTCGAAGTCTTAAGGGTTTCTAGAAGACTCATCTTCTGCATGAAATCTGTATCACTCAGCCGGTCTTCCCACGAGTCTTCACGGGGATAGACTTTTCCCCTTTTGGACTGACGAATTCTCTTCGTCTGACGAGTCGCTCGTCGTGCCCCTCGGTATCGTAGACCCTCGCAGGAAGCTTCCGAAGATCTGCAGAAAGAGCAGGCGCAGGAAGCAGCTTCCTGAAAGGTGTACATGCGTTTTTCAGGAGCAATTCCAGGATCACAGTTGCGCAGTGTCACTTTGTTCTCTTGAGTAGCTGCGTGGAGACAAACTGGGTGATGACTCTTCTTGTAAGGAAACTTCCAGTCCGCTATCTGAAACGCAAAGAACAAAATGAAAATTATTCCATTTGTTTGCAAAACAATTCATTTAACGATGTTTCCTTATCATTATCAACATCGCCATTATCATCATTCCCTGAAATGTGTCAAATAAGAGCAAATCAAAACTGACATTTGTTTTGCTTCACTTCAGTTTGATGAGAGGCGCTTTCCCAAACTTTTATTACAGAAACTTTAACAGAATTTCTTATACAAAAACATTATTAGTTATTTGTTAGGATTTAAACGTACAATTGATTTATGTTATTCAATGATAAAACTAATCATAGAATAACCAAGAATTTTTTACAAAATTTAAAAAAAAGGGAGATTTCAGATGTGAACAACCCTCATCGAAATCTTAAACAATGTTTCGCATGCTTGAACATGTTTGTGTAAATGTTTTGAAATAGTTTTCTTAATTTTATATAACACTTTTTATTCTTGCGAAACAGGATAACGTCATGACCACGTCGCAACATCACTTCCAGTTAGATCAGCGAGATTAAGCAACGTTGGGTCGAGAAAGTACTTGGATGGGAGGCCACCTTCTGATTTCAAATGATGTAGACACCCGTAGTTCGGACCCCACGTAAAGCCCTAGGTTTCCTCCGTCACGTGACTTTGGCTGTTACTAAGGAAGTCAACCCCAAACATTATCATTATGCCCGCGAAACATGCCCGGCATCAACTACAATAATTCAAAACTGGAACAACCACTTTCTAAGGCCGGCCGCACACAGGATCGTCTTGCGACTCACGACTGACGACTTGGGTCGTGACGACTCGAGTTGCATGTGATATTACATTGACAGTAAACCCTGATTATCATTCAGGAGAGCCAGAGACTGGCACAGCGCTCAGGCCAACTAATGCGGCCCATTGCTCTAACTCCTGTATTATCATTACCAGCAATATCGGGGTTCGAACCCACCACGATTTCATTGTCTTCTCCTCGTTTATAGGTAAACGGTGTTACCTACCGACGGGTGGTAACAATAAAGAATTCTGAACCCTTCGTGATGATAATGAAGGACTCAGAATTCCCGTTGTTACCACCCCTTACTACGTTAACCTCTTAACGACCGAAGTTTTTGTAGGGTTAAGTTATGAGTGCGTGTATGGGAAACGGTACATATTCGACCCAGTGGTCCAAAAGAGGTTAATACTTTTCTATCCTTTCTGCATTATTTTGTATGCAGTTTTTTTTTTATTATATTTCTATCATTGTGATATTTTATACTTTTTACCCCCTCCCTCCATCTCAAACTTTCTAAAATGTCGGTAATTATTTCAATTGGTCTCAAATTTCACAAAATTCGCTTCATTTCTATTTTAAAATTAGTCCAATTTTTTTTTACTTATACTAAATATCAAACTATATTTTCTGGAGCGATGATGCCAACTTGTGGCGTATTATTTTACGATGAATAAACTTTATGACTCATTGAATTGTACCATAAATGAATATCAAATACCAAGATTTCGTTAAAAAAAAATTTAGTTAGTTCACTACCTACATTGCGACTATAATAGCAAAAGATCTAACCATAATTATAGACTAACGACAAGCACAGTTCAAGATCTAAATCTAGTTTTATTTCATGAACCATCATGGACGTTGGTTGTTTAAATATATTTTACAGGTTCGACTAACTTTTATCCCGTAGTAGTGTGGTGGTAACGCTTGCGAGACTCCTGCTCATGAGGTTCCGCGTTTGAATCCTGATGGGGATAACTTTGTTCATAAAAATCCACGCGTGCTCATGCATGTTATTATTATATATATATATATATATATATATATATATATATATATATACCGGGTGTCCGAGAATTATCTGTACAATTTTTGGCTGTTATTAAAAGTCAACCATGAAGTGTAGAAATTCCAGTGTTGTCCCATTTTACAGAGAATCTCATTAAGTTTTTTCTGATACCAAGTTTTGACAAGTTTTTTAGAAATTCCAGTGTGTCCGAACATTATCTGTACAATTTCATCTTTTAATAAAATTCTTGATAACACACGTAAAATTCTTAAACAAGATTATTTAGAATCTGTATTTTCAAAAGTGTCTTTTATTAAAGTAACGTTGTTACAAACATTCGATATGTGCACCATCAGTGATTCGCAAAACATCGAATCGATACTCCAAATGTTGCCATGTACGCTGCAGCATATCCACATCAATTCGCTCAATAGCAGCTGTGATTCTTGCTTTTAAATCATCAATGTCTGTCACCCGCGTACAAAAAAGAAAAACTTGTCAAAACTTGTTATCAGAAAAAACTTAATGAGTTTCTCTGTAAAATGGGACAATCACTGGAATTTCTACACTTCATGGTTGACTTTTAATAACAGCCAAAAATTGTACAGATAATTCTCGGACACCCGGTATATATATTGATAATAATAAGCATTGACGCGTGTTTATTTTCAAAAACAAATTTCCCGTGATAGAAAACGCTTGCTTCTGAATGCTAATATTCTGATGTGAGCGTGTTCGAAGCCTCTAAATCTTAATGAAGCTGTTATCACGCGCGTCAGATTGCCTTTCTCAAGCATGAACGATGTTCTCCTTTGAAATTCGGCTTCAAGCACTCATAAACAAGCTTACGAAAGGAATCCTTAATTAAAGGCAGGTAAAATAAGTGACACTTTAATTTCCCATCACTGTTTCATTTCCATTTTTCATTTATAAAGGTAACAGTCAGAAAGCTCATTTCCCCGATTTTGGGGGATGAGTGTGCCCCTATAACCCGAGCAACTGAAGCCAACCTGGAGCCAGCAGGCGGGAGCGAACTAGAGACTCACCGCTCAGAGTCCTCCACCGTAACCCATTTTTTTTTATTGTTTTTGGTTTCACTTTTGATTTTTATCTTAGAGTTTTACATCAGGTGAAGACTAGACTAAATTTAGGAGTTATTTCTTAATAATAAATTACTAATAGGCTTCAAGCCAACTTTAAGTAAATTAAGTGAAACGCTAAACGGTGCTACTATAGCGTGCTGGCTACAAAGATATTTACACTATAGCCTGCAGTCTACAACATATTTACAAATTCAATTACATTAAAACAAAAAGTTTAAAGGACAAATAAAACAAACAATTCATTCTATGTGATATAATGCCCGGTTAGGTTAATTGAATGCCCGGTTAGGTCAACTGTATGCCCTTGACGATTGGTTAGATTAAGTTGTGATATTTTCGTTAAAACTAATGAACATATCACAACTTAACCTAACCAATTGTCAAGGGCATACAGTTGACCTAACCGGGCATTCAATTAACCTAACTGGATATTATATCCCATAGAATGAATTGTTTGTTTTATTTGTCCTTTAAATTTTTTGTTTTAATTTAATTGAACTAATATTTGTCTTCATGATTCCCCCCCTTTTATAGTCCACCTTCACCTCACATTCGTCCCCAAAGATAAAGTGAAGTCATTTCAGGTGAGGTCAGGTCAGCACAAATTCAGGTCAGGTCAGGTCAGCACAAATTCAAGTCAGGTCAAGTCACTTCAGCGCAAATTCTTTTGTAGACTAAAGATATCTCTGTAGACCGCACGCTATAGTAGCACCCACTAAACTTACTAAATTCTTGATCAAATAGAGATGAGCATACAACGGAAGATTCCATAAAAATGCTATTAAAAAATGTCTATCAGAACCTAAACAGCAAAATACACTTTTGGTCTTCTTCGACTTGTCAAAAGTGTTTGATAAACTTTCGCATAAAATCTTATTAAATAAACTTCACATATACGGAATAAGAAGACATATCCTCGATTGGTTCGAATCGTATGTGACAAATCTTCGTCAGTACATCAGATTAAAAGATAATTTATCCGACAAGAAAATGTAAACTGGTGCGGTCCCTCAAGGATCTATTCTTGGACCATTACTATTTATAATTCACGTTAACGATTTTCATCTTTTAACTCCAATAAATTGCGTACAATATGCAGATGATACGACACTTACTTCTTTCCATCATAATTTAGACCTTTTGATAAACGAAACGAGCAGTCAATTAGAGCATGTGTGTAAGTGGATGCGCTAATAAACTTTTGCTGAATCTGACAAAGTCATCTTATACGATTATGACCACAAAACACGTAAATACAAACTATAAAATAAAAATTGGGAATACTGTACTACTGTTGCGAGGATAAATAAAGTTAAAGTGCTTAGCATAAATTTAAACAAAAAAGAAATTTCAAAAGTCGTGTACACCATATCAAATCCAAAATTTCACAATTTTTATTCATATTATTTGAACTAAAAAGACTTTCTCAAAACGCACTCGTTACCCTGTATTACTCCTTCATTTATCTACATTTATTATATTGCATTACAACATGGGTTAGCTCAAATAAATATATAAAACATCCTTTAAAAGTCATTCATAAAAAATGTTTGCGAAACTTCTCAAATAATGATAACAGACAAGGTCACATTTCCTCAATGTTGAAAGAGCTACTGTAAATATTTTCAAGCTATTATAAATGACTTGTACCAGTTCAAAAAAAATTATGCAGAAAGAAAGAGCCAAGGGCAAATGCTCTCCCATAGAGGAAGAAGAAAGCCAAAATCAAGATTCAAGGTTTTTGATATGACTGGACACTGCGTTTGAAAGACTGGAGGTCAAAGACGGGGTGGGGGGGAGATGGATTGAGGAAGATTGTTCCAGAGTTGAAAGGTTGAGTGGATGAAAGATTGAAAATACCGATTAACTTTTGCGTTAAAGAGTTGGACAGAAAAGGTATGAGAATGTGTCGTAAGTCTGGTACTGCGTGCTCTCGTTAAAGGAAGAGGCATGCAGTTAGAGAGTTCAGAAGAGAGTGTCCGTTATAAACGCGACAGTAAAACGAGAGTAAGGCAACATTGCGGCGAAGAGAGATGGATTGAAGACAGTCAATAAGAGGCGGTGAACTGATGAGACAAAAAGCATTTAATTACACCCTGTCAGGTAGAGCTGTGTTGGTTCGACCACCCGACAGATGAGAAGCGTACTCCATAAAGGGGCGGACAAGACTCCTGTACAGAGACAGCAACTGAGTAGGGGTGAAGAAACTGCGGAGTGGTACAGCACACCTAACCTCTTAGAAGCTGTTTTAGAAAGAGAGTATACGTGATCTTTCCAAGAAAGATCACGAGAAAATGAAACGCCACGAATGTTAAGAGAAGAGGAAGGATTGAGTTGTGTATTGTTGAAGGTAAGAGGATAGTCGTGTGGAAGATTGTGACGAGTATACAGATGAAGGAACTGAGTTTCTGAGGCATTAAAAGCAACAAGGTTTTCTCTGTCCCAATCAGAGATAGTAGAAAGATCAGAGGTCAGGTGCCTTTTCACGCGAAGCATGGAATGACTGTTAAGAGGTACGCTTTGTGAAGCGGGTGGAGAAGTGAAGAGTGGAATCATCGGCATAGGAGTGAGTAGGAAAGGAAGTGCGACTTAATAGGTCATTAATAAATAAATGGAAAAAGAGTTCAAAGTTATCAATAAAAATCAATATGCATCGCCCATTCAAAGAGCAATCACCCCTCATCAAAGTCATCATAATTATAACGCTAGACTCTCAAGAGATATACATAAATCGAACTATGCAGTGGAAACAGCAGGAAATGCATTCTCTTTCAAGGGAGGAGATGAATGTAATGCAATTGCCATAAACATCAGACAGGCTTCATCATTAAATGTATTTCGCAAATCGCTAAAGAAGTATTTCATTAGCTCCTACTAATGTATAACGTCATTACTGCCATTATTATGACAGTACTTAAGTACCCATTTTATAATTAACTAGCTAAAATATAGTCATTTCATTAAATACTTTTAATTTCACAATTCATCCTAAAAAAAATATTTTTTCATTAAGCATCATTTATTTTCTACTAAATATACAATTGATCATTTTATTTAAAACTGTGTAAAATACATTATTATTATTATTATTATTATTTTATTAGTAGTAGTATTATTAGTATTAGTAATATTATTAATTGACATATTCACTTCTCTTAGGTAATACATAAACTGAATCTTATTAATTTTGCCTAAAAAGCTTCCATGCTTCCAACGTCATATTCAAATTAGAATATTGTAAATATATTAAAGCCATATCAAATCTCTAAATTGTACAGAAAAATATTAGAAAATATTAGAAAACTCTGTCATATTTTTATTCTTTCTTCAAATAAAATTTTGTTTTGTCAATTTTGTTGAATGAAACTAAAAAGGATTTCGTTTAAAGATTGGTTAAATCGTAAATATTTATAAAAAGTAAAACCTTTTTAAATAATTATGAATGACTGGTCAAATGTATGAATAATAAAAGCATTGAATACCTTCGCAAACCCAGTCTGACAAATTCTTTTTAACGCTCTTCTGCGTCCGTAATCTAATGAAGAGAACACATTTCTGCTCTAAATGCTTCTCTCTCCATTTATCGATTTTGCTGTTCTTACTTCCAAACCTCGTACTGACGGGTTCTTACTCTCTCATACCTAGACATTTTGATCTAATTATTCCACTATATATATATATATATAATATATTATATATATAATATATATATAATACACACATCAAAACATGTCAATGTTTTCCCTTCTGGATTCTATTCCAATTCCAATTCCACTATATAGCTCGAGGATCATTTCGAACCTGAACAAAATCCTCAAATTCGTTCTGATTTCGAATTCCAACAGAAACGAACTAAAAACGAATTATTTGAACATTTATTTGTATTGCGTATTAAATCAACGAAGTAATCTGATTAAAATGCACACAAATGCAAAAATTTAAAAACAGTGAGTGGTTCGAATACCTTTCAGGACCGAACCGGTCCAGTTGCATCATTAATTATTAATATACAGTGTGTGTGTGTGTGTGTGTGTGTGTGTGTGTGTGTGTATATATATATATATATATATAGGAAGGAGAGGCCAAGAGCGAGGGCCGGCAAAAACGTTCCCTCATAGAAGAAGAGATCCGAAATCAAAGTCCAAAGTTTTAGAGATGCCTGGACACTCTGCACTTGAAAGATTGGAGGTCATAGATAGAAGGAAAGCTGGACTGAGGAAGGTTGGTCCAGAGTTACCCAGTTTTAAATATATACCTTGGTTAACCTTGGTTTTTCTTCCCCCCCCCCTAAGTTTTCATTCTGACGAAGGTCAAGCTTGTCACTCCACCTTAGACCTACAGTTTAACGTGGAATCCGAACCACTCCCTACCACGGGCGGTCAAAAATTACAAAGTTCTCGCCCGGACTCGATCTCACGACCTCCAGATCAACAGTCCAGCGTCTTAACCATTAGGCTACCCAGGGTACCCATTTATCTACTAACCAATTTTTATTGTGTGGAAGAATGGACAGCTGGGTTTTGCTGCGCGCCGCTTGCCATCACCGGGTCTCGATCCCGGGGCCGATGGATTCGTAGTCAGTGATGTTAACCACTACACCACCGAGGCGTTCCGGACCACAACCTGCCAAGCGCCAGTGGGGCCAGAATTGAGTTAGTTATATCACTATATTCCCCACCCTTCCTCTATCCCGTGGGTGAGTGAGGGAGCAGATTGTGGACCTGTACGTATAAGTTGACAAACTTTAACTGCATTTTTCTACGTTTTTTAATTTTGGTCCTTCGCAGCGTGTGGTCCGGAGCGCCTCACATATACGCTACATTTAGTAGGACAAAATGGATAAGTGTGTGACAAATATAAAATACTACTTGAGGGAAAAAAGTCGACATTCCTAATGGAATTCCCCTCGTCAGGCAGAAGCACTCGAGGGGAATTTTGAATGCGTTTCAACCCTCTTATTTTTACTCACTATTCACACCTGCATAAACTCCAATTTATATAATGATCATGCAATAATAATAATAATAATAATAATAATAATAATAATAATAATTAAATAAATAAATAAAAGCCTTTCTTTACCCTAACCTTGTTTCCTGTTTTTTAAATCTAAATATGTCACCCATTTTTAATTACTGTTTCCATCTGATGCGTATTATTTTTGTACATTTTACTGTATCCTCATTTATTACTATTAATTTACTTGGAGGAAGGGATTCATATGAGAGAGACGACCTTTCCCATTTTAGGAATTTTCAACCTTGTTTCCACCTCGTAGTCTTTTTAAGATGTCAACGTGGGTTCGTGTACCCCCCCCCCTCCCATACAAAATGCATGTATATTCTGGATTCAAACAGTCACTATATATATATATATATATATATATATATATATATATATATATATATATATATATACAGGGCCTATCAGAGGGGGAGGGGCTAGGAGGCCATTTGGCCTGGGCCTCAAGCTTAAAGGGGGCCTCAAATTTAGAAACTTTCAGGTTTGAATATAATGTTTTGCAGTGAAAGAAGTAATAATTGGGTTTAGCTATGGGCCTCAAAAGCTGGAAGTGGCCCGGGCCTCTCTGGACCTCTGAGAGGGCCTGTATATAAATATATAGTGACTTGCAGTTTTGCAATGTTTCTAAAAATATACTTACAAAAAAAGAAGAAAAACATGTATTTTGTCAGCGCTGAAACATTTAATATGTACTCCGAGAGGTACATGTACTTCCCCAACCCCCAGGTTGAAAACCACTGGTATAAATCCATATGGTTTTATCATATGTGTTTGTGTGTTTTCTTGATGACCTTACGTAATCGCGACAATTTTTAGGATACACACACGTTTACCCCACAAATTTAGACTTTTTTCTTAATTTGAAATCATAAATATCATAAAAAAGATATAATGAAGGTTAGGCAGGCTGGGTTAGGTCAAAATAAGTTAGGTTAGGTTAGTTTAGGTTAGTTTATGTAGATTTCGTTAAATGTGAAAATGTCGTAATTTGGTAAAGTAGCCAGACGCTCGGCGCGCGTGTGTGTGTGTGTGTATGTATGTATGTGTGTATGTGTGTATGTGTGTGTATTACACTAACTTTAATTTCTTATAAAACACAAAAAAAAAATTTATTATGAAAATTTTAAAATATTAATCAATTTTTAACCAAAACTAAGATCAAAGCAAGAAAAGACAAGCCATAATTAATTAATATAATTAACAATTAACAATTATGGAACAAATTCAAAAGGGTCGTAAATAAATAAATAAAAAAAAAATAATTAAAGTACAGATGTCTTTTATTTATTTTTTTAAATTTTAAGGAGGTTAAAAACTTATTCAGTAGAATTAAAATTGGTATTTGTTTGCGATCTCACTGTAAGGAAAGGTTGCATGACGTCATGGAATAGTGACGTCATATCTGCACGCACTCGTGCTTAATCATGAAGCATGAATGGAATTAAAGTAAAAATCTCTCTCTCTCTCTCTCTCTCTTTATATATATATATATATATATATATACACCTTGGTTTAGCTTCCGCCTGAATTGTTCATTCTGACGAATTATTTGGTAAGAAACGTGCTCGGGACGTGAACCAGCGACGCAGGAACGAAACCTTCTCTGTGCTACACGTTTTACTTCAGTCTCATATATATACATGTTCCTCGTGCGCCGCGGTGTTGTAGTGATTAGCATCGCTGACTGCGAATCCACCGGTACCGTGTTCGGTTTCCGGCGACGATAGGAATCGTTCACCTCACCCAGCTGTTCATCCTTCCATACAAAAAAAAAATGGTTGCTAGATAAATGGGTACCCTCAGTGGCCTAGTGGTTAGGACCCTGGGCTGTTGATCTGGAGGTAGTGAGAGCGAGTCCGGGCGAGGACTTTGTAGTTTCTAACCACTCGTGGTGGGTCGTGGCTCATACTGTATATACTATAACCTTGGTTTAACCTTAGTTTTGCTTCCTCCCGAATTGTTCATTCTGACGAAGATCAAGCTTGTCACTCCACCTTAGACCTACAGTTTAACGTGGAATCCGAACCACGCCCCACCAGCAGCCCAGCGTTTTAACCACTAAGCTACCCAGGGTACCCATTCATCTATCAACCAATTTCTTTATTTATATATATATATACAGGGTGGGCGGAATGTAGCTCCCTATTTTGGATTGGTAAAAAAATACGTATATTATCCATTTATTTCAGAAGAAATAATATGAAAAGGTAGGCATACATGGTAGGTTTTCTCTAAAATTCAATGTGGGCTCCAACTCTTTCCACCAGCTTCTGGAGCCGCCCAGGAATGGCGTCCACTGACTTTAGCAGGAACTCCGGCGGGATGGAGGACATGACTTCCCGAATTCGGTCCTCCAGTTCTTCCAATGTCCTCGGTTTGGTGCGGTAGACTTCTTCCTTTACCCACCCCCAAAGAAAGAAGTCGCACGGTGTCAAGTCGGGGCTCCTGGCTGGCCATTGATGTGGACCACGACGACCCATCCAACGCCCAGGGAAGTGGGCATCCAGCCACTCACGGACAACAAGAGCGAAGTGCTGAGCGGTACCTTGCTATGTTGCGAAACGAGGTCTGGCCGGTTGTCAGCACATGGGAGAACATCGACGATCTGATATTTATGCAAGATGGCGCCCCTCCGCACTTCGCTCTTGTTGTCCGTGAGTGGCTGGATGCCCACTTCCCTGGGCGTTGGATGGGTCGTCGTGGCCCACATCAATGGCCAGCCAGGAGCCCCGACTTGACACCGTGCGACTTCTTTCTTTAGGGGTGGGTAAAGGAAGAAGTCTACCGCACCAAACCGAGGACATTGGAAGAACTGGAGGACCGAATTCGGGAAGTCATGTCCTCCATCCCGCCGGAGTTCCTGCTAAAGTCAGTGGACGCCATTCCTGGGCGGCTCCAGAAGCTGGTGGAAAGAGTTGGAGCCCACATTGAATTTTAGAGAAAACCTACCATGTATGCCTACCTTTTCATATTATTTCTTCTGAAATAAATGGATAATATACATATTTTTTTACCAATCCAAACTAGGGAGCTACTTTCCGCCCACCCTGTATATATATATATATAGAGAGAGAGGAGAGAGAGAGAGAGAGAGAGAGAGAGAGAGAGAGAGAGAGAGAGACCCAAAAGGTACCTACTAAGTTTAAGCCTTTATTTCATCAAAACTATTGAGAGTACAAAGATAGTTCAAACGCCATTCAAATCAGCATCTCAAGCCATTTATATGACAGTGTGTTCGATGTGCTGTCCATCCACTTCGACGATTTTTCGCAACCTCATCCCAAAATTCGATACCACGCTGTGGAGAACCTCTGTCGGAATGTCGACGATTTGACGTTCAATCGATGATTTCAGCGCCTCCAAAGCCTTTGCGTTGCTCTGGTAAACTCTGTCTTTGAAGTATCCCCACAAAAATAAGTCATACGGGTTGAGATCAGGCGAATAGGCAAACCAATCAATGCCGCTTCCATAGTGCTTCCAACAGTCCAAACCAATGACATTCTCTCGAAAATGATGTTAAACAAATGGCGTAAGTAATATAGTGTGTCAGCAAATTTTCATCGAATTCTATTCATTCGGAGAAAATGTAAGTTAACGTTGGTAGGTACATTTTGGGCCACTCTGTATATATATATATATATACTAAAGGTGGGCTTTACATAAGGTATAATCAGAAGAGTGAGGCTTTATGAAAGCAATTCATCTTCAAATGAAGTTATTAAGTGAGATTTATTGCATTATTTCAATTCTGAAAATGAGTTGCGAAGAGGAAAATTAAAAACAGAAAATGTTTCTGAATAAATTTAATTAAGAAAATTTTATTTCATTTTTTCTTTTTTTCTTTTTTTTTTGCCTGATGAAATCGCTCGTGCTAAATCGTTAAAAGCCATCATCTAACTACTCTCTCTCTCTCTCTCTCTCTCTCATATATATATATATATATATATATATATATATATATATATATATATATATATATATATATATATATATATATATATATATATACAGAGGCGTGCTTAGCAATTTGGCGCCCTTAGGCAGGGATTAAAGTGCCTTATAGTTGTGCCATTTGATATCGCTAGTTTGGTATTAGAAGCTGGTGTTCTTTCTTATTTTAAAATAAGTTATTTAGTTTTTAGTTTTTTTATTCTTTGCCATATTTACGTTGAAACACGACGAAAATTTGCCGACCTAGGCAGAGGTGCCTACTCTGCCTATATGTAAATCCGCGGCCCGCCTATATATATATATATATATATATATATATATATATTATATATATATATATATTACGTTTTAGGAAAACTATATCTTTCCTGGTCAGAAAAAGTGAAATTCTGAATAGTCAGCTTTTCCTACGACCGTTTCATCACGACACATTTTGAAAGGTGCTTATCTTAAAAAATATATATATATATACACGGATGGGAATGAAGATAGAATTGTGTCGGATATCGAATTGGCGTACATCAGTATATTTCTACACAAGCGAAATTAAAAAAAAGTTTAAAATAACCTTAACAAATTGATCATGTGAGAAACCAAAAAAAAAAAACACCTTTACGAGAAAGTAATGATATATTCCGATACAATATATTGACACTTTAAAACCTTTTGAAACGATGCCTACGCCCGCGTATAACCTCGATTCGGTTATGGAGAAAGGAATTCGCACAAATAACTCGCAAAATAACCCTCTCATCACTCCTTCCTTCTAATTCTTTGGTTTAATTCCTTATACTTTCCTCAGACCATACTTGCACCATCGTATAATTTACCGGAACTGGCAACAATTTCTTCAAAAAGGTTCGCAGTACTCGCTCCAAAATCCTTTCATCCTTTTATGTCTCTTTGAACGTGTATCGTCGTTCGCCTTTCAATAGGGATTCCTTCCATGTATGAAAGAGGAACTAAAAAACAATTCCACAAAATACGTTGATAACTTGGATGTATGAACGGACACTATAATAAAGATCAAGAAGTGTGATTAGTCACTAAGGGATGTAAATGATTAGTAATTATTATTAATAAAAGGTTTTTTAATATTATTATTAATAATATAGGGTTTTTTAATGTTATTGTTATTAATAAAGGGTTTTTTAATATTATTATTATTAATAAAGGGGTTTTTAATGGTATTATTATTAATAAAGGGTTTTTTAATATTATTATTATTATTATTATTATTATTAACAAAAGTTTTTGGTTTTTTATTAAAGGTTTTTAATGATTATTAATAATGGTTTTTAACGTATCACCCTTATTTAAAGGTCAATTTATTAACATTATATTTACCTCTTAATTGTAGCTCTCTCTCTTCTCTTTCATTATATGCAGTGTCGAAATAGATTGTAATATAACAAATGAAAATATTTCTTTCAAAACAACCTCTTTCCAAAACAATCTTCTTTCAAAACAACCTTCTCTCAAAACAACCTTCTTTCAAAATAACCTTCTCTCAAAACAACCTTCTTTCAAAATAACCTTCCCCGCCAGTTCTGGGACCGGTTCATTTTATTATTTATATCAATGACATTGACTTGGGAATTAAGAGTATAATTTCAAAATTTGTGGATAATACCAAACTAGAGGGACGAACAAAATCAAAGGCAAAATAATAATAATAATGATTGGGGGTTGTTTAACCTCCTTCGCAACATCTAAGGTCATATGACGGAGGGGACCTACAGCTTTACGTGGGATCCGAACCACGGGTCGCTACATAATCTGGACGCGGAGGACGATATCCCATCCAACTACTACCCAGACACAATGTCGCTTAACTTGGCTGATCAACGAGAAGCGGTGTTACGACATTGGCTTCGACGTAGCCAGTCAATCAACGGCAGAACGTTTGCAGATTCAAGAAGATATTAATAAACAAGAAGATATTAATAATTTATCTATATTAAACTTAACTTTAATATCGATAAATGCAAAACGTTGTATATTGGTAAAAACAATGTTAAAGAAAAGTATTTTAGGCGCGACAAGACACTAGCAAGTGTTACGGGAACAGAAAGATTTAGGTATTATTGTTGCCGACACTCTTAAACCGAGTAACCAATGTATCGAAGCGGTCAGAAAAGCAAAGAGGACCTTAGGATTTATTGGTAGATCGTTTGAGTTTAAGTCGGAGAAAACAATGCTAACATTATATAATTCCTTAGTACGACCCCACCTGGAATACTGCGTTCAATTCTGGTCCCCATATTTACGACAGAACATAGACAGAATGGAAAGACTGCAGCGACGGGCTACTAAGATGATTCCGAGGCTTAGAAACAAATCATTCGCTGCCCAATTATTTAGAAACGTTAAATTGATTCTCACTCGTAAAAAGGCGAATTCGAGCAGATTTAATCCAGGTTTTTAAAATTATTAAAATTTTTGATAATGTCGACGCGAAAAAATACTTCACCTTCAGGAATGAAGATAGAACTCGCGGTAATAGTCTGAAATTAGTGGGTAAACATTTTAATTTTAATGAAGCTAGACTTTTTTTTCTTCAATCGTATAGTTAATTTTTGGAATGGATTGACAGCCAGCGTAGTTCAAAGTAATTCGATCGAATCTCTTTAAAAAAGAAACTACAGTAGATACTCATCTTACCTTAAACCTCCAGTTGGAAACATTTGTTAGAGCATAGAAATATTGTAGACTTTTCACTTGGATTTCCTCCTCTATATTTTCAAATTTTTACTTTACCTTTAAATTTCTTTCCTACTTTTCAACCTCTTTTCTCTGCTTTATTTTAAAACTTTCACTTGTTTTTACATTTTCTGACTCCTTTTAACCTTCCTTATTAAATAGACAGCTTCGTAGTGACCAGCCGGTCTGTTGCTGTTTGGTGTCCTTTGTATTCCAATTGATCTAGGTTATTCAATACAGATGTAGAATTAGGGAAGGTTCTGATTAATCAGTTAATCATTGTTTCGAATTTAATCATTAATTAATAAAAAAAAAATATTTTTATAAAATGATGGGAAATCATTAATTTTCCTCAGAATTTCAGCAACATTTTACCTTAAATTTTATAATGTATCATTTGAATTTGGCACCTTTTTGCGTGTATAAACTGTCTAATCCGTCCATGCCTGATTTCTTGAACTAAAGCAAACTAAATGTTTGAGCAAAATGTTTTCTTCGGTCTTATCTCACGCAACGGAAACAATAAAGCTCTTTCTTACTCTTTTCAGAAGTATTTAATTTCTAATCATTTTTAATCAGTTAATCATTGATTAATTAGAAAATTTCATCATTCAGCACTTTTTCCTAAAAATGGTTAATTAACCATGGCCTATGCAGAATATAGGTCCGAAAACCTGGAATTTTTCAAATTACAAATGCTCTGAGTTTTGGGCTCGTATGTGTAGAGCAAGCTTGAGGCTGTATGAATGAATCCGTGCTTTGTAAACAAAATACTATTTTATAACCTCGAGAAAAAACACAAATCTGAGGTTTTATTTCGTGTGTGTGTGTGTGTGTGTGTGTGTGTGTGTGTGTGTGTGTGTGTGTGTGTGTGAAATTCAACATAAAACCTAGTAACAAATTCAACGATATAACGAAATATCCTATATGCGAGTAATGCAGTGCTTATTGGTAGAAGTAAAAAAAAAAAAAGAGAGTTGCAAAGGTTGAATGAAGCATATGTGATGTTTGCGATAAGAGGGAGATAGATGATGGTGTTGAAATAGTTGTAAACAAAATAAAGTTGTAGGTGGTGGATCATTTTAAGTATTTGGAAAGTCTGGTATAAGCAAGAATGGTACATGTAAAAATATAGTGAATGAGAAAAGTTAAGCAGGAAGAAGAGTACTTGAAGCTGCAAGGAAGAAACGGTTGTCTGTGAATGTTAAAAGAGAAGAGGATGTGTGAGGAGGGTATGATGATTTTTATTAATTAGGGCTGTTCAGATAAAGGTGTACATTACATCAGCTACTGATATTGCAGGACTGAATTTCTCACAGTGTGTCTAATTTGTTGAACAATTTCTTTTCAAAATTAGGAAGCAACACGGTAGCAGCCATCCCAGACTCAGCAATATATATATATATATGCCACAACCCACACCAAATACCCTCTTCTTTGAACTAATTCTGTCAAACAAAACTTCAGCCACATTGAAAAATTATCGAAAGCTATCAGGATAATTACAGTAAAAATATAAAAACTAATATCAGATGTTATAACAACTCCACTCACAAGACATGAATGTGTTAATAGCACAAGGTGTAATCCCTAATTACCCGCAGGTAGCTAGGGTTTGTTCAATATTCAAATCAGGTAGTCCTAATTCTCCATCCAATTACCGGCCAATCTCCATATTACAAACTTTAAGTAAAGTATTTGAAAGAATCGTATACAATTGACTAATCAAATTCTTACCAAATATCACATCCTAACAAAATCGCAGTTTGGATTTAGAGAAAGTCACACCACAAAAGACGCTATCGACATGCTACTAGAAAATATCTACAAAAAACTAAACTTAAAACGAAAACAATCTTAGTTTTCTTCGAAAACTAAGATTATTGAAAACTTTTTATGCGTTTTCACATGATATTTTACAGACAAAATTAAACACATATGGCATAAGGAGAGATATGCTAGATTAGTTTAAGTCATATCTCTCCAATCCTCACTAGTATGTTAAAGTAAAAGGTATTTCATTAGAATCCATATGCTGTATCGAAAAGTAGAGTTCCACAAGGACGTATCCTTGGAATCTTTACTTTTCTTAATGCATGTAAATGATTTTTATCTGTCAACAGCATTAAGTTGTATTCAGTATACAGACGATACAACACTCGCTTCTACACACTGCGATATCAACTCCCTAATAAGTGAAATGAACAGACGATTAAAACATGTCTATAAATGGATGTGTGCAATAGGGTGTCCCGTTAAACCCAAAGTTGGACAAGTACAGCATTAACCGATATAATATCGTGAAGTGGGTTACTAAGAATGCCCACACAAGTTTATAAAGTCCTATCTAAAAAATTCATGCATCCCCATCGGTTTACATTTTACATCCCCGAACAGCTACATTAATAATTGGCATTTTTTGGCATTTTCTAGTAAAATATACTATTTTAATTAAAAGTAAAACACATTTACCACTCTATATGCATTTCTGGTAATGTATACTAGCTTTATAAATGTCAATGTTAAATGTGGGCCCACATGGCCCAATTTAGCCCCCCTTATTTTATTTTTAGCGATTTTTACTAACTAATCTAACTTTTTTCAGGAATTTCTAAATCTAGGTACCATAATGCTATTAAATTGATAAAATGGCTCTAAGCAAACCATTAACTAGAAGCAAAACAGAAATTCCCTTTCTAGGTCAACCTATAGCCTCCATAACGACTACAGCTGTTCCAACCAATAAGCAAGTACTCAATTATTTCCATCATATTAAAGCTTGCAATCCTCATTATAATCAATCCCTTGTTAAAGGAAAACTTGTAAGTCATGAAGCTAGCATGGTAATAGACCATGTGTTCTCCTTTTGGAATAAATGCAATTTACCTACTAGTAGCAGACAATATGCCGTTAAAAAACTTCTTAAGTTGCACCAGGAATGGTATGTTCTAACAAAACATAAATATAGAAAAACTGAAGAGCACCTAAGTTCAGTAAACAAATTTTATGAAAAACTTGAAACAATATTTGATGTCGCTCACCCATTTCCCGAAAAAAGTTCTTTCAGAAAAGCTAAGGAAAGCTGAAGTTGAGGAAGATCTGGAGTTTTTAAAGATGCTGAGAGAGGTATATAAAGTTACACTGGGTTCAAGAGATAAGATTTCAGAGCAAAGAATAAAAAATAAAATAAAAAGACTAGCAACCAATGAACGTTTACGTCAGAAAGAACAAGAGAATAAGCAAACCATCTAAAGTGAAAATAGAGGAATTAGAATGTGAGGGAGATAGTTCTAACGATTATGATTACCCAATAAAAGACAAAAAACAACTGAAGAACAAAAGCCTAGCTACCTACCTAGAAATGTACTTAAAGAGTCTATTGTAGCCAGTGCTATAGACAGAGGAAATGTATCTGTTAGAACAGCTACATTAATAATTTCTGCTTTAATTAGAGCCGGCGGTGGAGACCTAAATGATTATGCAGTTTCAAAAACATCTACTCACACAGCAACACAAGAAAATAGGGTAAAAACTGAAAATGAAGTCAAATAATTATTTCAAAATACCAATATAAAACATCTTGTTGTCCATTGGGATTCAAAACAGATTTTAGGCTTAGAAAGGCTTGCTGTTGCTGCTACTGGATCTCCTAATATTGATAGAATTTTGGGGATACCTATTATTCAAAATGCTACTGGTGAACAAATGTCTGAAGCTACATTCAAGCTCCTTACAGATTGGCAGGTCACAGGAAAGGTGAGAGGTATGTCATTTGACACGACGGCCTCAAATACAGGTATTAACAAAGGAGCTTGCATTTATATAGAAAGAAATCTGAATAGACCATTATTATATTTAGCATGCCGTCACCACATTGGCGAACTTATTGTAAAATCTGTTTGGCAATGCATCTTTAGAAAAAGCATTGGTCCGATTATCCCATATTTGAAGAATTTTCGAAAAGCTGGTCCAAAATAACATTATCCCAAACTAAAGAAATAAATATAACTGAGCTTTGTTGATGGATATTAAAGAAAGTGCAACTATAACTTATAATTCTTTATTAGAGAAAAAAAATTATTTCAGAGATGATTACTTAGAATATTTAGAATTAAACTGTTTATTGTTGGGGCACAGGCCTTCAAAGATACATTTTGGTAAACCAGGAACATGCCATCGAGCTAGATTCATGGCACCTCAGCTGTATTCAAATAAACTTGTCTTATTTAGATATCAGCTTAACTATGAACCAGAAGTATAAGAATCATTTTGAAGATTTGTCAAGTTTACATCTTTAGTTTATGGCCCTTATTGGCTAAAGACCCCATTAGCTGCAGAAGCACCACTCAATGACCTGCGATTTTATAAGCAATTAGTTAATGTCTGGCAGGAAGTAGATCCAGAAGTTTCTATTGCAGCAGTAGATGCATTCTTCAGACACAAGTGGTATTTAAGTCAAGAACTTGTAGTTTTATTCTTTTTAGTAAAACTTTAGATGATAATACAAAAGCAAGTATCGCAGCTCGTCTATTAGGAACTGAAGTTCCAGATGAAATTATTATAGGAAAGCCAGAAGTTCCAGAACTACACCCAGATATACATCTGGTGGATTTGATAGGACCTAATTCATGGAAAATCTTTAAAATCATGAATTTAGAAAGTTGTTGGTTGTCAAAGCCAGTGGGAGAATGGTGCTCAGATCCAAACTATAATGAAATGGAAGAGTTTGTGAGTAATTTGAAGGTTGTCAATGATTGTGCTGAAAGGGCTATTAAGCTTATAACTGATCTAGCTCCTACAGTTAAAGATGAAGCTCAGCTTCAAGCTAAAATTCAGACCACAGAACTTCATAGAAAAAATTTAAAAGAAATCAAGAAAAAGAAGCTTCGTAATTACTAGGTAAATTATTAGTTTAAAAGGGGGATTAATGCAATTTTTTATTAAAAAAGGGGATTTATGCAATTTTTCATAAAAAACCTTAAAAAACAAGAAAAATTAAAAATACAAAAAAAGTAAAAAAAAATTAAAAAACCTAAAAAAAAACAAAAAAAAACTAGAAAAAACAAAAAAAAAACTAAAAAAAACTCGAGAGATTCCAATCGACCTTGACGTGGCTCTGGGGCTTGCTACTAACAGATTTGAAACAATGTGTATGTAATTTCTAGCTTTAATGGGTCTTTTAAAAGGACAAAATGCCAATTTTTTGGTCTGAATCGGGGGTGTAAAATGTAAACCCCTGGGGATGCATGAATTGTTTAGATAGGACTTTAAAAACTTGTTTGGGCATTCTTAGTAGCACACTTAACGATATTATATCGGTTAATGCTGTACCCGACCAACTTTGGGTTTAACTGGACACCCTAGTGTGCAAACAAGCTTAAACTGAACTTGACATAATCATCATATGTAATTGTAACTAAAAACCTACAATCGCCCATACTTTATTAATAATTGAAAACACTTTTCTTACAAAAGTAAATGAAGCTAAAGCTAAAGTTCTCGTCATCAAGTCAGATAACAAATTAAACTTCAAAAGCCACATAAAACATATGCAGTCGAAAATATTTAGATTTCTCTACATAATATTCAAACTAAAAAAAAATTCCCAAAATGCTCTCCCTACACTGTATTACTCACTTATTTACCTACAATTACAGAATGGGACAATATGGGGTAGCACAAAGAATTATATAAGTTATCCGCTAGAAGTAATCCATAAAAAAATTCTTACGAACTCTCTCAAACAGTGATAACAGACAATCTCATACCTTTTCAATGTTAAAGGTTTGAATATTCTAAAACTTAATAAGTTATATAAACTAACTATGGGTTTGAATAAGTATAAAGTTGCTAATAAGGGAAACCATACTTCGACAATTCACAGGGCAATTACCGAGCATCATCCAACCGCAATGATAATACAAGGCTTCCCAATGATTTTATATACAAACGAAATTATTTAATACAAACTGCAGGAAATGCTCTCTCCTACAAAGGCGTAGATATATGGGACTCTATACCTATAAATGTCAGACAAGCATCATCATTAATTTCGTTTCGCAAACACTAAAGCAACAGTTTATTAACTCCTATTAATATACAATACCCCAGTTGTGTGTATATATATATACAGGGTGGCCATAAAGTCTGGAAACATAGGATATATCACGATAATTTTTTTCCTCCATTGTACATTATCTTAATAAATCCTTAATACGAGCCTATGTGTCCAGATTTTATGGTCACCATATATATTATATATATATATATATATTATATATATATATATATATATATATATATATATGGTCTCTCTGATTTTTGAAAAAAGAGGCTGACCTTTTTTGGTCAGTAACATTTTACAATTGGTAAATATATATATATATATATAATATTATATATATATATATATATATAATATATATTATATATATATATATATATATACTTTACCAATTGTAAAATGTTACTGACCAAAAAAGGTCAGCCTCTTTTTCAAAAATCAGAGAGACCTATAATATACAAAATTCACAGTCTTAAATCGGGTACAATTACAAGTTATATGAATTATATTTTGAAAGTTTCCATTATATTACGCCGTCATATAATGGTTGGAGAATAATGGTTTATTGGAGAATAAGGTGCCTCATTTATCTGTTTCTGTTACTTTAAGATTGTCTCATTTTTCATTTGAAATAATAGAAATTAAATTATTATTTGTATTTTATTACATATTGTTTACCGTATTGTTTATTACTTCTTTTTTTCTGTTATTTCTAAGATTATCTTAATTTTCATTTGTAATGATAGAAATTAATTAAATGCAATTTTTGTTTTTTGTTTTTTTATTATTTTTATTTATTTTTTCTTATTTTCTGTTGTAAAAATTGAAATGAATCTCAAAGATTTTTGCCTAAAAAGTTCTCATTCACGCTTCCCAACGTCATATTCAGATAAGAATGATTTGATTAGACAACTTGACACTACAATGCAAGATTAAACGTTAATGCCAACATAATGTAAACCAATATGGATGTAATGTATACTTTATGTAATGTATTCTTTCTGAATAAAGACTGTTTGTTTGTTTGAATTTATAACTTCGGATCAAGTAAAGATAAGCACCCCCAACCTTTTTTAGTTAGCTTTATAAGGCTAACTAACGAAAATATCACGACCTAACCTAACCAATCGTCAAGGGCGTACAGTTGACCTAACGATTGGTTAGGTTAAGTCGTGATATTTTCGTTAGTTAGCCTTATAAAGCTAACTAAAAAAGGTTGGGGTGCTTATCTTTACTTCCAACTATTCTTCAGTGAATAGACTCGGAAGAACTGTACATCTATTTTCCAGTATATGTACTGAATCTATATATAGGATAAGGGGAAAAATATTACAAGACTTACTTCATTTGAATCGCATCTGCCCCAACAACTCATAACATTGATGTGATCCCAACATATTCGGCCTTCAGAATCCGCCTGTTGAACCTAAAAAGAAGAAAGCAAGTCATGAAAACAGTGTTAGTGTTTTATAATATATATTTACAGTATTTAAAGTTACAAAAAACACAAAATTCTGCACCGAGATAAAATAAAGTGAAGGTCAGGTCAGGTCACTGCTCTATAGAAGGTTAACAGAAGTAAATAGACAACTTTCTTTTTTGTCTTGTGTTTTTCATAGTTTTTTATTTGATAATAAAAGTTAATAAATAATAAAAAAATATTGAATCAATATATTTAGAGTAATGTTGCTTCCCCTCTACATTATGTAAAGCTGACACACGTTCTGGCACTCTTTGATGAGTTTTGCCATTCGTTCTTGAAGACGATCATCGTGTCTATTTACTTTTGTCAACCCTGTATATCAATTGAAATAACATAAATTGTTTTTGTACGTCCCTAAATTTGGTCGAGTAAAACATTTGTCTATTCCGGTACATGCAAATGGCGAGTAGGACATAAGATTTCAGATTATCTCCGAGAAGAAATTCTGCAGTAGCTTAATCGCAGTTCATCATTTAATCCAAATTACTTCAACCACTATAGACCTACATTTATGCCTAAATAGGCTGTGTAAAAATGAGATCTATAGTGTAGCTGTGTGTAACTATTTTCTCCATTTTGGTTCGCAGAGGCAGTTGGAGTTCATCATATTTTATACTTAACACAACCTTATTAACGCGAAACTGGACAAAATTAAAAAAAAGGGCACGGAAGGATGTGTTTAAGTAACTTACATATGTACAGTAGTGCCAAGATTCCTGAAACACATTTTCATCGTGTCTGTGAATATATGGCAACTATTTTTCAAAGTCACTGTAAACAGGCAATGAAGTTTATAAATGAATGACGTAAGATGTAAGATCGCATGTTCTTGGTTGGAATTAAGAATGATGGGTTATACAACCCGAACTGAGCCATTGTCCGTAAGCATTCGTTAGATTAACTAATGATTGAACGTATTTTAATTAAAGTTTGTCATTATTATGTAGTTAAACAAATGCTTCACTATACAGAAACAAGGGCATAAAGAAAAAGACGATCACACACACACACACACACACACACACACACACACGCACGCACACACACGAAAAAGAATAAGAACAATGCAACTATATTGTACAGGGTGTCCCATAAGACCCGTTACCCCCTTTACCTTCACCCTATTCTAGCAGGAAAAGGTTCAGGGGCAAAGGGATTTATGGAGCACCCTTTAGTATGCCCCGAAACACACATGAAAATCCTATTTTCAGAACAGAAAAATCTGCAAACATTAGAAAAATAAAAATTTTGAAATTATTTCCTTTAAAAATTCGCATCCACGTCCACCTAAAAAGTCCTTTTATGCAAATTCTTATAAAATGTAGTGTTAGACACGTAGCGACCATGTTTGGGAAATCGTCGTGGGAAAAGTATCATGGGAGAGAATTATTGGCCTTTAAATATTTACCAACCTATACTCTATTAATTTAAATGCATAGCATATGTTAATTAAAGATCAAACCTGTTATTTAACTGTTAATTGGGATTTTTTAAGTTAATATATCAGGTAAAAACGCTATACCTTTCAACCTTTCAAATGTTCCGCGCGATGATTCCTCATTTCACGAAGGTCAAGCTTGTCGCCCCTCCTATCGAGTTGGCCTGATGAAGTAGTGAGTTGGTTTCTTGTACTCTCCACCTCATATAGCCACATACGCCCGGCTCATCGGGGATTGTTCTGAGCCAGGCGTCTAATCTTCTTTTGAAGATGTCCACTGCAACACCACTCGTGTTTCTTAGGTGTTTGGGCAGCTGATTAAACAGTTTTGGTCCTCTCACAACAAAACTATTTCTTTCAGGGTTAAGGATGTTCCCTGTCTAGCCTTTAATTTGGGAACACGACACAGTCTTCCTTTTCTGCTTTCCACTGTTGTTTGGGGAGTTACAGGGTGGTTCAAAGTAAGATTAGGGACTAGTTTCTCCATTATTTTCCAAGTATAAATAATGGTGTATCTCTCTCTCCTCCTTTCCAGTGAATATAGGTTTAATTCGCATAATCTTTCCCAGTAGTTTAGTTCTTTGCACCCCTTGATCTTAGCTGTGAAACTTCTCTGAATTCCTTCTAGTTGTCTAATGTCTTCTTTTTTTATGGGGATGTTAGGACCGAGCAGTATTCCAATTTGGGTATGATCAGTGTTTTCAGTAGAGGAATCATTATATTCCTATCCGTTCGTTTAAAGGTTCTCAGTATCTGCCCAGTTACTCTCTTTGCTTTGTTTACTGCTATCTTATTTTGTGTTTCAAATTTCGCATCATCAGTCATTACAACCCCTAAGTCTTTTGCTTTAGAATTTCTCTGAATTTTCTGTCCATCTGGGTGTATAATATTCCACGGATTTTAGGTCTTCTCTTTTTCCGTACCGTAACAGCTGAAATTTCTCGGTGTTAAACTTCATATTGTTGTCTTCCGTCCACTTGTAGATGCTGTTCATGTCGGTTTGTAGAGATCCTATATCTTTTGGGTTTCTTATTTTTCTACTGATCTTTGTGTCATCGGCAAAAGATGTTACTGTGCTGTTTCTGATAACGTCCTCATCTATGTCAGTTAGCATGATTATGAAGTGTAGTGGAGCTAATACTGTTCCTTGTGCTACTGAGCTGAGGACCTCTGATTCTGATAAAGATGCTCCTTGTACTGTAACGACTTACCGCCTCTCACTAAGGAAATTATATAGCCATTTCCCTACTTTTCCTGTTATTCCCATATATTTCAGTTTATGCATTATGATTCCGTGGTCACACTTGTCGAACGCTTTGGTTAAAGTCTGTGTATATTACATCATAGTTTTCATTACTTTTTAGTGTATCAATAATGTTGTTGTTGTGTTCCATTAGTTTAGGCATGATCTGCCTGACCGAAACCCAGGTTGGTTATCATTTAATTTTTTCTGAGTTTCCAAAAAGCCATAGATTTTCTGTCTAATTATTCTTTCAAATATTTTAGTGAGATGAGATGTAAGCGACACTGGTCTATAGTTTTTGGCCTCAGATCAATCTCCTCCTTTATATATTGGGACTATGTTCGCGCTCTTCAGGATGCCCTGTATTTCTCCCGTGTCTAGTGATCGTCTCCATATCCAATATAGGGGCTCAGCGATTGTATTCTTGCAGTTTTTGATCAGTGTGGCATTCCATTTATCCGTTCCTGCCGCTGAGTGTGCTTTTAGTTTCCCTATAGCTTGTGTAATATCATCCGTCGTAAAGTCGAAGTCCGTTATACTTTCCCCTTGTAGTTCTTCTTCAAAGAACGCGTTTCTATCGCATATCAGTTTGTCAGTTTTTGGGATACTGAAAGATGATTCGTACTGAGCTCTTAATATTTCGGATACTTCTGTTAGATCATCAGATAAAGCATCTTTCACCATGAACAAAGTTACGTACTAATCAGTTAGTCAGGTCAGAAACTGCCACAGGGTTCATGCCAACTAATACGTACCATTGCTCTAACTCCCGTATTATTATTATCATCGGCATGATCGGGCTTCGAACGTCCCCTCACTCTTTTCATTTCGCTAATAGAGAAACTGTGTTATCCACCTCTGGCTATTCTTGTGTAATTCTCGAGTATTACAGCGTTTGTTAACTGTATTAGCGTAAAGTCTGCCTGTAGGGTTATATTCATTGCGGTTATATGCCCTGTAAAACCTGTTTTAATATACTTCCTCTACAGGGCCGTACCAACCTGTGATGGCGCCCTGTGCAAGGCATTCCTTACGCGCCCCCACCCCATTAAATTCGGAATATACACATAATTAATTAAAATACATAATTATTTAATACATAAACAATACATAATTGATACATAATACATAATTAATTAAAAATCCAAATTTCATTCTACGTGGCAGCTCTAAGACCAACAATTTGGAGGCTCCCCATACGTCGGCGTCCTGGGCAGCCGCACCGCTCGCCCCTGCCTTGGTACGGCCCTGTTCCTGTAACATAGTTCCTGTTTCATAAATTAAGCTCCAAAGTGTAATTTTTGTATATATGTAAATCATATTTCAACATTTTAGCAAACGTGCTAAATCTTTCAACATTTTGGCAAACGTGCTAAATCTTTCAACATGTCCGGTAGTAAACTTTAAATCAGAACGCAAAACATACGTATATCTTTAAGAGTACTCAGAAAATGGAGACAAACTTTGTGTTAAGGAAATTATTAGTTTAAAACTATTTTTAATGTGAGGTTGTAGGCCTACATATATTATTGCAATTGGTTAATGAAGTTATTCCTGTTTGTAGTTCTTTAAGTTTGCATTTTATTCATTCTTCCATTTAGTGATTTTACAATTGCATCAGTCTTTTTACGTACTTGTATATTCCAGAATTTAAGTAATATTTATGTAGCCTATTTATACAAGCAACAAAATAGTTATAAATAATGGGATCAAGTAAAGATAAGCACCCCCAGCCTTCTTTAATTAGCCTGATAAGGCTAACTAACGAAAATATCACGACCTAACCTAACCAGTCGTCAAGGGCGTACAGTTGACTTAACGATTGGTTAGGTTAGGTCGTGATACTTTCGTTAGTTAGCCTTATAAGGCTAATTAAAGAAGGCTGGGGGTGCTTATCTTTACTTGATCCAAATAATGTTTACTTTTCATTGGTTTATTCTTCCCATTGGATATTGCGTTTAAAGAAAAGGTTCTAATATGAAGATGCTAATTTTCATTTTCATTTTCATTCATTTTCGTTGATAGATTTTTCTTTTTTGTAGTCTTAGTTGTGATTAGTGTTTATTATTACTTGTTTCAGTCCGTGGTTTATTTTTAGTTCTCTTTTAGTTGTAATTTTTAGTTTTTTTAAATTTATTATTGTTTGATTTATCTTATCGTTTATTACCTTCAAGAATATTGTACTGTTTTATGGGGTTTATATCCTGCCAATAAAGCTTATCATTATCATTATCAAATATACAACCGGAAGAGTATGGCCTCAGCTAGTCCCTACAGAGAGCAATTTGTCCTCTTGTGAATGGTTTACGATGATAATTAGTCCTCATAATCATTCTACCCTGCAAATTTAATGCGCACTTGCCAGATTTCATTTAAATTAGATACCCCGATACCCTGTGTTGGGAGGATTGTATCCGAGGGATCTTATTTCCATAAGATTTTGCTCCCAGTCATTAATGTTAAAATAATAATAATAATAATAATAATAACAATAATAATAATAATAATATCTTCGGGATTAATAATAAACAAGCAAATTAAGGTGCTACTATAGCGTGATTCCTACCGGTGACTTCGATATTATAGGGTGATTCCTACCCGTTTTGGTTCGAAACTACAGTACTGTAGAGTGTGATTCCTATCCAAGGTATAAATGAAAATATAATAAATATAAAATGCTATTTATTATTCAATTTTATTTATTTAAAGAATAGTTTCGGTGCTACTATAGTATGTGGTCTACCTACGATTGGTTAGGTTTAGTCACGATATTTTCGTTAAAACTAACGAAAATATCATGACTAAACCTAACCAATCGTCAAGGGCGATGGACATTGGAATGTAAACGAGCAATTAGTAAACAAGGTAAGAACCTATAATTAAAAGGTAGACCGCCGAATCGAGGTAGGAATCACGCTATAGTACAGGGCTTCTCAAACTTTTTTCACTTGCGACCCCTTTGGATCAGACAAATTTTTTCGCGACCCTTCACTCAATGTCATAAAAGCAATAGGTACTAACACTGTATATTTATGAAAAAAATAATATTTTCAAATGTTTCTGCGACCCCCAATAATATTTACGCGACCCCTAGTTTGAGAAGCGTGGCTATAGTAGCACCCAAATTAATATTAATCCCGAAGGAATTAATGTAAAAAAAATTTTAACGATCATTAAATGGTCTTTCAATGGAAAGTAGGGAACCGTTATCATATGACAGAACAGGAATTACAGTTTATGATTTCTGATTCCTAAATTCGAGTCCTTAGAACGGTGAATGGGAGACAAGAAAGAAGAGCGTGAATCACCTTGTAGCTGTACTGCCTCCGATGGCACTCTAAAGTCGTGACTGGATCGATGGCAGAAGAGGGAAAAATCAGGGCAGCAAGCCACGCGATGAGACCCAACCGGAGAACCATCTGAAATGTTCTTGTCTGTAACTTCCCTCAAGAACTGCGTTTTAATCTGAACAGATCTGAAAATGGCGAAAAGAGAATCACCGCTTAATCATTGGTTCAGTACTGGGATGAAGTAATTCTGTGTTGAATCAGAAACTGTAATATTATACAATTAACAGTATAATGACAAAGCTTTTACATAAACAACATATACCCTAGAACAGTGTTTCCCAACCGGGGCCATGGCACATTTGAAGGGGGCCACAGGAAAATGTTAAGATTTAGAGGGGCCACAGACTCCATGAAGGGGGCCACAGGACTCAACCTATTGAAGCCTAAATTATAGTTAGGCCAATAGATAATTTTAATTTATGTAGTTGAATTACATTTTAAAAAATTATTAATACATATATTTTCCTTTTTTTTAGATATTTTATAATAGAATTTGAATTTATCTGTAAACAAATATTTTGCATCTTACAAGCTTATTGTGCGGCGCACTCCATTGTGCGCTTGATCGTTATGCGCCTGGCAGCGTTGTTGACTTGATAAAAATACTTCAGGTTGAAATCCTTACAGTCTGTTTACCACGTGGATCGTCGCTGTAGTGTGTAAGTAGCTCTTATTTGTTTACCCTAATATTGCGAAGTTGTAGTAATTTTACTAGTTTTTTTAATTTATAATAGATTGCTATAAGTACAGTATTTCTTTTGATTATATTTTTTTATAATTAATACATAATATAAGTAAATAACTGCAAATTTTTGTTAGCCACTGTTTAGTTTTTGTTATGTTTATAGTCCTATGTGACAAATAATATGTACCTGAATACAAATAGTTGTTTTGATATCCTTTATATATATTTGTTTTTGTAAAATAGAGTTAATCTGCATATTACCTACTGAAAATAATGCTTATGGGGGCCACAGGAAAAAATAAGGTTCCTAAGGGGGCCATAAGCCAAAACCGGTTGGGAACCACTGCCCTAGAACGTTATTGTTTGCAAAACCTGATTACTTACGTATTTCTCATCTGTCAAACTTACTAATTAAAGCGTTTCCAAATTACCAAAATAATTGATGCATCATTACTTAATATTATTGGTCAGATTCGTAGGTTTCATACCTTCAGGGTTTTGGAGTGTTTAAATTGAATGCGATCGTTTAGTATAAAATAGTATAAACTAACCTCTATCCGCTAAAGAACTAATAAAACTGAACAAAAGATAGCCTGGGGTTAGTCACAATTAAATGTAAAGTGACCACCAGCCGTTAAAGAATGGTGGTCACTTTATCAATGAAATTTTTTCAATAATGGTTTAAAAAACGTTTGAACCGTATAATCTAAATTTTCTTTTCTTTTATTACTTTGTTAAGTATTACAGATGAACAAATGTACCCCAGCAAAGGTTACGGAAAGGAATGTATGAATCGGTATTCACACAAAAAAAAATAAATAAATAAATCGTTATGCGCCTCTGTGGTGTAGTGGTTAGCGTCGCTGCCTACGAATCCATCGGCCCCGAGATCGCGATCCAGTGACGGCAGGCGGCGGGCCGTAAAACCCAGCTGTTCATCCTTCCACACAAGAAAAAAAATTGGTTGGTAGATAAATGGGTACCCTGGGTAGCCTAGTGGTTAAGACGCTGGTCTGCTGGTGGGGCATGGTTTGGACTTCACGTTAAACTGTAGGTCTAAGATAGAATGACAAGCTTGACCTTGGTCAGAATGAACAGTTCGGGCGGAAGCAAAAACCAAAACCAAGGTTAACCAAAGGTTATATGGTTATATTGTTTAATGTTCCTGTTCGCTGTGAACAAGTTTTTCGTTCAATATTTAAAAGGTTGCGTTCGTGGCGTCTTGAATGTAAATAATGAAATTTTTGCTCATTGATGAGTCAAAAAGTGAAGGAAATTTTAATTAAGAAAAGGACGCTGATGGACTGTCTGTCACCTGTCAACCGATCCATTATCAATAATGAAAGACTTCCTTACGAATGTTCAACGTACAAAATAATTTTTTTTTATTATTTAAATCCAAATTCAAGAAATTTTATCAAGTCTCTCGAATGTATTTCTCTTTTCGGAAAAAGAAGATAACAATATTGGTGATTTCCTGGCATCTTATTTAAAAGTGTGGTTGGTAAATTTCGAATTGGTTTTTTTAATTATAGTTCTGTTTAATTAAGGAACTTTTTTCTTCAGCTTGTTTAGAGTACATGATGAACATGATGAATATGATGAACATGATGAACATGATGTATATGATGAACATGATGAACATGATGAATATGATGAACATGATGAACATGATCAACATGATGAATATGATGAACATGATGAATATGATGAATATGATGAACATGATGAATATGATGGACATGACACTATCCAACACCCGTAGCTCAGTGAGTGACATCGTTTCCATATTGGCGAAGTGAAGACACTGAGGTCGGGGAGTTCGAACCCTGATGATTCTGGTAGTAATTAATAATAATAATAAATAATAATGCACGAGTTAGAGCAATGTACCGCATTAGCTAGCCTGAGCTCTGTGCCAATTTCTGGCCTTCCTCGTTCATTATTATGATGAACAGGCAAAGATACGATCCAGTCGGTACACCGCTATTTTATATCGACAAGAAACGTGGACTTCGAACAGACTCTGAACAGACTTTGAACAGACTTTGAACAGACTGTAGTACATCTACCGTGCCGAAGTTCTCGAAGGTTGCATGCAAGGAAGGTATTACAATACTTCTTTAACTTATCCATACATGGATATATGGATATGGAGAGACACAAGCATTCAGAGACCTAAAAGAACCTGTATGGTTTTATCCAACTTCATCTCATTCTTTTATGATACTATTATGCATAATATCATTACTAATTATTATTTATATATATATATTTATATATACGAGGGTGGGCTGAAAAGTAATGCCTCC
Source organism: Bathynomus jamesi (assembly GCA_023014485.1). NCBI lineage: Eukaryota > Metazoa > Arthropoda > Malacostraca > Isopoda > Cirolanidae > Bathynomus > Bathynomus jamesi. The sequence goes on along the minus strand of JAJOZX010001577.1, from coordinate 22,136 downwards.
ACTTGAATAATTCTGGATTGTGTAGAGGTAGCCAGATAAAACCGGTTTTGTGTCGTAACTTGATATCCCCACCCATTCCAATTGTTTAGTGGTAGCCAGATAAATCTGGTTTTGTTATAGCCTAATATGGCCTACACTCATTCCACACGTTGTTCAGTATCGATTACAGGAAAGGAGTAAAGACATTCGCTTCAAGCAACGTCATAATTGAATTTTTGACCGCGAAAAGTGTTGCTCCCATAGACATTCATCGGCGAATGCAAGCTGTGTACGGCAAACAGTGTGTTGAGTGAGTACCGTTCGACGTTGGGCGAGCAGTGTAAAGAGGAAGAAGCAGGGCAAGAAACTTGCGAGACAAACCGAAGTGGAAGGCCAGTAACGGCAACCGACGAGTCTCATCGGAGCTAACGTTGACGAATTGATTCGTTGAAATGGTCGCATTAAACAAAATGAAATTGCCGCAATGCTCGATATCTCCAAAGAGCGAGTGGGACACATTATCGGTATTCTCGGTTACCGAAAGGTCCGTGCCAGATGGTGCCTCGATGCTCACTGCCGAGATGAAAACTGAGAGACTACGTATTTGCCAGAAAATCTACAGCGCTTCGAAAATGAAGATGAATTTCTGCCACAGCAATGTGACAGGAGACGAGACGTGGCTCCACCATTATGACCCTGAAAATAAACGGCATTGGAATATCGGCACAAAAATTCACCGCAACCAAAAAAAATCAAAGTTCAAAATCGGCTGAAAAGTGATGATGACTGTGTTTTGGGATATCATTGGTGTTGTTCTCGAAGACTTTACGGAAAGAGGGACAGCAATCAACTCTGCACGCCATATTGAAACAGAAAGAAAAAAAATGGATCAGGAGAGTTCGCACCCACTAAAACGCAATCATTGTCACATGACAACGCACGGCCTCACACCAATGTTCAAACACGAGAAGCAATTGAGGATCTGCAATTCACCGTCTTGCCGCATCCACCATATAGCCCCGATTTAGCATCGTGCGAGTTTCACCTCTTTCCTAAACTTAAAGAACATCTCCGTGGAAATCGGCTAAGAGTCTGACGAAGAAGTTAGGCCGCTGTGAACTTTGGTTTCGTAGTCAAAGCTGAGAGTTTTACTGGGATGATTTCAACTCAAAAATATTTACGTTGGCGTAAATGTACGGAGGTAGAGGGGTGATTTATAGAAAATAAATGCATCGTTTTGAAGAATCAACTCTAAGGTAAATATCTGCTTTTGGTTCGATAAAAATCCTTCAACCCGTTTAAAATTTGAGTGGAGGCATTACTTTTCAGCCCACCCTCGTGTATATATATAGATAGATGTGTGTGTGTATATATATATATATATATATATATACAGTATGGTGTTTAATTTCTGAATAGTTAAAATAGCAGGTAATGAGAGAAAATTATCAGGAATTAAGCCTAATTATAAAAATCTCCTTATTAGAGGTTCAGAGAGAAAAATATACATATATAAAGTCAAGGGCGTAGTGAAAGAAAGGGGGACCTTTTGAAGCTTGAGGTTCCTTCGGGAAATTTTTTCTCTAATATATATATATATATGGTCTGCGTCAGGGGTAGATGACTTATCGAATGAGCACTTAAAATATGCAAATGACGTAGTATGTCTGCATATATCATGCTCCTATCAGCCATGCTGGCTCATAGCTATAGCCAGAGCTGGGCAAGTCAGGTAACGCGTACAAGTAACGGCCGTTACGTAACGCGGTACTTTTTAGTAACGGTAGCGGTAACGGCGTTACATTTCAAATCAAGTAACTCTTTCAGTAACGGACGTTACTTTTTTAGGAAATACATTCGTAGTCGTTACTCGTTACTTTTTTAGTCTCTCCTTCCTTTCCCCCCTACCCGTAGCTCGAATTATTTCCTTTCGATCCTCACTCATTATTCATTAACCGTTAAAAATTTGTCCATTCACTATGAGCGAGGTGTGCAGGTTGGCCGTTGGCATGCTGGCAGCCTACCCCGATCCACTCCCTCCCGTTACACTGACAGCACTGTCAAAGTAAAAAGCGAAGAACCCTGGAGCAGGGAGGGACCTAAGTTCAACAGAGGTTTCGTCATTCCTCTCATCTGGGCCTTCAAGGCACGTTAGCTCTGCGTCCTTCCCATCCACTAACTTTAAAAATATGTTTATTAAACTTAACACTCCTATACCATCTAGTGCCCCTGTTGAGCGGGTTTTTTCAGCACGGAAGGATATACTGCGTCCGAAACGAGGCTCGCTCTTAGATGCAACTTTTGAGAAGCTTGTTTTCTTAAAGGCCAATAAAGATCTTTTGAATAATAGTTCTTAAGTTTGTATATTTAGCTAATAAATTTCAATTATCATTGCCATGCACAATAACTCATTTGATTCATTTCTTTAGTATTTCGTATTATTGTTTTGCAAAACTAAACTTTCCTGGTATATTCTAGTATCAGTAAATTAGTAGCAATAGTATGCTACATCCTCTGTTATGTTGCAATTCCTAGTAATAAATCTAGCAGTAATTTTGTTTCACTTTTTTTGAAAATATTTTGCCTTATAATTCATAACAACGCAATGAAGGCATGTACAGACTTCATAACCTATGCATTAACCAGTGGATACAAACCAACACATACTCGCACAAGCGAATGTTTATATAATATAATATTTTATGTATATATAAATTATAATATACCTATGCATATACTATATATTAAGTCATCCCATAAGTAATGCGGCATTTTTTAATTTTTTTTTTTTCATTTTTATCATTATTTTACGAATAGAAATCAAACAACTCTTTGAAGTTATTTATATTTAAATAAATATTTATTTAAATATAAATAACTTCAAAGAGTTGTTTGATTTCTATCCGTAAAATAATGATAAAAATAGAAAAAAAAAAAAAAAAAATTTTTGAAAATGGTAACTGTAACGATAACGGCGTTACATTTAGACTGTAGTAACAGTAACGGTAACGGCATTACATTTGTAAAGTAATGAGCACAGCACTGGCTCTATCCCTGCAGAGTTCATGAGGGTATATATCTTGCCTCTGGTTAAAAATAAGTACGGAGACATTCTGTCCAGCAATAATTATAGGCCTATTGCTGTCGCTTCTTACTTCTCGAAACTACGAGAAAAATTCTTGTTACGCCGATTAAATGATTTCCTATGGACATCTAATCAGTTTGGCTTTAAAAGGTCCCACTCAACTGACCTGTGTATTTATGTACTTAAAGAAACAATATCTAAATACATTGACAGTAATTCAACTATTTATAGCTGTTTCCTATATATAAGTAAGGCATATGATAGGGTGAACCACAATATTTTATTTGCAAAACTAGAAGACAGGAAGGGTCCCATGTACATATTAAATTTATTGAAATTTTGGTATTCCCACCAATCTTTCACTGTTAGGTGGGGCAATGTACTATCAGAGTGTTTTGGCTCCTCTTGCGGGTTGAGACAATGCTCCTTGCTCTCCCCTATGCTGTTTAATGTGTATATCGACGGATTAATTGCTTCACTTAATAAGGCAACAGTGGGATGTTGTATAGATAACACAAGGATAAATAACTTAGTTTATGCCAATGATATGGTGTTAATAAGTCCCTCTGTTAAAGGTCTGGATCGGCTACTAAAAGTCTGCGAAGTGTATTCGCAGAAACATGATATTCTTTTTAATGTTACAAAAACTAAGGTTATGCAATTTCATCCTAAAAGCTGTAAGCAGCCAGCTGATGTAAGGTTTAAAATGAATGGTGAAATAATTGAGGAAGTACAAGAGTTTAAGTATTTGGGTCAAACTATTACCAGCTCCTTGAGTGATGACTCGGATATAAGAAAACAATCTCGAAGCCTGTGTGCTAAAGCGAATATGACCATAAGGAACTTTCGATTCTGTACAAGTGAAGCTAAAGACACTCTTTCGTACTTTCTGCAGTAATATATACGGACAGCAACTGTGGGTGAATTATAAAAAAGGTTCTGGCAGAACTCTAAATTTGCTGTACAACAGGTCTTTTAGACTCTTACATAAATTACCCCAGAGATGCTCAGCTTCGCAAATGTTTGCTACCCTCAATGTCCCGAGCTTCCCGGAGGTAACAAGACGTGCTCAACACAGTCTAATGCAAAGAATTAAAAAATCAACCAACCCGATCATCCAAGCTATCCATGAGTCCTGCCATTTATCCTCTAAGCTATGGACTTCTTGGTACGAAAACGTCTGTCTGTAGCTCCACTTAACTTCGACATTACAGTATTATTTCTAATCAATTGTATATATTTCTATCCTTAGTATATGAACTGTCATTGTATTAATAATATTTGTCATATGGACTATAGTCTGCCAATAAACCTTTTCATTTTCATTTTCATTTTCATATATATATAAATTATATATATATATATATATATATTCTTTAATATAATATATATATATTATATATATATATATATATATAATATTATATACTTCGACAGTCGTCCTCGAATGTGAAAAGCAAATTACAAAAAAGAAGGATTAATTTTTTCTTTTCTTTGAATTAGTTAAATTAACCAAGAGAAAATGTGTTTTTCTCTCTGTTAGTTGCTACGAAGCCTTAAGGCTGAATTGCTTTTTTATAGTATGCTCCTCTTTTAGCGGGGTGGAGGAAGTGGTGAGGGGAGGTTTATACGTAGAAGTGAATTAATGTTTTGGATCAGTGAAAATGAAAAGAACTGGGGTCTTTTCCATTTTATGGGAACCACCATTTTTTTAAATAAATATATTGTTCTGAAGCATTTTTTTATGCTGATTCCAAATATATTATTCTTTGGCAGGAGCTGAACCGCTCAAATAGAGAAAGATATTTACACAGTGAATAGGAAAGCTTCTTCGACCACTTAATATCTCTAAAAGACGTTATAAAGTCATATTCAAAGTTATGAAGTCACATTCAAACTCGTAAACTTCAAATAATGTAGTCATAAGAGAGCCATAAAGATATTCCGAGGTAATTTCCTCTACAGCGACTTGAAATCTTCCTCCCTCAACAGTTCCGTTCCGAATCGTTCTTTCAGGTGAATGTCAACCTGGTTGTTCCACTTTAGTGAACTTGCAGATTAACGTGGAAACCGAACCACGACCTCGCCAAGGAAGTTACAGAGGGAACGCCTCAATCCTTGATATCTGAACCGGGTTCGAATCAGCGTCTTTCAGAGTTGCAGCCTGTCGCTATCACACAAGGGTACCCAGGGGATATTCAGAAAGGTTGTTTTTCTCTCTTTTCCATAGGATTTCATGTCTTTGTGATACTGATACACACACACACACATATATATATATATATATATATATATATATAGACCGTCGTTCGAACTCATATAAAGTAACATAATATATATATATATATATATATATATATATATATATATATATATATATATATATATATATATATATATATATATTAAAATACCTGAAATTTTATTATGCATAATGTTCATGTATGGAAAATTCATTTAAAGCTTAAAATCTTGGTCAAAAGAGTAATTACCAACTTTTAATTTCTAAAAGTTTTATAAAATAAAAAATTTATTTTGTCTTCAAAGTTAGTCTCTCAAATTTATATTTTATTTAAGTATACTGCTTTCCGCTATCTACTTTTTCTTTATGAACAGTTCAGGTCCAGACAGAGAGAGAGAGAGAGAGAGAGAGAGAGAGAGAGAGAGAGAGAGAGGGGGAAATATAGTTTTAATTCTAACGTATAGAGACAGTCGTAGCCAAAATTTTTTAATAAAAAAGGGTATTTTCCTGTTATCCCGGACCCCAGACATTTTGCCAGATTCGGACGCCACTTGCCAGATTGCCAAATTTCATTGGCAAATTTCTTTTTTTTTTAAATGTTAAGTAGCTAACCTAACCTAACCCCTAGCTAGGTTAAGTTAGGTTAAGTTAGGTTAGGTTAGTTACTTAACATTTAAAAAAAAAATTGGCAATGAAATTTGGTAATCTGTCAAGTGGTGTACGAATCTGACAAAAAGTCTGGGTCCGGGATAACAGGAAAGTACCAAAAAAAATTTTAAGAAATTAAATTTTTATCGTGAGTTTGATATTTAATGGGTTCTCGTTTGGCATCAATGATTGCCTCAATCCCGCTCGGCATGGATAATGGAACAATTCCAAGGGCGTTTTAGATGAACTGTTTTCATAGAATAAAGATCTTTGTGGATTCCTGACTTCTTAGACTGTCACCTTCAAAAGTTTCCACAGGTGTACCATTCTGCTGGAACCAGCAATATCCGCCCTCTTTCGTTGTTTTCATAGAACCATAAACTGTTGTTTGAGAATGTTTAAGTATAGACACGGGAATTCACGGTCGTATCCCTTGAGTAAAATCGGAGTTTCCCTGTGTTCTGGAAGCCAAAACACTCCCAACCGTAAACTTTGGGTTTATTTATGGTGTCAATTCAGTATTTGGAATTATGTTGATTGGGTGGACTTCTGACATACAGACGATCCTACCCAAATTGCATGATCTGGCTCCTGTAGCTGAGCAAGACTTTTGTCCATTGTTCATTGGTCCAATCATCATATATATACTATATATACCGTTTTCGTCAGTTTGTGTAGAGCAAGCCTAAGGTATTGACTGATTGATACAGGTAAATTTGTGCTACCTTGAGGAGGAAATACAAACTTGCGGTGCATCTTGCTCCTGAGGAATCATGCACAAGGACTGATAATAACTGGGCGTGTCTGCAATACAAATTAACGAAAATTGCAATCAACTGAATACGGATATGGGTGGTCTTTGGACCAGAATAACACCGAGCATTGTTGCTTACAGTGGTAATAAACCACGTACGAAAGCCTCGCCAGTACTTTGACCCCCTGTTTGCTTGGCAATGCTGCTGCGAGCTGCTCGTACCCTGAAATGGGCGTATGGTCGGAATGGTCATGCTTTTGTCATGTAAAAAGATGTTTGACTCTTCATAATTCCACTTAAACCCCATGAATGCACCGATGATTAAATATATTCTGTACTGATTCATCAATTTGTTGTACCTGGTATTCCATACATTAAAACCAAGCTCATCCTCTCGTCTATTGTTAATTTCGCAGCCATCCCCTACCTAAAAGAAAAAATAATATATTATAATCAACACTGAAAATTTCTATGATGCGAGACTTTTGAACCACCCTGTGTATATATGTATATATAGGGAGATGTTTCTTGTTTTTTTTTCTTTACGAGTGTTTTCCTGCTTGTCTTCTTCCAACTAAATTTATTTTCATCACTTCTGCATCCAGACACTGCGAATCCTTGATTTTTGGCTTGTACTCTCCACCCACGAAGTTCGATTTTGTTTTTGTTTTTTTTTGGTTTTGCAAAAATTGTTGGTGAACGCATTTGAAATCCAGAATACACTTACTTGTTCTTGAATGTAGGCTTCATTTGTAATTATTTCCACCTGGCCTCGCCTGTTTGGGAAAAAATCCGGCTTTTGGCCCAATTTTACAGTATTCTATAAATTAGAAACTCAACAGGCACACGAGTTAAAGAAATAATTATAAATTTGCAGCGTTATCTCGGCTAAACCAATAAAAATTATGTTAAAATCATTACGGGATCAATAGAAAATTGATTATTAACGCAAATTGTAATTGTATATTTCCAAACTGCAATAAATTTAAGCGTATTTGATTCAAATATGATATTATAAAAAGTATACATAAAATTAATAAATAAATTAAAATAATCGATAATATTATTAAAACCAATGAATTTTACATAGAGTAAAATGCAAAAGCTTTATATTTTATATCATTATTTAAAAACTGTCGGAAAAGTACAGAATAATTACTAAATTCTACTTTCTTCCAAACATCAGCTTCCTGCCCTTGGCTCTTCATCTTCATCACAAGGATAAAAACTATTCCTTTAGTAAAGTACCAAAATCTACCTAATACCTAGTTTGTTAACGCTCGAGATTTCATTCATAATTTTTCATACACCTAAATGAGTTAAACAGCTGTTAAGTTATTCATAGAAAATGGAAAAATTCAAAGAAAATAGAAAAATGATGAATATTAATGACTAACTCAAATATCGAGTACGTTTTATTTGTGTATTATATATATATATTATATATACATTCAACTGCAAAGAACACGCAGTATAAATAACGTAAAGAACGACGCTTGTATAGGAGATATTCCGCGCAAGACGAGAAAGAGAAAACAACAAATGAAAAAATGAAGTACCACCTGGGAATCGAACCCGGGATCTTCCGATTGCCGGTCAGACGCGATAACCACTACACCATGGACTTCACTCTTCCAAATGCCGTAATTCCTCTACATACTCGCAGAAACCAATGCCCCAAGGGGGCACCTCCCGCATGCCGTAACATTATATACATTCAACTGCAAAGAACACGCAGTATAAATAACGTAAAGAACGACGCTTGTATAGGAGATATTCCGCGCAAGACGAGAAAGAGAAAACAACAAATGAAAAAATGAAGTACCACCTGGGAATCGAACCCGGGATCTTCCGATTGCCGGTCAGACGCGATAACCACTACACCATGGACTTCACTCTTCCAAATGCCGTAATTCCTCTACATACTCGCAGAAACCAATGCCCCAAGGGGCACCTCCCGCATGCCGTAACATTATATACATTCAACTGCAAAGAACACGCAGTATAAATAACGTAAAGAACGACGCTTGTATAGGAGATATTCCGCGCAAGACGAGAAAGAGAAAACAACAAATGAAAAAATGAAGTACCACCTGGGAATCGAACCCGGGATCTTCCGATTGCCGGTCAGACGCGATAACCACTACACCATGGACTTCACTCTTCCAAATGCCGTAATTCCTCTACATACTCGCAGAAACCAATGCCCCAAGGGGGCACCTCCCGCATGCCGTAACATTATATACATTCAACTGCAAAGAACACGCAGTATAAATAACGTAAAGAACGACGCTTGTATAGGAGATATTCCGCGCAAGACGAGAAAGAGAAAACAACAAATGAAAAAATGAAGTACCACCTGGGAATCGAACCCGTGATCTTCCGATTGCCGGTCAGACGCGATAACCACTACACCATGGACTTCACTCTTCCAAATGCCGTAATTCCTCTACATACAAGCGTCGTTCTTTACGTTATTTATACTGCGTGTTCTTTGCAGTTGAATGTATATAATGTTACGGCATGCGGGAGGTGCCCCCTTGGGGCATTGGTTTCTGCGAGTATGTAGAGGAATTACGGCATTTGGAAGAGTGAAGTCCATGGTGTAGTGGTTATCGCGTCTGACCGGCAATCGGAAGATCCCGGGTTCGATTCCCAGGTGGTACTTCATTTTTTCATTTGTTGTTTTCTCTTTCTCGTCTTGCGCGGAATATCTCCTATACAAGCGTCGTTCTTTACGTTATTTATACTGCGTGTTCTTTGCAGTTGAATGTATATAATGTTACGGCATGCGGGAGGTGCCCCCTTGGGGCATTGGTTTCTGCGAGTATGTAGAGGAATTACGGCATTTGGAAGAGTGAAGTCCATGGTGTAGTGGTTATCGCGTCTGACCGGCAATCGGAAGATCCCGGGTTCGATTCCCAGGTGGTACTTCATTTTTTCATTTGTTGTTTTCTCTTTCTCGTCTTGCGCGGAATATCTCCTATACAAGCGTCGTTCTTTACGTTATTTATACTGCGTGTTCTTTGCAGTTGAATGTATATAATGTTACGGCATGCGGGAGGTGCCCCCTTGGGGCATTGGTTTCTGCGAGTATGTAGAGGAATTACGGCATTGGAAGAGTGAAGTCCATGGTGTAGTGGTTATCGCGTCTGACCGGCAATCGGAAGATCCCGGGTTCGATTCCCAGGTGGTACTTCATTTTTTCATTGTTGTTTTTCTCTTTCTCGTCTTGCGCGGAATATCTCCTATACAAGCGTCGTTCTTTACGTTATTTATACTGCGTGTTCTTTGCAGTTGAATGTATATAATGTTACGGCATGCGGGAGGTGCCCCCTTGGGGCATTGGTTTCTGCGAGTATGTAGAGGAATTACGGCATTTGGAAGAGTGAAGTCCATGGTGTAGTGGTTATCGCGTCTGACCGGCAATCGGAAGATCCCGGGTTCGATTCCCAGGTGGTACTTCATTTTTTCATTTGTTGTTTTCTCTTTCTCGTCTTGCGCGGAATATCTCCTATACAAGCGTCGTTCTTTACGATATATATATATATATATGGGATGAATTTCACAATTAGACATGTGAAATGAATGAATGTTTTTAACGAAAGCTTTAGAACTATAGTTCTTAAAGCTCTAGTTAAAAACACAGATATAATCGAAAGGAATATTCTAGAATGTGCATTTATCCATTTTAAAAATAATTTCAATAACAGTGCGGGAATGTATAAAATTGACAATATCATGTTAAAATATCTTTTGCCTCTAATCAACTCTTGTTAATATTGTGTTAATCTTTTTGTTTTTCGGGTCCCGTTGTATATATATTTTTGGTCATCTTGCCTCCACTCTTCATTCCCTGACGAAGTGTACTTCTGAATACACGAAAGGCCTTGGAATCATTTTTCTTTTTCCTTATGGGTTTGCACCATATATATATATAATATATTTAAGCGCGTGTGTGTATATATATATATATGCACTAGAATCACAAAATAACACGTGACCTTATTAATAAGCAAACAACCACAAGGAAAAGGAAACACAAAGTCCGAGCGCTTTCGTGATATATTCACATTATCACATATATCACGAAAGCGCTCGGACTTTGTGTTTCCTTTTCCTTGTGGTTGTTTGCTTATATATATATATGTATATGTATATACTGTAGTGTATATATTAAAGCGTGGTGACTGTTTATAATCAGATTATGACTTTCAAGATGATCACCTATTCTATCAGGAATTTCTGATTTTAAAAGTTTACCCACAATCGAAGATTAAGTAATTGCCTTCGAGTTTTTTATCCCCCTTTTTTAAAAAATCGGAGTGACACTTGCCAGCTTAAAGTCAAACGATACAATTCCCGCCTCCAACATTTTATGAAAAGTTTAATGAGAAGAAACATTAATTCGTTTTCCAATTCCTTAAAATGATTAAGATAAAATAATTCGCGATTTGCTTAGTTTTAATTTATATATGTAATACGAAACCTCCTCCTTATATACAATTTTATCATTTAACATTGTTACTTCATCATTAAGGTTAAATACAGATCTTCCTTCTGGTACGTTCCATACGTCATCTACTTTTTTCCGATCGCTTATTAAATTTCCACTGACATCTACTGTAATATCGGTCCAATGGTCTCCCTAATTGGATTTTTTATCGTTAACATATGCATACAACTTCTTGGGTTCCTGTTTGTATGATTTTGCCAGAACTAGCTCAAACTGACGCTTTGTTCGGTTAACTTCGCTTTTAACGCGTCTTCTTAATAGAACATACTGACTGAATTTTGTCTGAGAGTTTTCTTTCAGGACACTCTAAATATGTATATATATATACGACTGATATAGAGCGATGGATGTTGTGAATTAGATTTTTCCAAAGGCAAAGGCGCTCGATACGATTTCGCAAAACCTATTACTCGAAAAAATGAAACGCATCGCGTAAGAGGTAACGTATTAAAATGGATTGAGAACGGGTTAACAGACCGAAAACAGAGAGTTGTAAGAAATGAATTTGAGTCGGAGTGGGCAAGGGTAACTAACGGGGTCCCCCAAGGGTCTGTGTTGGCCCACTCTTGTTCATTGTCTAGATAAGTGATCTCGATATTAATCTGATTAGTAAAATTTCGAAATTCGCGGACGATACGAAACTCGGCGGTAAAGCATATAGTAGACTCGATGAAGAGGCTTTGCTAAGTGACCTTAATGAAGTCGTTGATTGGTCGGATAAATAGCAATTGAAATTTAATGTCAATAAATGCAAAATAATGCACATCGAATAGTGAGTTTAGTTACTGTATGGCAGGTAAAGACCTTATTTCATTAACGGAGGAGAAAGATTTAGGTATTATAGTTACGAAAGACTTTAAGATTTCAAAGCAATGCGTCGAAGCTAGTAAGAAATTTAATAAAATATTCCGTTTTATATCGGGAAATTTCGAGTACAAATTTAAAGACATCATATTACCTTAGTATAAGTCGTCCTCAATTCAACCACATTTAGAGTATTGCGTACAGTTTTGGTCTCCTTATATGAGGAAAGACATAGAAACACTCGAAAGAATTCAGAGAAGAACGACCAAGCTTAATACTTAACTTTCATAATAAAAGCTACGAGCAAAGATTAGCAGAACTTGATCTGTAATCACTAGAAAAGAGAAGTCTGAGAGACTAACTTATTGAAGTCTTTAAGATATTAAATAGATTTGATAACGTAAATTTCGAGCACCTTTTTAATTTAGATAATGAGAGCGTAAACATGAATAATGGATTTAAACTTAATGGTATAGATTGAAGCCTTAATAGAGCAATAGCGATAGTGCAAAACTTTTTTCTTATAATATCGTTAATTTTTGGATAATCTTCCGCCGCAGGTTAACGTGTTTAAGAATAAATTAGGCAGGTATATATTCTTCGCAAATCGAGTTCTGATCCATAGTTGGACTTGAGGTGATCAGGGTGAGAGAGAGAGAGAGAGAGAGAGAGAGAGAGACAGACAGACAGACAGACAGACAGAGACAGACAGACAGACAGAGAGCAAATGCGGAGAGACGAATAAATGATACTTCGATGAAATGATGAAACGATGAAACGGTGTCTCTCCTACTTCATAAATTTTAAAAAATCCTTAAAGAAACGTATGGTGTAGATCAGATTATGTAGTTTAGTGTTTCGCGCTACCCTTTTTTGTCTTCTACTTTTTACTACCTCAAATTTTCATGTGTGTTTGGGTACAGGCGGTAATATTGCAACTATGCATGGTGTGAAATTTATTGTTCCCCAGTGGAGGTTTGCACCTGCATGAATGGGATCATGATGTGAGAGTTGCACTTCGATTTTTCTATGACTGTCCACTTCCTTATCTTTCCTACTTTACTTCCTTCTTTGGCTAACTTACAGTGGATCCTCGGGTCTTTGGTAGCCTAACTTCTGTGATATATATATATATATATATATATATATATAATATATATAACTCAAACTACAGTTTAAGAGGAAGAAGGAAGAACGGTTTCATATTACACAGAACATCATTCTACTCGTAAGCCCATTCAGGGTACAAGCAGCTCGCAACATCATCATATAACTTTCCAGTCCGAGACACTTTTCTTTGCTATCTTATTCTCTCACCAAATTTCCGTTTCCTTGAGCTAACCTAGAGTGGATCTTAGGGGTTTTGTAGTCTTATGGGGATTTTCCGTGGTGGATGAGTTATTGACACGCAAATAACTAGCCAAATTGATAGAGAAATCGGCCATCAACCATAAGAACACAAAAACACGACTTTACCCAGTGATCACGTGCCTTTTATACACACACACACACACACACACACACACACTCTCTCTCTCTCTCTCTCTCTCTCTCTCTCTCTCTCTCTCTCTCTCTCTCTCTCTCTCTCTCAGCGGTATAACCAATAACCATTATGTTTAAACATTATGCTTAAATTACATACGAGAAATAGAACGTTTATGTTTTTAATATAATTCTCACTCATAAATTTAAGGTTAAATTTCTTTACTGATTAGCACAACCCACTAGAGTAGGCTACTGATATAGCGCCGGCCGGCCTGTTCATCTGAATGTTCTAGGTTCGAGGTTCGGATTTGAGGTTGAAGCGATTAAGGCCTTTCTCCTGATTTACCTTGTTGGTTTAGTGGTTCGGATCCCACGAATAACCGTAAGTTCCTTCTGTTATATGACTTTGAAGGTTACAATGGATGTTAAAACACTTATTATCGCCGAGTAGAATAATGAGGCGCTTCCCTGAGAAGATCTGAACTAAGATCATTGCATGTCATTACCTGAAGTATAATGGCAAATCGCTTTATTCTTCCTTATGCTTAAATGATTGTCTTAAATCATGTATTTCTAATGCAGAGATTAAGATGTGGCATCTACGATTGGCTGCGAATCACTTTATCAAATAATCAAATGTGTTTGTGAGAGAACTCGCGAGGGGAAGGTCTTTCCAGAGGTACAGATTGCATTTAACGCGACTTTAGGACGAGTGTTTTGCAATCGCTTAACTAATTTGATTAAATCTACTTATAATAAGGATGACACAACATTTCTTTAAATGTTTTGTTACTTATTATTATTATTATTATCATCATTATTATTATTATTAGTAGTAGTAGTAGTAGTAATAGTAGTAGTAATAGTATTTCCCTTCTCTCTCCGAGTTTAGTACTGTTTAAAACACGACGCAAGGAAAATTCACACTTTCAATGTTAACACTTAATGGACACAAGTTTTTCCTGAGTCTATTATATAATAACCAAATATAAGCAAACTATCTAAATGTCATTGCTGAATAGGTCAACAAACATGTTAAAATTTATTGGAGCGACAGTTCTTCGATGCAGCAATTAAACTATCTTGTCACTTCCTATCTGAAATATCTTTTTTCTGAAGTGTACACCTGCGATTCGAAGCCTGTGGAAATCTTATTATCTCTTGGTGTGAGGCATGCGATCATCGTTAATGCAGTTCATTTCTTTAAGTACCCTACGGTAGAACTTATCTGACCCTGGAGTTTTATTACGATTAATTTTACCTATGGGAGAGAGAGAACCTCACTTTCACTAATGGTAAAATAACGAAGCTTTCTTAAGTGATCGTCATTGAGCATCATGATTTTGGAAACGACATATTTCCATTATTAAACGCGGAAAAGAAGCATTTATCTCAAACTTCCCTCACTCGTAAACCTTACGAATATAATAATATCCGTACTAAATTCTTCAAACAGTTAAAAATAACTTTGGATAAAGTAAATAATATAAAAAAAGTATCTTAACCTATTGTAGAAATTTAAAAGAGAAAAAAGCCGAGTTGATATAAAAACCAACATGGCGTCTATCTTCTACAAAATCAGTAAAATATATAAAATTTACCCTCGTAACTCCTTTTTTCCTCTTAATTACATTTAATATTATTTTATTAATAATGAGATATAAATCAATGAATGATACTTTGCTTAACGTTAATTAATTAATTTGTCTATAGAGTCTCAGCCGAGCAAGAAGCTCGTGGATCGATGAATATTTACTCTATTTTGGAATATAATATTGAATTTCGTAACACAGGTTAAATATATATATGTATATATATATATATATATATATATATATATATATATATATATATATATATATATAAGGTCATTCTCTCTTGCTTCCTTCTTATCTATCTATCTAGCTATCTATCTATCTATCTATCTATCGTGTAGCGTTTTATCTACCCTATATATTGCATTATGGTTTCCTCGAATGAGTAATTAGTTACACATTAAAGTGGTTAAGTACATCCTGAAGTATTTCTTTGCGCGTTCCTTCCCCTCCCCCGTCTCTCTCTCTCTCTCTCTCTCTCTCTCTCTCCTCTCTCTCTTAATATATATATATAAGATATAAATTACCTTCCAGAAAATGAATTCTTTGATGCAGAACAGAAGAAGTGGTAATAAATTAAACCTGTACGTTCTCATTCTGAAAATAACCTTTAAAAAAACCATTTGACGATTATGAGTATAATTAACGGTTCTTTTTTGAAAAAAACAATTTAAATTTAAAACTTTCTTTATCGTCAAGAAACGATGTTTTCACTTCGTCACTGAATTATTATTTTTTATTTTTTATTTTTCGGTTTTTTCGGCGGGGGGGGGGGGGGGGGGGGGGGGGTCGAATGTCCTGACCTGGATTTCGAAAAAAAACCATTCCCTTAATTTTTGTAACGTCACAATTTATTAATCTATATTTTTAAATTATATTTACCTTTATTATATTATTATTAAAGAAAATGGTTTGTATATTAAATTTTTCGGTGCTCTTCCAATATGTGCTCTACCTTAAAATTTACATTCCAATACGTGATCTACCTTAGATTATTCGGATTAGCAGCAGGTACGTTAGTTAGCCTTATAAGGCTAACTAACGAAAATATCACGACTTAACCTAACCAATCGTCAAGGGCGTATAGTTGACCTAACGATTGGTTAGGTTAAGTCATGATATTTTCGTTAGTTAGCCTTATAAGGCTAGTTTCACGGTAGAGCACATATTGGAATATGGTAGATCACAGTTTCGCGGTAGAGCACATATTGGAAGAGCACCAATTTTTCTGTATTATAATACATTTCAAAATTCTAATTAATTAATTAATTAACCATATATAAAATATATATGTAAAAGTTACTGTATGGGAACCATGCGAAACGCCCCCCTTCAATAACACCGTTTCTCTATAACAAGTGAAAACACTGACATTTGAGGTTAATAATAATATAGGTGTTTGTGTAATTGGCCCCGTTCGTCTGGCCTGAGCGCTGTGTCAGGTTAGGCCCTCCTAACTGATTATTATATTATTATTATTATTATTATTATTATACAGAAAAACTCTAAAACGAGACGTTTATTAAAATGGGACGTTTATTAAACGTTATAAACGTTTATAAAACGTCAAAAAAACTTTTATAAAATGCCAATAAAACGTCTATAAAACATCAAAAAACGTTTAAAAAATGCCAATAAAACGTTTATTAAACGTCAAAAACATGTATAAAACGCTAATAAAACGTTTATAACGTTTACTAAATGTCCCATTTGTTGCTGAGCAGACTCCACCTTTCATCTCGGGAAAGGGCAGTATCTCCTTCCTTTTTTGACCTTTGAGTCTTTACTAGTTGTGAGTGAGGCCAAAAAGGTGGATTTGGTATTGATGTCACTCAACCTTAAATGTATATAATAATTTCACCATTAATAAACTATAATTTGAAAATCCGGCTTTTATTTATCGTTGTTTCTTCGCCGTTCTGTGACAACGAGTGAAAATAATTAACTTCAAATCTTGAATTTGGTGGCATACCACAACAAACGCTATATTATGTTTGAACGTTTTAGCGAATGTCATCAGCTCATTCTCCCTTCGCTTGGTTCTCTCTCTCTCTCTCTCTCTCTCTCTCTCTCTCTCTCTCTCTCGATTCGACAGGGTTAATAATAATCAGTTCAGAGGACCAGAAACTGACACAATGCTGAGGCCAACTAATGCGACCCATTGCGCTTACTCCTGGACCTATTACTAGCATCATCGGGATTCGAGCCTCCAACTTCGGTGCCTTCCCTTCGCTTATAGGGAAACGGTGTTACCCCCTGAGCTACGGACGCTAGTTTTATTTTCCTGTAGCTCAGTGGTAGCACCCATGTCTCTGAGTCTAAAAGCCCGGGTTCGAATCCTTGTGGGGGCTAAATTTTGCATATGCAAAATGTGCGGTTATATATATATATATATATATATATATATGAAAATTATTTCACGAAAGTAATATATATATATATATATATATATATATATATATATATATATATATATATATATAATAATATATATATATATATATATACTGTAGGGTGTCCCAGGAGGAAATGTCAAGAATGCACCATTTGACTCTTTGGGTATTTCTAAGTAGAAAGTATTATATCGACATGTGCCTGATTCCCAACCGTTACCGAGATACAGGCCTCTACATTTGGGCACCACCTCACTACGACAGGGAGGTTACTACATACTTAAATCAACGGTTTCCGGGGAGGTGGATTGGATGTGGAGGACCTGTGGCATGGCCCCCTCGTTCGCCTGACTTATCTCCGCTAGATTTTTTGTCTGGGGGTTCTTGAAGAGTAACGTTTATCAGCGGGGTAAGCCCGAAACTAGGGAGCAGTTGGTTGCACGTATACAGGATACGTTCATAAACCTCAGAAATGAACTTCCGCGTTTTCTTTGGCAAGACTCGATGGATCGGAGGCTCGCCGCGTGCATTGAAGAAGGAGGGGGTCACTTTCAAACCATTCTGCAATAAGTGCAATAGTGTATTGTATGTTTGTACTTTTTGTAAACCACAAGTGCCATTAAATAGTATCTAAGATCGCCTTTTTATTATGTTTTAATTACCCAAATGTAGAGGCCTGTATCTCGGTAACGGTTGGGAATCAGACCCATATCGATATAATACTTTCTACTTAGAAATACCCAAAGAGTGAAATGGTGCATTCTTGACATTTCCTCCTGGGACACCCTGTATATGGTTGTGTGTCACAACCATATGATTTACCATTCCCATGTTGGAACTATAGCTATGTTTGTGCCATGAGAAAGAAGTTCGCTCCAAGAGTGAATATCCCCTAAACCTCATCCCCCTCATCCCCATCGAAGTACAACCAAGATAATCAACCTTTCAGATTGTTTTAGATTCCCATCAGGATTATTCCCATTTTCTCCATTTCCCATTTGTTATGGAATCAATGATAACTAATTATAATCATCTTACATCCATCCCTCCATCTGCAAATCCCATCATATTATGCATGCAAATTTGGTCGTAGCATGATCAAAGCCTTTGTTTGTACTTCCTTACTCATTTATCATATTTCTATCTCCAATTGTATAGAGTCCATTAGGCATTATTTATATGTATCCTTGTATAATGCGTACTGGTTTCATTCCCTCCTGTGCCATGTCCGTGAACCTTTCGTTAGTGTCTCTCTCTGGACTGTATTCCTATCGTACAGTTCTATAATGACTTATATATCCAGATTTAGTTAACTTAACATATTAATCACTCTCTGTGAATTTAATCACCGGATGAAAGGAACCTTACTATCGTGACGTCATAACGTAATACTAATAAACCCTGGAAATGTTTCATTTCATATGTCCTTACATTAAATATTGAGTCTTTGTACTGCTATATTTAATATAGTATAGTATTTAATGTATGGCAACTCTTCCATATAATATCATAGGATTTATCCTACGACGTCCATTCAATATATTTTGTCCCACCTTTTTTTTTTCTTTCCAAGTTTCCTTGTAAGTTCCAGAAATTTTGTACACAAGTAGTTATATACCTTTTTTTACAAGTTTTTATTTTTCCACATAGTCCCCATCCTTTTCTACGGCTTTCCTACCTCGAAACAAGGGCCTTTATTCCTTGCTGGTAAAAGTCAGCTGGGTTTAGCTGGAGCCACCTCTTAACCTCCTCAACAACCTCATCGTCACTCTGAAACTTTCTTCCACGAATAGCATCCTTCATTGACTCAAACAAATGGAAATCTGAAAGTGCCAGATCCGGGCTGTATGGAGGGTGGGTAACACAGTCAAGCGCATTTTTGTGATGCCCTCCCTTCTTTGCAAACTGTTGTGTGGTCTTGCGTTATCGCGCAAAAGAAGGACATCTTCCAGTTTTCTCTCCGGTCGGACTCGCTTTATACGTCTCTGGAGTCTCTGTAGGGTAGCAATATATGCCTCTGAGTTGGTTGTTTGTCCTTTCTTTATGATGTCTATCAGAATCACCCCTTTCATGTCCCAGAAAATGGTGGCCATAACCTTTCCTGTAGACGGAGCCATTTTGAACTTTTTCTTGCGTGGGGAGTCTGCGTGATGCCACTCCATGGATTGACGTTTTGTTTCAGGTTCAAAGTATTGTACCCAAGTCTCATCCCCAGTCACAATTCGTGAAAGAAAGTCATCCCCTTCTGTCTCGTATCGAACCAACGACTCAGAAGCAATTTCTTTTCTTTGGGCTTTGTGATCTTCAGTCAGTTCGCGAGGAACAAACCGTGAACACACTTTTGAGTATCCCAGCTGCTGAATTATCGTATTCACACTTCCTTCACTAATTCCTAGCTCCAGTGATAGCTCCTTGTATGTGACGTGCCGATTTGATCGAATGATGCTGTTAGCACAGTGCACAGTGTGAGATGTGACAGCCGATGCCGGGCGACCGCTGCGTGGCTCATCATCGAGGCTGGTTCTCCCTCTCTCCGATGATCTCATACGTTTAGACCAGCGTCCAACTGTGCTTCGATCAACAACAGCATCTCCGTAAACGTTTTGTAGACGTTTGTGGATATTTCCAACTGTTTCCTTCTCTGCGGTTAAGAACTCGATAACAGCTCTCTGTTTACGACGCACATCACTGTCAGACGCCATTTCCGAAACTGCGTTAACCATCAGTTTTATATAAGGGCGTTTAAAAGCGGTTTTATACAAAGAGGGGAGGTTCAAACTGTAAACATTCGGTTGTGTAAAGCGCAGAAAGTTCAAACTTACGGCTCAAAAGACATTTCAGCCCCATGACCTATTATTTAGCTAAGAAAGAAAGAGTGGGGCAAAATATATCGAGTACCCCTAGTATATACAGTATATATATTTCATTCGTTATTTACTTGTCTATTTGTGTTCATCTATTTTACGTGCATAGCTATTACGTGACGTATGTGTACTTTCTGCATTCATACATGTCTCTTTGTGCATGATTACGTATATAACTGCTCTTACATGTAATTCTGTTCATATGTATAACTACTGCATTGTTCGCCCAATTATTCTTAGCTATTGAACTGTTTCCTTTCCCAAGATTCGCGTTTGGGTATACGTAAGCCTTCGAATTCTTCCAATGTAGCCAAAATTTAGCTTCAGCTCTCTTAAAACTTCTCTCTCGTTCCTCCTTATTCATCTTTCCTTCGACGCCCTTGGCTAATGATAGGTAATTATTTGATGATAAGTCTTAAAATAATTGTCACCGTAGCATGAAATTGCTACTTAAATTCATTCTGAATTATGCGTCAGTACTAATGAATGCATAATGTACCAAATAAATGTAATAATTGTAATGTACTTCAATTCAGTGTACAACCCACGACATTATATCGCCACTCAAAATGTATAACCAGCAAATTATTATTACCTGTCATCTTTTTCTTTTTCTTTTTTTTATTTTAGATTTCTTCCAGATTTTGTAGCTTGCACGAAATTCTTTCCTCTCTAACTAAATGGGAAAATTTAACCTTCAACTTCAGCCGTCCCCTTCCCTTTCCCCTCCCCCCCCGACACTGAATAAAATTTAAGTTCATTATTACCTTTGTTGTAAATTAAAATCATTCTTGCCACAACCTTTGGCCAACGAAGTCTCCTCCTCTTCAGTTCTCTTTCTGATCATTTAATGATAATTGAGGATAATAAATTTATTTCAATTTGATTCGAGGCAAATTTTGTTTTGATTCAGCTTGCCTTCTGACCCTTTCTGTATCATTTTTGTTCAATAAAGTTTAGAGGAGCGAAGAAAAACTCAATGAAATAACTTTTGAATTTTTATCAGTTCCTACCAATTTGGAGTTATAATTTGTGGTGTCAAATTAGTTTTTAAAAATTCGGAATCCCTAAAGAGGTTAAGGGGTTATAAACTTCGAGGACTAACCATTCGCCAGATCGTCCGAAATGCTCAAACATTATAACCCACATTGTGGAAAGTGGTCCGCACAATATGGGATGAATTTCGCACTTAAACACGTGAAATGAATGAATGATGCAAACCCACAAGGAAAAAGAAAAAATTATCTCAAGACCTTTCGTGTACTCCGCAATACTCATTCCCTGATGGTGGCTTTGCAGCCATCATATATATACACAGGGCGTCCCAAAAAAATGTATACACACTTTAATAGCTGATAGCTCAATTGATGTTTCTTTCTTTCCAAGTTAAACCCATTAGAATTAATAATGGCAGTCAGACTAAGCTTTGAACAAAGGAAATTCATTCTAAAATGCTATTGGAAGTGTGAAAACGCAGTTGAAGTGCAAAGACAGTTTAGGAGGGAGTTTCAAACAGATCCACCAACGCGACTTACCATCACTCGAATTAGAGATAAGTTTGAAGCCGATGGAACTGTTCAGAATGTCCACAAGAAGCGTTCCGGAAGACCACGGACATCGACAAGCCCCACAAAGCAAGAAAGAGTACTGGAAACGTATCATCAAAGTCCAAGAAAATCTGTGCGGCAAGCGAGTCGTGAGGTAGGAATTTCAGAATCGTCTGTCCAACGCATTTGAAGCGCTGTCAATGGAAAAGTTACATTCCAAGATT